>JACEOJ010000076.1:723501-853641 GCA_013761285.1 Campoletis sonorensis
AGAGAGAGAGAGAGAGAGAGAGAGAGAGAGAGAGAGAGAGAGAGAGAGAAATACGACGAGAACGAATAAGCTTCTCGACGGATAAAAATTATCCCTTCAAAGTCGCCAAGAAGCGCTATAAAAGTGTAGTTAAGCCAGCTCCAAATCGTGACTCCCTATCTGCTCCACTCTTTCTACTTCTCTTCTTCTTCTCCCTTTCTCTTATTTCATACCCTCATGAATTTTCGGCCCGAGCTTTCTCACCACGGAAATTCATCCGACAGCCGGTAATAACTATAATTGGTAAATAATCCAAAGCATCAGTACTTTTCTCGCTTTCGAGCCATGAAAAAATCAGACTCAAATGGATAAAGCACAGGAAAGAGAAAAAAAAGTGAAATTTTCTTGATGAAATTTTGTGGAATCTGAGAATTAAGCTCTTGGGTACGATAAAAAATTGGTAACAAAAAAAAAAATGATTCAAAGTTTTACACATTCGTATAATTAAGATTTTCTGATTTCATTAAACATTTAATTCACTCAATTAATTGTCGATTTAATTTAATTTTTTTATTAGATTTATTCATTTTAATCGTCAATAAAATTAAATTATCCATATCAATTAATATTAATTGCACTAATTAATATGATTATTAATTAATATTTATATTAATATAAATTATAAAATTTATTAATTGATAATATTAATCATAATTATAAATTATTAAATATAAATTACATTTCAATTAAATTCAATTTTTTAATTAAATTATATATTGAATGAAATTAAATTGAATTAACTATTGAATTAAATATAAAATAAAAGAGACGAAAAATCGGGATGATTTATGAAGAAGGACGTGAAACAAACAAATAATTATAAATTAAATAAAAATCTATAAGTATCAACGAATAAATATAATTAAAGAGAAAAGTCTATACGTTTGTTGATCGATTGTGATAAATTGGAAAATCGTTTGGTATCACGAGAGATTATTCCGATCGAAGGAGCTCGAAGAAAGGATAAAAGCGGAGGAAAACAAGTGAAAAAGTTGGAAAAGATGCGACCACAAGAAAATATCCAAGTGGAAGAAGGGGAGAGAAGGGGGAAAATGGTCAGGTCGATTGCACGATCAGTGTACGCCGGATATCGAGACGAGGACGACGAGCGCGCGTGTGGGTCGCCGAGTGAAGCTTTTCTCGGAGAGACTATAAGAGAGAAAAGGGGATTTCGCGAATCCCCGGAATTGAAAGAGAGCGGATCCAGTGGCAAAAAAAAAGACGGAAATAAGTATTTTCAGAGGAAGAAATAAAATTGTGCGTAAAAATGATAATAAAAAAACAACAAATTTCAACTGTTTACCAATTATTTATTCAACAATAAAAATATTTCTGCTGTTGAACAAAAATTCATTCGAACGACCTGAAAAAAGTCAATTTAACAATAAATAATTGTTAATAAACAATAATAATAATCTGAATAAATTATACGATCGATTTTGATGAATGAGCTTTTATCTGATACATCGAAAAACAGCAAAGAATTTCTTTACTATCTTGAATATCCATATGTATACGAATTTAAGGGTCAGAAGCTTCCACATCAAGGAAAGAGAATTTACTCGAGCGATTTGTAAGATTTGTAGGCTATCAACTGATTGCCAATAATTTCTCATACGGTTCGTCCGTTTTTCGATTAAATGTCTTGACAATTTTTATTCATTTTTTTTTAACGTTTTGCTGCAGTACGAACGTTTTTTTATATTATTTTCTCCATTTTTTTAAATATTTTTTTCTGAAAATTCGAAAAGACTTGAAAAAAACGATAAAGTTTGAAAATGTGGAAAATAATTTTAATAAGAACTGCAAAAATATTTCATCGCCAAATATTGACGAAACTTTAACGTTTTTTGCAAAATTTAAAAATAATTTTATAAAAGTTAAAAATAATAAAAATAAAATTGAAAAAAAAACGAAACTTTGACACGAATGAATCTTTTTTTTATTGTGTGCCAATTAATTGAGAACGAAACGATGTATTTTCGCGTACTTTTCAGAATTCTTGTCACGTTCAATTACGTGCAATTTGAGTTTGCGATTATAACGAAAAATCGATCGTTTCAAGAGTCCAGCAACGAAGGCAACGAAATCATCTCGAACCACCCTCTCGTAGCTCGAGGGGGTCACAGGAAACACTGGACTAGTCCACGCGTCCAGTTTACTAAATATTTCCCATTGCCTCGATCCTCGGGGAATCTCCGAAAAAGTGTTTTCTCCGAAACTCAAAAATTTTGGTAAATTTTTCATTTGTTTTTTTTTTCAAGATCAAAATACAAATAATAAACAAAAAAATTGAACTTTTAATTAAATTTTTATCCAAGAATTTGACGTGGGAAATCAAAGTTCAATGGAATCTGAAATTTTTTTCATTTATTATTAAAAATCGACAAATTTGGAGTGAGAAAAAAGAAATTTTTATAAAAGACGGTCATTGTCTCGATTGAGAGTATCAGCCACACACGTTTACATGGAAATGCAGGCTTTTGATCTGATTACCGAGACTATCGATCCCTTTGGTTAACGAGCGGATTGACCGAGTCGACTGGGTCAGGGTGATGGCATTCTTCGGGGGAGGAATTGTCTCCGCAGTCATCTGCAAAATCGTAGAACTCGAGTGACGTTTAAAACGTCAAAAAAAGGCAAAAAAAAAGGGGGTAGATTTTATTCTTATTGACGAATCACAAAATTGTATTTTCGTGAGTAATAAAAAAAGTCAATGTTTTCTCTCTAATTAATGTTTAACATAAAATATTAATTTGTAGTAAAAAAAAAATCGATTTTTATTTTTTTATTTTAATTGATTCATAACTCGGACAATTTTCAACCGATTGACTTGAAATTTTGAATATATCTTTGAAAATACATTGTCTATGGAAGACCGTAGGATTTTTTTCTTTAAATTGCATAGTTCATTTGTTATTAACATTTATCTGACGATTTTTTAGGCAAATTCGTCACTTTCCACTTTAGAAGTGCGCCATTCGGCCAAAAATCAATGTATCGCAAAAATCTGACGTACTTTTGTAGCAGTTATTATAAATAATCGAAAAAAAATCATTGGCTCATTACGATTAAAAAATTACGTGAGCTGTCAGTCCGGCCGTGGAGCCTGAAAAAACGGAGACGTCATCGCTAAACGCTGCACAGCCGCGACTTCGAAATAAATCGCTGTTCCAAAAGATCGGTAAGACTATATAAAAGGAGGAAGAAAAATAGTAGCTGAGCCATTAACACATCGGTTATCGACCTTACTCAAAGCTCAACGAATCGATCGACCCTGATGCGTCTGGGTCAGGGTGGCCTTGTGCCCCGCCACCGATTTATCTCTTTCTTTCTCTCTTCACTTCGCGGCATCTTCGTCGACGTAGCACACTTCTCTGTCAACCTCTTTTTCCAGTTTACCTACATTTTTCATTCATTCTCGATGAATCGCAAAAAAACCACAAAAAAAAAAGAATCGCGAGAACCGCGATTCGAAATATTTGACAAAGTTTCTTTAATCGATCGTTAGTCAAGGATTTCCCCTGCTTTTTTAAGCCCAAACCTTTTTATTTGTTTCTTTTTGTCTCGGAGACGATAAATACGAATTTTTAAATCGATATGAAAGTGCATTCGAGGCTAGACGTAGAAATATTTGGTCCGGAACTTGACTAGAAAAGTACAGAGAGTAGGATACGAATGTAACCTTCGTGCCACGTCATCAGTCGAAAAACTAGGGGTGGAGAAAAGAGAGAGAGAGAGAGAGAGAGAGAGAGAGAGAGAGAGAGAGGGAGAGAGAGAGAGAGAGGATTGCAGCAGGGGTTGCAAGGACGCGGTTGGTTTTCGACGGCGAACCTACGTCGTCATCAGAAGTGAAAGATGCTGGCGTCGTCGAATCTTCCCTTTCTCCGAGCACGAGTCCTCGTCACTGTTTGAATCTGCACAGTGAGAGTAAACGTGACGTCATATGACACAGGAAAACGTAACAGTGGGTTAAAGCTCTCGGTCAAGAAAAATCGAAATCCCAATCGATATTCGTTCTTTCCAATTATTTTTATTTTTATTTTTTTTATCCACACCCTGGTCCACGGAATAAAAGTTTAATTCGATTGACGTGCTGTTCTCGATTAATTATTTTGTTTAAATATCAATTGATTGAAAGGAGCGAAAAAATAAAAAGTCATGAAAATTTAATAAACGAAGATTTTTCTTGAATAATTTTGTGACTGTGTTCGAAAAATCTTCTTTTTTTTTATTTCAATAATATTTGAGACACTTTTCATGTACGTAATCAATTTATCGAAGCCATAATATTTATCAAATCCGTCCATCACGAGAGAGAAACTTTGTTGAAATATTTGGACCACCCAAAGTGAGTAAAGAAAAAAAAAACATACAAGATAAATAGCAAAGATTTTGTTTATTAAAAAACGAAAAAATGTATTCAATATTTTTCATATTTTAGAATTATTTATTACTTAGAATTATTCATTATTTAGAATTATTTATTATTCAGAATTATTTATTATTTAGAATTATTTATTATTCAGAATTATTTATTATTCGGAATTATTTAGAATTATTCAAAAATGAATTATTTACTATAAAAATAAATTGTTTCAATTGAAAATTAATCTTTCATAAATCCAATTTTTATTGAATAAAATTTTATCATTTTCATTAATTTAAAAAAAAAAATCTTCTGTTGATAAAAATAAAGTCTGAGTGCATAAATAAAATTCTATAAAAATGGACAAGCAATGACTGTTAAAAAAAGTGTTAAATTTCTTTAGCCTCTATCGTCTCAAATAACTGGACACTTTATATGAACTACGATTACCGAGATAATTGTATCGAGTAGTTGATTTATCTTCTCAAAATACTGTTACATTATACGCAGTTGTTTATTAAAAACGTGAACGATAAGGTGACGTTGATACTATGTATGTGTTCGAATTAACTCATGAGATATTGTCATTCTCTCGTACGTTCTCTTTCTCTCGATCAACACTCGTATCGTTCATTAATTCTTCATCGTGGCACATTAAAGACAAAACAAACACGTGTCGTGGTACAAAGAACACTATCGTGATTCTGAGACCTCCGTGAAAGGCTTGACGCCGTCTCACTGGCTACTTAAACAAATAGTTTATAAATATTAAACAAAAAAATTCTAATTTAAAGTCCTCGTGTACGTATCAAACGATCAAATGATTTTTTAGCTGAAGAGAAAGTCTTGCAACGAACTTCGTAGAGTGAAAAAAAAACTGGAATTAATTGTAAAGTAATTATTTTGTTAACGTCATTGTCGAATTGTTTCATTTTTACAACATTTTTTATAAAATTTGAAAAAGGAAACAAGTGGTTAATAAATATTCAACAAAAAATATTATAATTCAAAATCCTCGGGTACAAAACGATCAAATGATTTTTTAGCTGAAGAGAAAGTCTTGCAACAAAGTTTGCAGAGTGAAAAAAACTGAAATTAATTGGCAAGTAATTATTTTGTCGAATTGTTTCATTTTTACGACATTTTTCATCAAATTTGAAAAAGGAAATGAATTTTTTTTTAAATGTTGGAAACTTGATGATTTTTTTGACCAGTTAAATTATTAAATTATGAATATTAATTATTATTTATCAGTAATTAAATTTTAAACAAATCCATTTTACGTCGTTTTTTTATTATTTATTCTTCTTTGGAAAGCCCTTAGGGCTCACTGGGGAAAAAAAATACAAAAAAAAAAAAACACTACAATACGTGCAAGAGGTTGCGCGCACAAACGGAAGTGCGGAAGGGTGACCGAGAGTCCCTCTCGCAGTACGAGATAGAGATAGGCCACGTTACCCGTCGCGACTTAACAATAAACCGAGCGTCTCTCGATCGACTCATCGAACTCGGTTTTCTAACCGAGACTACTTCCTTTTTTCGTCATATTAATATCTCGTTTCATTTTACCCTGAACCCTCAAAATGTCCTGTCAAATTCTGAACCTCGCGTGAACAGCTGATTTAATTTTTCTTTTTTTACACAAAAAAAAATCAAAAAAGTCAAAAAACAGATAAAAATTATCGAAAATTTGTAAACAAATAAACAACGAATGAAATTTTTTAAATGTCAAATCCTCGCTGTCAGAATCTAAGAAATAACCGAAAAAAAACATTCTCGAAGAAAATTGAGCATCAAATTAACTTGAATAATCAAAAAAAAAAAAATCGAAAATGACAGAAATACGAAAAATAATAATTTTTTATTTATCAGTGGCTCGTCAGGATTAAAGTTCATTTACAATTTAAAAAATAATCGAACAAAAACATTCCTGAAGAAAATTGAGCATAAAATTAATCTGAAAACTAATAAAAAAATAGCAAAAATATAAAAAAAATTGAAAATGACAAATATACGAAAAAAAAAATCATTTTTTATTTATCAGTGGCCCAAGATTAATGGTGACGAAAAAATATATTTCGATGGAAGAAGATAAAAAAAATCCGTAACCTGTTGGTACGTCGGTCAAAAAAACCATCAGTCGCGATCTCGTTTCTCTATAATCTGTGAGTGTGAACTTTCGTTTCTTTTTCTCTCTCGCTCTCGCCTCGCCTCGTGTGTTTGACACAGTTCGAGGCGAGGGTTCGCCTCGTCGCGTCTCCTCGTCGTTGGGGTCTCGAAGACAGGCCTCCTCCATTGTCAAACAACCCCCTTCTGCCTGATGCGAACAAAGTCGCTTAAATCCTCGTTACCGCTTTATCCACCTACAGTATGTACACGAGTGTATATATATATAAACGATATACATTTGTATGTATCGTTGTACGAAAATAATAGTCGAGAATGACAATGAAGATGTCTCGATCGAGGGGAAGCCTCGTTCATTGGATTTAGTTGATTAAATACGACAAAAATTAGGCACCGATTAATTAAATCTCGTTTGCGAATCAATCAAACTTTTGTTTTCAATTAGAAAGGAAAAAAAAAATCAAGGAATTCTGAAAATATATAAAACGATTATTCAAAATCAGCCAAAACTCAAAGATTTCCGTTGCTGTAGTGGTCGATTTTTATCAGCGATAATCGCATTGATCCGTCGATCATCAAACAACGAATTTTCGGTTCAAGATTAAAATGGACGATTATTTGTCAGGAAAAATTCGAGTCCTCAGGTCTGTCAGTAATTCACTGAAGATCCACGACCAAAGTTAAGGAGTTTCGGTACTCGTGACGAAATGTAACCATTTTATTCGAATTTCTACAATAAGTTCTTTGACTTTTCCTGAATACGTCCCCCAACTTTCAAAACGATTGTCTACACCGTTTCCACAAAATTCTCAAATGAAAAGTCACTTTTCAACACAGAGACATGCCAACGCTTTCCCTAAACTTCAGTCACGTGCATGAAACAATACGAAAAAATGTAAAAGAGTTTATAAAAAACTGTCAAACCACTGAAAATATCATTCCAATTATGCCACCAGAAAATGAAATAATTCGTCTACATCGTTTATTAATTATTCATTTATTTCTCAAAGAAAACGATCAATTTTTCAGTAATCATGTAATTTTTATACGAAATTATTACGAAAGATTCTCAAGAAGCGAAAAAAACGTACCGATTATTCAAAGTTTCAATAAACAGCAGAATATTGTATGCGAACCGCAGAAAAAAAAGATCCAAAAAATATGATGGATCAAGAATTTTCCTATTCAAAAGACTCCGATCTCTATTTTTAAATATAAATCGATCAATTAGCAGAAAAAAAATAACAACTTCAACCTAAAGAATTGTTCGAAAAAAAAAACCGAAAAAGAGCAGCCTCATCGTCGAAACCATAGATTTTCATAGAATTTAACCGAACGAAGAATTTTCGCAGTATGTGAAAACAGTTGCCCGTCCCGTTTTCTCTCTTTTCGTTGAGGCTCGAGCGTCGGCGATACGAAATGCTGAGCTTGCAAAAGTTGCACACGTTGAAACTCTACGCGCTGAATATCGTTTCGCTGTGTTAACCGGAACTTTGGCGTTTCGAGAAGCAGAGCTTCTCGTTACATTCGTTCCCGTTGCTTCTCGTTCTCTGCCATATTTTTTCGTATTTTTTCTTGTTGTTTTTTGTCTCCATTATTTCTACAGCAACAATCGACGATTCTTTGGAAAAAAAAAAAAAAAAAATTCTACGAGAGAAAGGGGAGAAAAAAATTAATTGACACGATTCCACATCGATTTGTATCCGAAATTGTCGATCACGACGATTTATTATAATAATAAGTATAATCATTTTATTTACACATATATAACGGGAATTAAAACTTTTTTGGGTCGTGTCTCGCATTCTTCTTCATTTTTTCTTCTCATTATCTTCGTACCAAAGTTTTTCGAGTTGGATTTTTTTTTTCTCGATCTATTTTTTCAATTTTTTTTTGGTTTTTCCTAAAATTCAACGTAGACACGACGAAAACAATATTATAATATGTGTAGGTACTTTATGTAGGAATAACGAAGCCGCTTCGCACAACCGCTTAAAATAATTGTTAATCGTATTAAAAAATAATTTTGAAACAAAAAAACAAAAAAAATCAACAAAAAATGATTGGTAACAACAAAAATGCCTAAAAAATCATCGAATAAAAACAGAAAAATGTTTTTCCAACGAAACATCTTCTCATTTTTATTATATAATAAGGATTTAATTTGTAAATCAACAATTTTTGTGCCTCCATTACAATTTCGACTATTCCTAGCATGATTTTTTCATTTTTTCTTCGTCATTGATTCATAGGTTTTTTTTTTGTTTGTTTTTTTTCCGAAAATTAGGAAAAATATTAATACGAACCCACAACTTGAGAAAGAGAGAGAGATTACACTTAATTTTATGTTTCGTTTGCGCTACGACAATAATTACTGCTCCCTTTTCCCACACAATTCCCTTTTCCGTTTCTCTGTAAACGATAAAATACCCTTTCGTTTTATTTATTTTTATTATTATTATTTTTTTTTCCTCTTATTTTTGGCATCTCGGAACGAAAAATCGTTCAACACGATTATCCGCGAGCTTTATTCGTATATTTTCATTGTTACACCTAAAGATGCTTCTTTATTTTATTTTTATTTTTATTTTTCCATTTGTCTCGTCGTTTACTCCTAGAGTAAAGTTTTTTCGTTTTTTTTATATTTTCCATTTAGCCTAGTGATACTTCGAGATCTTTGCAGCGATTATTCGCGAGCGGAGCGAGAGAAATTTGCTAATATTTGTATTTTCGTCAGAAAATAATAATGAAAAAAAAAATATTTGTAACTTTTGGGACGATGAGGAAAAAAATTCAGAAATTATTTAACGAGGACGATTTTTAATTCACGAAAATGAAAAAAAAACGAATCAATGCCATTCGTTCTAATTAGATGAAGATTTTTTGATCGATTTCGTTATTTTTAATCAACAAACGATCAGTGACGATGAATAAATTTACAAAAAATCGAAAGAAATCATTTTTCTGGCGATTTTTAATCAACAGACTTAAAAAATCCAATCAATTTCATCGATTCCGATTGAATGACGATTTTTTTATCGATTTCGTTATTCTAAATCCCCGAACGATTATTGCAATTGAACAAAATAAATAAAAAAAACCAAAAATGCAAAAAAAAAAGTTCTCTCGCTCCCAAATGATCTCCACCCCCGAGAACCTTCAAATATCTACACTTGGAATAATAGCAGCACATTGTTCGTTGAGAGCCGTTGTTTTGTTTGGCGATATGAATCCAAAGGATATTTCGAAACTGGCACCACCGTAAATTGCACAAAAATCACATTTTGTTGTTTCGTTTTTCATTTTATTTGTTTATACTTACCCGGAGGTCGATTGAAGGTCATTTATCAAAATAAACAATCAATGACCTCGAGTGGAATGTAGATTTTCATGGATTAGTGCGTCGTTTAAACCGACGAATAAAAATGAAAAGATTTAATTATTTTGCTCAAGTCCAGCAAGCACCACCGCGACGCTGTCTTTGTCACAGATAAACTTCGGGACTGGCGGGAGCTGGTTGATGTTGTTGATGACCTTGAGAGTGTTGAGCTTGTTGAGGTTGTTGATGAGTCGAAGAGGGATGTTGAGATTGTGATTGTTGTTGGGTTTGTTGCTGAGACGAGGTTGAATTCGAAGTTTGATGGTTGCCCGAATGGGCGTTATGATGATGACCTTGTCTGACCCTCAATATTTCGCACCTTTGTTTATAAAGATCGCGCTCTTGTTGAACACGCGACAATTCGAACTTCGTGCGTTGCAATTCCGTCTGAAGATTACGATTAGTCGTTTCGAGATCTTGACGTTGTTGCAAACGTTTGCTCCGACAATTTTGAGCGTAGCCACGATTCTTCAGGGTCCGTCGCTTCTGCTTCAGTCGCGAAACCTTTTTCACACACAAATCACAACTTTATACGACCGGGAGGCATTTTATTCTGTATTATTTATCAATTTTTTTCATCTTTTCTCCTCACCCTGACGATCAGTGGCGATTTATAAGAAAAAAATAAAAAAAATTTGACCTTGACCTTTTGAAATGATCGCAAGGAACCCTCAATCGTAAAAAACTACAAAATCCTTAGAAAAATCTGCCTCAGAATATTCCCGAAGCCTATGATCCAAAAATTATTTAAAAATCCATTCAAAAAAAGTCCCAAACGTCATTGAAAATGACCCCAAAAACCCCTCATCAAAAGAAATCTAATTTCTTCTTATTTATCCCTCCAAATAAAATCTCCCGAATCATCAGAATTTTGTTGACCACCGATCGATCAAGGTTGATAAAGAATCCAAAAAAAAAAGGTAAAATATGTCAAAAAAAGTGGGAAAAAAGATAGAAAGATTAAAAGAAATGAGAGACCTCACTCACCTCTTCCCGCGGGCAACCGTGTAGGCGTTTGTTGAGCTCGCGGACCGATAGTGACATTAATATTTCGTCGCTCATTAGTTCGTCCTGGGCTTTGGAATTGTCACCACAGCTCGAGTAATGTCCGCTGCTCGAGCGATGAACAGGACTTGGTCCTGCACCGCAAGAGCTTACGGAACACACGCTCATTGGTCTGCATGGTTGTGACAATGACGGACGAAACGGTCGACAGTATTGTATACTGTCATCCATTCCTGACATCATACCAGCGGCGCCCGCGGGAATTCCACCAGGACTTGGTCCACCGTTTCCTCCTCCTCCTCCGCCACCCCCGCCGCCGCCACCTCCACCCTCGTAATCCAAATGACCCGACATCGTTATGTAACCACCTGAAAAATATCCGTCGTCCACCTCTACACCCCCGAAATATTCACCAGTCACTCGGTTTAAAAAAATCGATAATAAATCACGTGCATTTTGTTTTTTTTTCGCTTTTTTTTGCTTTTTTTTCTCGAAATCGTAACTTTTTGACAGCTCGTCGTACCGTTGGCTGATCGTCTTAATGACGACGCGGATTTTCGAAATTTCTTTTCCTGGATCGAATGAGTCTCGAACTTGGAGAGGTTAAATTTTATTTATTTATTTTGTGCAGTGTTTTTTGGTTGTTTGATAAACAAATTTTGACATTTGAACCAATTCAACTCTTTTGTATAATTCAGTAAAACTGTACGGAGAATAAAAAACTTTTGATCGTCAATTAGAGTTCTGTTCGTTTTATGGATTCGAAAGGAAAAAAACAGCGATGCCTCAGAACACTGAACTCGTAAAATATTTTCTAATCAATTGTAAAACAAAAAAGGTCTATATTTTTATTGAATTTCCCGGTGCGACGAGTCCTCAAGCAGTTACAAAAATAAATCAATCCAAAAAAAACCGAAAAAAATCATAAAAAAGTAAAAAAATAAATACCAAAGTGTAAAAAAACGTAAAAACCAAAAAAAAATCAAAGAAAAGTGTAAAAAAAAGTGAAGATGAGGAACTAACCGGCGAGTCGAGCGTGTCTTGGCAAATGTTGAGCCTGTTGTTGCTGTTGAATGTCCTGAAAATGATGATGCGACGGTGTTGAATGCCACGATTCAGGATGGGGTTCGGGCGTTTGATCCTGAGGGCAATGGGGCCTCAGGTCGAGGGGTTCTTGTCTGAGCGATTGGGCCAACCATCCCATGCCTCCGGTGCCAGGCTGTAAATCTGCTTCTTGAGCTCCGATGCTACCGGATTGTTGGAGATGCAACAGCGATATTCGTTCCCGATGATCTCGCTCGCCGCGATGTAAATGTAAAGGTGGCGGCGAAGCGGAAACCGGGGGAGTATCAGGTGGGGTTCCAGGGTGTGACAATGTTGTCAAATGGGAGGCTGCACCAGGAGGCGCTTTTACGAGGACTCCGTGTTGAACCTGTATGTGAGGTTGACCGTAAAGTGGATGAGGCTGCTCCAGCTCGTGAGCCGGTGGCGTTAATGGCGCCAGGGCTAAACCCTGAGCCCCCACCTGACTTTGCAACTGCAATACACTTCCGTTCACCATCACTGTTGGCGATCCTAAACGAACCTGTAACACGCAACGTTCCTGGGTTTTCTTTCGTTTCGTTCTTTGCTTTTTTGTTTCTTGGGTGTAATACGAAGGCAAATTGATTTCTGAATCGGGGGGGAAATTTCTATTGTTTTCGAACTAAGCGCTAACTTGACACAACAAAATTTCGTATTAAAATTACATGGTTACTGAAAAATTGATCGTTTTCATTGACAAATAAATGAATAATTAGTAAACGATGTAGACGAATTGTTTCATTTTCTGGTGGCACAATTGTAACGATATTTTCAGTGGTTTGACAGTTTTTTATAAACTTTTTTACAGTTTTTCGTATTGTTTCATGCACGTGACTGAAGTTTAGGGAAAGCGTTGGCATGTCTCTGTGTTAAAAAGTGACTTTTCAATTGAGAATTTTGTGGAAACGGTGTAGACAATCGTTTTGAAAGTTGGGGGACGTATTGGGGAAAAGTCAAAGAACTTATTGTAGAAATTCGAATAAAATGGTTACATTTCGTCACGAGTAGGGAAAATCCTTAACTTTGGTCGTGGATCTTCAGTGAATTTCTGACAGACCTGAGGACTCGAATTTTTCTTGACAAATTATGGTCCATTTTAATCTTGAACCGAAAATTCGTTGTTTGATGATCGACGGATCAATGCGATTATCGCTGATAAAAATCGACCACTACAGCAATGGAAATCTTTGAGTTTTGGCTGATTTTGAATAATCGTTTTATATTTTTTCAGAATTCATTAAAAGTTCGTATTTTTTAATAAAAATTTATATTTTTCACTGAAATAATGACCAAAATTCAAGACCATTCAATTTTTCAATATTAATCCTCCCCTTTTTTGGTCAATCGATAAAAAAAATCTCAAAAAAGTTACATCCAGATTTTCATGACTAAATGAAAATTCTTCCTAATCGCAGCAATGAGAGACACGAAAAAAATCGAGTAAATCTTTACCAGAGTGAGAAAGTGGTTGATACAAACAGTGAATAAAAATGTGAGTGAGTTTTATCGCGAGATAAAAGTCTTATGTAACCGAGACAAAAATAAAATCGGTTCCGAACGTCGCATCGTGATAAATGGAGTTACGATCACGCAAAAAAACAAAAACAAAAACAAAAAAAACTATACGATCCGTCATGACTGATGACCATTCGAAACACATTCGAGTTTAATATCGATCATCCAAATTTTTCGAGACGAAAGCCACGTATGAACGAAAAAAACTCAACATCTTCAACATTTTTTTAAAATTAATTATTAATAGTTACCGATCAAAAGTTTCCTCACCTCAAGGAGCATAAAAAAAAAAGTGATAAAATGCAAAAAATCATCAGAATGATAATCAGTCCTATCGAAATCGAATAAATCCACAAAACGAACGTAATGAAGGAAAAACCAAAAACATTTTCTAAAAAAAAACTTTTTTTCCAATCATGAATTACGAAAATCGCCATGAATTTCAATCCCAAGTAAAAAAAGCGATATTTTCTAGATTTCTTCACACATTTCGACCAACAACCAAGTAGATTTCAAAACCAGTGTTCAATCGATAGTGCTCGGCCTTAAATTGCGAGCCATTTTGAACGGGTTCGTAAAAAAATAAAAATCTTGGAGTAGAAAATTGATTTACGAAATGTTTTGCATTTCGCAGTGGAGCGTGGAGGACGAAATAAAAAAAAAGGGTTTCTGGGAGGCGTTCGAAAGCCCAAAAGCGTCGGGGGGCGAAGAGATTAAAGAGAAAGAGAGAGAGAGAAAGAGAGAGAAAGAGAGAGAAGTTAAGAAGAGGGTTGGGAATAATTGGAGGCTCACCTCTCGCTTAACGTCGGCAGGATCGAGATGATCGAGAACAAATTCCTGAACGTATTCTCTGGCGAGATGATCCTCGGCCTCCATTTTAACCTCCTTCACCACGATTTCGTCCTCCGAGGCCTCTAACGAAGCGACCCTTCCGGTATCCGCATACGTTATTCGATCAGTCTCTTGTCCGGCTTGACCTTCTTCGTCTGGACAGTGTCTCACGATGACTCCACAACCACTACCACCACCACCACGGCCGCGACCGCCACTACCACAACCGACACCAACACCAACACCACCACTTCCTTCTCCTCCACCTTCGACGGCTTTGTCGCCTCCCGGACAAGCCGTTCTCACGTTTCTATCGGACCCAATCACCTTGATTACGATGTGCGAACGACCTTGGATGACAAATTGTCAAAAATATTCTCTTACGATCTTCCCTTCTCCTTCCACCTCTTCTTACCACCGGGGAACAACGATTTTTAATACTTTTCCTCTTTACCCGAACCTAAAACACCTGGATTACCGACCACTTCCGCTTTCGCTCATGGAACAACGACAACTACAAAAACACTCGATTTTAAACGTAATAATCAGTCAATCTTTCCTTCTTTTTCGATCGATCGATATACTTTTCAATCCAATCTTCTCACATTTATTCCGTTACATTTTTAACATAAAAAGCGTCAAATGGAAGAATTCTTCATTTCCGGTTACAGCTTTCGTTTGTTTTTATCAAATTTATTTTTTGCTTTGTTTTTTCAAGTATTTTTCAACTCACGAAAGTTGCAGTGTCGCGCCGCACACTAGACGAATCCTCGTCGAAATCAATGATGATCGAGTAGTTGCCGATTTTTGTTTTTTAATGTCTTTTTTTAACTCGTTAGCACAAGCGACGATTGCGTTCAATTCAATTTCAAAACCGAGTTAAACACCAAACACTCCACAAAAACAACGGAATCACTGGTGCGTTTATTGTTTTAGTGTTTCGCGATACTTTCGTCCGCGATTTTGGCCGGTGACTCGTTAGCGAAAAATCGATGAGCAACGATTTTTACACTGTTCGGGGTCATCGACGTCCCGGTGGAATGTTAATTATTGTTTATTCACTTCGTCGATGGACACAACACCGAGGCGACGATTTTACGATCGAAAATCGATTTGATCGTTCACAGTAATCGGCGCATTGTTATTTATTCACAAAATTAAAAAAAAAAAATAGTGTCGGTTAAAAAAATAGGAACGTGGTCGTCGCCCCCCGGTCGATCAATGACTGTCGCCCGACGTCGACTTCCCCGGAGTTCTCTCTTCTCTTTTTCTCTCCTCTTCCGTCCTCAATGATTCCCCGAGCCCCCTCAAAAAAAGGAAACACACCCTGCGATATTGCCGACCGTCCGATAAAGTTTTCGAGAAAACAAGATCCGTTTTGACGAAATTATGAAAAAAAAAGATGGTGAGTCCAGAGAGAACCGAAGGTTTGAGCAATTTTTCTCGTTGTTGCTTTTTCGTTCAATAAATTTTCTTTTCATTCACGATATCTCGTGATACGAGGTCGTTGAGATTGTCGAGGATGATTAGAGCCCAGGCGTCGGAGACTCTCACTCTTAGCGGGAGTGGTTTTTCGCACCTCGGAGACGATGGAGCAGAGTGGAGGGCAACCCGGCTTCGGCCTGTGTGCGCGATATAAACCGCGATTGAGACTCGAAATACACGGTCGAGGAGAAGGAAGAGGAGGAGGAGGAGGAGAGGATGGAAGTATTGGTACGCGGGGGGGTGGGGGGAGGGGAGTAGGGGGCCAACAAGGACGAGAGGATTTTTCACTCGTGGAGCAACGTCCGCGGGGGAGGAAGAGGGCCAAGGGTCAAAGAAAATTTCTTCCGATAACGAACAGGACCACGTCCTTAAGCGAATCCATGTATGGCGTGCATTTATGAATATAAAAATATCCGTTGTAAGAAATGGAGGGAAAAACAACAAAAAAACAACAAGAAAAAAGGAGAAAAAGCAGCCACCGTCGTCGCGCCACTCACTCGAGGGGTGGCGGTTGCCGACGAAAAGCGCGGGCGTTCGCGTCAATCCGCGTCTTTCCCTTCGCAGTAGATACGACCGACCGAATGGTAACTGGTCAGACTCGAGAGTGGTGGATGAAAAAAGCCGAGCCGGTTATATCGCCCGCGCTTCGCAGATCGAGCCGTGGAAGGGATTACGTCAGAACCTCGAAGTAGGTGGAGCTCGCGCCCGTCAGACCTCCAACCTCCTCTCCCATTGGTCCCCGCTTCCCTGACCACGCCATTGGCTCCTCACACTCCCACCACCCGCCATTTCCAAACACCTCCGAGATAAAAAGAGACCAAACACCCAGACGATATAACGAATTAGAAAAAGAAGCAAATCTTCGCGGAAACCCCCCCGACACCCTCCATCGCCCTCACGCCCTCTCCAATCTTCAAACTCTCGCCAGATATTCACACCTTCCTCCTTTTCGACCCCGCCGACTCAAAGGACCTCATAAAAATACCGAATTTAAGGCACCAACGTGACGATTATACTCTTTGAATTATTATTGCACTTTTTTTTTACGAACACGTCTTTTTTTTTGTAATAACAATTATTATTATTGATAAATTAGAGCAAATTTATTTTGAAGGACTCGAGAGGACTCGAAGGACTCCTTTTCTCCACTTTTTACGGAAACAATTTGTTTGTAAATAAAAATAACGAATAAATAAATTTAAAAACAATAAAATCGTGGAATATTGGTTTTTACTTTTGAAAGAAATTTATTCGATTCACTAAGATTATAAATATCGTTTCATTTGAAATGAATTTTTAAAAACTTTGAGGACTTTTGCAGCAGATTTTTTTTTCTATTTTTATATTCCGTCGACTTCGCGGTTGATAAGGAAATTTTTTATGATTTTTACTCTCAGTAGTCACGCTCCGCTCTGGGTCAGACGGATTTTTTTTAACGCTTTTCTCATCATTTTTTTATTACGATTGCCCACGTTCTCGAGCGAATTTGGCGAGAGGAAATTTGAGTAAAAAATTTGACAAATAGTGAAATTATGTTTTGTTGTGTGTCTCTAAATATAATGTCAATGTGAGGAGAAGAATTTTTTTGTATCTTCGTTTTATCTTTACGGCGATTTATAAAATACTAGACGATTGTACAAATCGACGATTCGCATCTAAATAGCTTTTTCCAGACGTCTACCAAAAACATCGCTTCTCTTTTCTCTCTTTCTCGTTTTTTCTTCTTCCTCTTATTCGCACTGGAAGAAATCGTGTGTGGGTTAACATTCTCTCTATATCTTACTTTTCGGGAAAAAAGAGGAGCGAACGGAGTTGCCGAGCCTCTAAAATGCCTCATGAATATCAAATTTTTTTGTTCTCCAACGATCGCACACTCGCGAACCTTCGTTTAGGATTTTGTGGGGGTTGGCTCACGCCCTTCGATGCTTTTCGCACCCTCCTCGACGCTCTTTACTCCTCGCTTTTGTGGGCATTTGCTTTTTCCAAATTTCCACTATTTTTCGTTTTTATTTTCATTTTTTCGTAACTTTTTATTTATTAAATGCAATCTCGTGGTTTTGCGAACTTTTCTGTAAACAAATTCGACGAATCAACGAAAAAAAAATATCGTTTAATTGAAATTCGTCAAGACAACTATCTACAAAAATTGAAATTTGTTTTTTTTTTTTTTCAGTCTCTCTTTCTCGAGCAAACTAAGAATAGAATTCGACCATCCAACGGTCGTTTGTCGCCAACGACGAACGACGAAACGAGGTATTCGCCGACGCTGCACTTTCGACGTGTATTTCCTCCACGAAACTTCCTTTCTCTCGTCCCTCTCTCTCTCTCTCTCTCTCTCTCGCTTTTGTACTTTTATTTTACGTATTTTTCCATCGAGTGTATCGCTCCCAATAAAATATATGTATTTTATCGCTAATTTACAACACACATTGCGAGATCAATGCCTCAAGTTGCGTCTTCGTCGTACACTTGGAGATTTAAATTGAGGACAAAATAAATTAATAATTTTTTTTTAATACTTTTGATTTATGTTCCGACAAATTTTTTCATGTTTATTTCATTTCATGACAAAAAATCGTATCCAAAATATCGAATTATATTTTGTTTAATTCCAAAAAACGAAGTCGTTAATTAAAAAGTAAATTTTGATTTGATTCAAAACGAATAAAATTATATTATTAATTCAAAATTAATCAAATTATAAATTTATTTTATCATAAAAAATATTTTATTAATTTAAAATTAATTTAACTAAAAATAATATTATTGGAATTTCGTATAAATTGAATAAATGTCATTTGAATAAGAATGGCGAACGTGTGTGTGTGTGTTTTTCGTAGTTTTTCAGTGTCGCGGCAGCGCTGGCCGGAAGTGGAGATCTTGGGGGGGTGCAAGTAACTTTTTCCCGCGAGATTTACGATCGGGCGATTCGAAAGCCAAACAAGTTAGTATGTACGAGATTTTTGGGAGTTTGTGATATTCAACGTGGGCCGAAAGAGTCTCGGGTGGCTAGTGATGGGAAGAATCTTTGGCCGCCCTCTTTTTTTTCAATCTTAACTCGAACAAGATGGTGGCAGTTTCGCTGGGCCATTAATCCATGTTTTCCCGAATTGGCAATATTTTTCCAAAAGTTTCGAGCATCCTGACAGCAGTTCGACACTCAACTGACACAAACTGTCGCCATAAATTCATCCTGATTGGATAAAAGATTATATTTTACCAGAAAAAGCAAAACTATTCATCGAAAAATGAATCTGAGCAAAAAAAACATATGCGGACGAAGAAAAAAAAAATGTGCACGTTCGAAAAATCAACTAAATCAAAAAATCTCGATCGAGTTTAAACTCAAGAAAACCCTCTCACACCTTTATCTTTTAATATCTCTTAAATCAAAAAAAAAAGCAAAAAAAAACGAAAAAAATCCTCGAAAGGACGAGATTGGAAGGAGTAAAAGGAAAAAAAACGTGTATATCGATATATAGAAAAGCAAAGAACTATATATACGTGTTATATGTAGAGAGACATCGGCTGTGAGAGCACGGACGAGTCCCGGGTGCCGTAGAGGAGGCAAGAGGAAGAGTGCTGAGCCAGCATAGTTTCGCTCGCCAGCCTGCCTGCCTGGCTGCCTGCACATCGATATCAACCAGTCAGTCAGCCAGCCAGCCAGCCAGGGCAAAAGAGAGAGAGTGAGAGAGAGAGAGAGAGAGAGAGAGAGAGGAGAAGACCGAGAGCGAAACTAGCAATTCAATAAAAACTACGAAAGAAATCTATTGGTGTGAAAAAAAATTAAGTGTCCGGATGACCGTGACCACTGGGTCAAAAATTTACATTGAGTTTTCCTTCACTGCAGATAAATACAATGACTAATCGTATCAAAATGATTAAGTGTAGCAAAAATGAAAGCTTTTTCTCCTCATTTCATTTTTTTCCTGAGATATTTACGTCAGGACAGAAATCAACGTCTTAACAACTTTTAACACAGGACGACGATGGAAATGCAAATAAAAATAATGAAAATGACAATGGAAATGATAAAGAAGATGGTCGAGTAACTTATTTTGCGGTTTTTAACGCCAGGGAGAGGGTCCTCATTAAATAAATCCAGCGAAACGATGAATTTTTCGAAAGCAAGTAGTAAAAGTCGTCTTTGGTCAGACATCGAGTCTCGATACGAAATAATCGTTGATGGGAAGCGAAAAATCACAAGAAACGGTCGTAAAATCAAAGCGTGAAGGTGTTGAAATCTTTTGTGCGTTGAATTTAACTATTTAATTTGTCAAGAAAAAAAAAAGAGAACGGTAGAAACGTATAATAATGATAAAAATGTGAACGATGAAACACGAGAAGTGAAAACGTGGACAGAGGCATACAATATCCGAGGATTCCTATTCGCTCTGGACGATGCAACTGATATACTTCCGTCTGAGACTCACGATGAAAAAACGCTGACTGAAACGTTGTTTTCGTTTCTTTTTTCTCATTTTTTTTTTCTTTTCTTCATTCAACTCGTATCAAAATACAGAAATTACTATAGTTTCTTGTTGCGAACCATTTTTCGATGTGAAACATGAATTTTTTTTTATGTAAATGAAATTCGAAAAAAAATCGTAGGAACTGCAAAATCTTTGTGGTTTTTTATTTATTTTTCGCTCTATTTTGAAAATATTCATCACCCGAGAATAAATTGGAGAAAAAATAATAGAAAAAGCTCATTTTCGACGTCATTTTGACGTTTATGAAATATTTTGCTGAAATAAATAAATAAAATATCAATAAAATTAATAAAACTTCGTCAAATTTTTTTTTTTAAATAAACGAACGTCCGAAAAGTTGGATGACGACTCGAAGGCTCGATTTTTTTGCTCTATTTTGAAATTATTTATCACCCAAGAATAAATTGGAGAAAAAATAATAGGAAAAGCTCATTTTCGACGTTTATGAAATATTTTTTCGTGAAATAAATAAATAAAATATCAATAAAATTAATAAAAATTCGCTAAATTTTTTTTTTTAAATAAACGAACGTCCGAAAAGTTGGATGACGACTCGAAGGCTTGAAATTTGATTTTATTTGTGCTCGTGCACAGTTTATTTCGATATATGTGAATCGCGGACAGTAATCTATATGAAAGTAGCGAAGGATTCCGGGAAATAATATCCCGAATTTCATTCATAAGAACGAGAGAGCGATTCGAGGGATAATCCTCGAGTCATTTGTCCGCAGGCTGTTGAGACGCTCATTTGTTCGCTGGCTCTCTTCGCTCTCCTTCTAAACTCGCTGGTGTGTTACACCGCGACGAGTTCGACTCTATATCCCGATGACAAATGACAATGAAGTGCAAGAGACCCCTGGGGACGATTCACTGCCGTTACTACTTCGCAGCCCAACACCCTCTCTCTCTCTCTCTCTCTCTTTCTTTCTCTTTCTCTCTTTCTCGCTCTCTCTTATGGTCTCTTTTTTTCCTCAACCCCCCCGCCCCCCTTTTTATCCTGCTGTGTTTGTCACAGAGACAAATAAAACGTGCCACGAGTACTTGCTCGATTCTGTTTGCCATTCGTGTCCAATTATTCTCGGATAATCGCCTTGTATCGACGAAAAAAAAAAAAAAAAAAGGGGCACCATCAGTGAAGAAAACAATTGAAACGTATCGTGCGTTTGTATTCCTCGATCGCGTGGTTTTTTGAAAATAAATCAAAATTTTAACACATTTTGAAAAATCTTTCTGTCCCGTCGAAAAAATTGAGGCTGAGAAATGTCAAAAAGAATGATTGTTTTTTGGAAATTCTCGAGGAGGGAATTTTGAGGTGAAATTTTGACAAAAATTCTTTTAAAAAGTCTCCTTTTATCGCATAAAATTTGTACAATCGTTTTGTTTTCTTATCGTTCACGGTGTCGAATATAAAAATGACAAATCGCGAGATATATCCGCGGTGAATCGCGATGGCGGTGAAATGTCATAACGATCACGAGCGAGCATTGCGAATCGGAAGTTGGCCGCATTTAGAGCTTTCCGCCTTTTTTTTCGATCGGAAATCCGGGCATATTTGTCACCGAGCGAGTTATTGATGAGTTCTCTTTATTGTTTTGATGGTACGGATGAAACATAAATGCTCTTCACTCTTTGGAATGGGAAATATAAATGGTTTGGACGCACATATAACTATAGATTAAAAACTATCGAGAAATGAAAAGATGACCCGAGGGGCCAAATAGAAAAACGGTAAATGGCCAGCAATCGATTCTGCTCTTTTTCCATGGCTATTAAATTTAATAGCCACCCCCTGCGGTCCCCAGACTTTCGTCTTTTATTTTCATTTCTTCATTCTTTTATACTCAATTCTTTTTTACTTTTTTTCCTTCATTTTTTCCTTTTTTTTTCTTTTTTTTTGCTCTTCGAACTATTTTCTGATTTTTAGAACTTTTTGCATCTTTATTTCAACTGGGTCCCTCGTGATTTGATCAAAAAGTGTGGGTAAAAGATCATGGATAATGTTTCCTATTCGTCTTATTTCCCGATATGGATCCGCGATTTCTCGGGAATATTTCTCGTCGCCATCTTTTTATCTTTTATTCTTACAAAATGCGTTGTGATAACAATCAATTGTTTTTTTTTTCAACCCAGCAGTTTATTTACACGTAGATTTACAATTGCTGAAAAATGTTCGTACGAAGGAGCCAATTTTTTTTTTTGACACTTTCGTCTTTTGTCTACGGAGAACTTATTCGTCGGGGAGGATAAATTTGTCATTTACAAATCCGTGGTTTTAGATCCGACTTTTTTTCACATTTTGAACATAATTTCTAGGTTCCCTCGATAAAGTAATTTAAAAAAAGGAAGAAGCTCATTCAAAAAATTGAATGTTACTGTTTTGTGAATTTTTACAAATTCACAAAAATGCTTTTTTTGAAATCCATGAAATTTTCAAGTTACACGTGGCATGAAAAATTTGGATTTTTTTCCTCATCGGATTTTGTTGATGTTTACATTAATTTGAGAAAAATCGTTTGGACTTACCTTCATCTCGATTTATTGACGAACCACGTAATCAAAGGACGAATTTTAAAAAAAATAGACTCCAGAATATAATCCCAATCGAAATGATCCAAATCGTTGTGAAGAAAAAAAAATCCGTCATAAATAATTCTAATAACAATAGTGAGTTTTATTTTTATTTTTTTTATTTTTTTATTATTATTTTTTAATTATTAGTAAATGTCAAAAGTATGATTTTAATTTGCTCGATAAACACACAATCTCGTTCTCATAAATGTTGCACTACGCGATTGTACGACGAGACTTAAAGCGACAGTTGAGTCGGGTGTCGGATCGCGTTTAGGAAATTTGCACTCACTTTTCAACACCGTTTAAACGCATTATAAGAGAAACAGAGGCGATATCTGGTCGAATTTAGTCGATTGTGCGAAAAAAAACGTCCAGAGAAACCGAAATAATGAGAATTAAATTTTTGAATCTCTTGGTTCCGTTTATGTGACGAAAAAAATGGTGAGATTTGACCAAAAAAAACGTCCCAATATTTCCACAAATTTTTATCACTCGTGTAGGAATTTTTAACAATTTTTTTTATTTTTTTACATTTTTCTAAAGCGTCAGAAATGAAATAAATTTCAGAGCACAATCGAACGTCTCAGCTCCTGAAAACTGTACGTCAAACTAAAATCGAGAATTAGACTCTTGCAGCATCGACTAAGACTATCAACGTCTCTCACTCTTCCTCCAGTTTATTGCTCATATCGGCGAATTTTCTTATCTCGATTAAATACTGTATATGTTAAGAATAAAAAATCGTCTAGTTCGCTAATCGTTCGAAACGTTGCTTTTCTTTTTGTTAAATACACAATAAATGCTCCAACAATTACGCAATATTTGTCTTCGTAATCTAAATGCATTAAAAATGATTAGATTTATTTAATGAAAAAAATTATTCAATTTATTAAATTTATTAAATTTATTTATTATCATAGAAAAAATAACAAAAAACGCGAAAATCGAACCAACTTCATTGCCAGGATTTCCAGATTAAAGAACAAAAAAATTACCGTTCATCAGTGTCCAAAAATCTTGAGAAAAAAAATTAAATTCATCGAAGAGAGAATTCGTGTGGCTAAATGGTCACCCAACCAAGTATTGGCCTCTTCCAAGGGCTGAAGAATTTCACTTGGGAAATTGGCCAAAGTCTCACATCGACCGAATGACATGAAGATTGACCTTTCGAACTTCTGATTCATTTCATAGTTCGCAAAAAATAGCAAAAAAATGATTTCAAAATAATAAAAAATTAAAAAAATGAAACAAAACGTCTTTGTGTCATTGAAATAAATTGCAAGCTCAATAGCTGCGTCGATATTTGTCCTTAATCGTTGTTGAGAAACCGAAGTGCGTATGAACGATTAAATAATCGCCTGTCTTTATAATGTAAATGGATCAAGTTTGCTGTCGAGTGCAATTCTGTACGTAACATTGTTGCAATTAAAAAAATTTTCGTACTTCGCTTATCGCAAAGCTGATAAAGCACAAGTGTCGCGAAGTGTTATTATTACATAATTAATGTACGAGAAATTCTGGACTGAATCAAAAAGTGCATGATTTTGATTTGACGTTTAAAACGTCATTAATTATAAATAAATTGATCGAAAATACAATTTAAGCCTTTTTTTGTTTTAATTATTATACAAATTTGATATCGGGACAAATGATTGTTCGTAAAATAAAATAATTCATTATGTTAACCTGGAAAGCCCCATATTTGTACAAGATAAGCAACAGTTTCGAGATGCAACATAGTTTCAAACTTATTAATCCAAAGGGCACGAGGCTATCGTCAGCGTTTTCACAGCGTGCGACCTCTTTCGCAATAACGCAATTTTCCACGCATTTATATTTCTCAATTTATAGTTTTTTCTGTCAGGCTGAAAATGGGTTCCGAATTTTTCACGATAAATTATTTACGGAAATATTCACATGTTTCAGAATTTATTTATTTTCGATGTCTTTTTCGATCGTGTCAATTAAATCCTTTGCAGAAAATAACAATTCATCGTATAAATGTGGTTTTTTTATTTAATTTATTCAGATGATTTGAAATATGAAAAAATTGCCAATTTCTGTACGTGGCAAATGTCAACTGTCAAAATGTTTCAAGCCTCTTTTTTTTAATACTTTGAAGGGCAAACCTCGAAATAATGTTGAAAATGGACAAAAAAAAATCGTTGTATGGACGAGTGTCCAGTGACTTTTGCAATATTTTCTACAATTAATAAAAAATAAAGTTTCAGGTTAATCGAACGATGAAATATTTGTAAATTAGTGCATAATTGTTATAAAGGCAAAAACCAAGAGACCATTTGAAAATAAAAATCGATTTTTCGAAAATTCTAGGATCGCCTAAGAATCACAATTACACGAACAACGAAATTTTGTATCTCGGGCGGAGCCGCAGGCCCCAATAATTATCAGAAAACCAAATTCACCAATTTTTGTTTCCATGAAACTGTGAATTTGTATATAAAAGGAAAAAAGGAAAAAAATAGACGACTCATAAATTCAAAGTCTCAAGTTTATAAGGCGGGGAAAAAGCGAGAGAAATGTACACTCGTAGTGTGGATGGTACGAGGTCGAGTTTTATTCGAGGGCAAGGGTTGAGTAGTCGGAGCAAACATCGTTAATTTGCACGGAGAAATTCACCGCGGGAGTGTAGTACTTGAAATTTAACCCCTTTCGTCGGTGAGCGTCTCGCTTCCCCTTGTCCATCAAAAGTTGCATCACCGCGGTTGGTTGTTCGTTCCCCAGGTCTGAAAGGTCAACATTAAACGCGCCACGAGGAAGAGCAACGAGAGCTTTCGCGGTTGTGAGCTCTTCGCGAACAAATACTCCTCGCTGGACCGTAACATAATTCCCATTGCGGAAACCCCTTCTCTTTCATTTCTCTCTCACTTTTTCCTACTCTGTGGCAATAACCACTGAATTTAGAATTTTAATACAGTCGTTGGACAATATTGAAAAAAAAAAACGCTCATTAACACATTTATCTCGTTTTTTTCAACATTCGTTTCTTTTCACGTTGAAATTTCGTCCGTGGAAACCGAATATTTTTGAAGCATTTTCATTTTTCAACAATTTGTTATTTTTTATCATTTTTTTAAACTATATTTCGATTATTATTTATTATTATTAATTATAGAATCTTCGAGGCATCGTTTAGTGTCAAAAAATGACAATTTTTCAACGTTTGTTCATTTTTATAAACAAATTAAAATTCAAATTGAATAATTTTGAGATAATGCCCATCAATTTTTATTCTCGAAGGTAAAAATCATATCGAAACACAACAAAAAGTTAATTGTTCAGAAAATTGTTATCTTTTTTGTGATTACTCAATTATTAATATTTTTAGGGTGAATATTTTCACGAGTTTGCTGAAAGTGTTTATTTTTTTTAATGTACAATTTAAATGCGATTATTCGTGATTGAAGGAAGACGAAAATGATATTTTTTTGTTTTTTTTTATGAAAAAAGGTGTTTTGAAAATACGTTTTTTCGATAAATCGAATTCATGATTTTTAACTTGTGCTGCCAATAACTGAATAACGCTGGACAATAAATATGAGCGTCTGAATCTCTTGGAAGACTATGGGCGTTTACCCCTTTTTTGAGGAGGGGCTACGATCGCGGATTATTCATACCATCAATCCCTTAATTGGCAAATAAATCCTCGTTGTTTTTGGGCCGCTGCTCAATCTCTAAAAAATCGATGTACAAAAAATGTTGGAAAAACTGGTGGCGAGGGAAGTTTTTAATTTATAGTAAATCACAAAAAAAAAAAAGACAAGTTCACCCGCTCAAACGGATTATTTCTTTCGGAGTCCGGTGATGGAACTATTTTTTTCTTAAAAATAGCACTTCTCGTGAATACATCCCCGGTTATTAATCTCAAAAATCCATAAAATTCGAGAAATTATGATTTTTTTAAGTCAAAACTTCATTTTTCGAAAAGTCAACAATTTTAATAATTTTTTTAAACAATTGAATTTTATATTTTCCGAATTTTTCCAACGCACATGTGTTGAGCAATGTTTGAAGTGTATTCCTGATTTTTTTCGACAAAATCCGACCAACCGGATGCTGAGAATCGACGGATTAAGTGATCTCCGGGTCAAATTGACCCAGAGTGTCAAAACTGAGAAAAAAAAATCACAATTCATTGATTTATTTGTATCTTTTTTTTCGGTATCCCTTTATTTATTTATTCTTTCATTTAATTTTTGCACAGGCTTGTCATTGACTCGAATCATGTACGAAGTGTTTTTATCCTTAAATTTATGGGGAAAAGATTGACGAGTGTTTGAATAATCGGCGGGATGTTGGAGGGATCGGTGAACCTGAAAGGAAAGGAAATCAAAGGTTTTTGGCACCGACAGAAAAGATTTTGTTCTCCATTTATTGCGATCCCTCGTGAAAACGAAATCGTTTAATCGGAGCAAAGAATTTCACGTACGTGTTATGTACGAAACGAAAAGGGAAAAAAAAATTGCATCGCTAAGCGTGACCCCGCTCCGCGGGACTTCTTTCGAGGACCTTTTTTATTTTATTTTCGAGTTTGCTCACTATCCACTGCGCCTCACTCCAGGGGACGTCTTGAGTGAGTCCTTCAGTACAAAAAATCACACCTGTTCGTACACATGTGCCAATGAAATAAATGCATCGTTGCAAAATATTTTATTTTATTTATTTTTCCCTCCGATTCGACATGAAATGTTTATTTTAATATTTTTTAATATTTATTTGTATTTTTAATATTTATTTTAATTTTGTGCCAAAATTTACTCACATTTCTCACATTTTTATCAATTGTCGCGTTCATTTACTTTTATTCGATCGCTAAAATGAATAAATTGATATTTCATCGAGGAATATTTTCTTTTAATAAAACTTTGAAGCCTTTCAAAATAATTGCAACTAAAAAAAAGCGATTTTTCACAAGTTTCATGATTGAATTTTTCGCAATTTTTGTCCAATTGCGAAATTTCGGAATTCCGATCCAATGCAATTTTTCGCCAAGAAACTTAAAACCTTATGAATAAAAATCCCATTTTTCACATCACAAATTTTAGACATTTCTAAATACAATTTATTGTTCAACAAATTTCGATTTTTTAATTCAAATAATGAATTAATTGTAATTTGAAAATTTTGATAGTGAAACTGTCCCGAGGGTGCATGAGCATTGTATCGAGCGTTGAGTATGTTACAGAAAACGTTGGTGGGACAAGAAGGGATTACAAAAGCTCGATTGTAGAGTAGATCCGAAGTGAAGGGAGGCGGGGGGAGGGAGGAAAGGGAAGGAAACGACAGAATGAGGAAGGAGACAGAAGCAACGAAACGATTATCGGACAATAGTTTGTTAGTGGTAATTCACCTGATGTATTGTTCCACGAGAAGTGTGGATTCAGCTGTACTCGCTCAGGGGCTTTTCTCTGTTCTCGTTATTTTCCAATATATTTATTTATCCTGTACAAAATAATTGACATTATATTCACGTGAAAACGTTCATTTTTGCAGAATCCAAAAAATCGTTAAAAAAAACGTTGTCTTTAAAATGATTTTCTATCAAAAGAAAAAATAAAACGATAAATATGATTTTCGTGAAGAAAGAAAATTTAAAAAGACCAGAAATTAATAAAAATTCGAAGTTTGCTCGTTTCTAATTCATTCGAAAATGCTTAAAAGAATAAATATTGATTTTTAAATCATTAAGTCTCGTTTATTAGGCACATTAATCACCGCGGTCACCGAGGTCGTTTAAAGCTTGTATCAATATTTTCCTGGTGTTTCCATTATTCGCGTTACACAACAAATATTATTTATATACATAGCATTGTGCATTATTTACATAAAAAAGCATAAATAAAAATATATGCGTACACTTTTGTACTAATATTACTTTTCCTCTCTTTTTTCGTAGCAAAATAAACGTACGGTAAACCTCAATCGTCGAAGCAATTGTGTGAATGAATTATTAAACAATTTGAAATTCACTCGATTCGGTTTCAACGTAAGCAACAAACGTTTGGATTATTTCAATGGAAAATCAATTTTTCTTCAACCGTCAATCGTGAGCCACTTGTCTGTTATTTTCTCAATCTGTTTCGTCAGAATTGGATTTCTCAAACGGATTTTAACTTCGAGCTTTCCTCCCACAGCTTTCCTTCCGTCCATCAATGGAAACGAATCGTGCAAAATGCATTGTGTCTCGAGAGGTGCCAATTTTACTGCCACTGTCCCAACGAGACTGTCACTTCTGAAGAATCCTCTGAAATGTCCAAGAAAATGTCATTTTTATTAATTTCCTACTTTTTAACATGTTTTTCGTTTTGGTTAGAAGAGAATAAGAGCGAAATCTACTGGCAATCTGTCATTCTATGATACTGAAGTTTTCAGCGATGAAATGCAGCGAAAAATCTTTTCCAAGTACAGAAATTGTCGAAATTTTTCGAAATTACATTTGTTTTTGCTTATTTTTATTTTATTTTTGTTCTAAACGTTTTTTATTTCCATAATTCGGAGCGTGAATTATTTGGAGCGTGTAATTTCAAAAAAATATAAATTTCGTTGCACTCCAACGATGTGGGTTTAAAAAAAAATCTCGTTCTTACAGTTTGCTCGTGGAATTCATGCTACGTTCTAAAAACTACGAACGTACTACGTTTTGTCTTGGTAACACGATGCAATAACGTGTTGAATTTATTTGAAAAATCAATACCTCGAGAAACTTCCAATCCGTTAATCTTAAATGAACAAATGGCAATAAGTACAGCGGTTCTAAAGGCGAAATAAAATTTACAGATTCACTGACAGTACAATGATTTCCAAAATATATTTCATTCCTCGACGAACAGATTTTATTTCGTTCAATTTACGAAAATGCGAAAAAAAAATAACGTTTTCACGATAATCTTTGTGTTCATTTTTCCTCGTCGATCGAACGTCATTTGAGAAATAATTCAAAACGATTTAAACAGTTGTCTCGCCTCAGAGTTTTTCTGTAGAATTTTTTTTTTTTCCAGTCGTCATATTCAAAGAAAAATTCAGTTATTCAGCGAGACAACGACCTTGAGACGAAAATGACTTTTCGATTGACAGAACAGTTGAAATTTCGAATAATTTGAAAAATCGAAGTAAAAGTGTAGGTCGAAAAAAACTCAATGTTGCAATAAATGAAGGAAGAAATAAAAAATGTCATTCCAACTGATGAGCTCATGTAAATTCTTCATACCTTGGGTGAGTGCAACACAGGATGGGGTTCAGCGAGCATCTGTAAGCAACGTACTAAGGTCTATTGTCGATAAAAAATCTAAAGTATTCAGAGCAAAATAAGCCGAACAAGAAGAAAAACAAAGAACAAAACTGGATCGTCAGAGCGAATTACGATGTTTCGGGAGAGTTATGTCGATCGAGATCAAAACAAAACCAATTGGTGATCATTGAAGCTCCGTTTAAGGAGTTTCGGTACGAGTCATACAATGAAATGGTTCAGATTATCTTTAGGGAGAATCAGGAGGGGAAATTCTATTATTCTCAAGCAAAGCACTAACTTCACAGAACAAAATTTCGTATAAAAATTACATGATTACTGAAAAATTGATTGTTTTCATTGACAAAAAAATGAATAATTAATAAACGATGTAGAAGAATTATTTCGTTTTCTGGTGGCACAATTGGAACGATATTTTGAGTGGTTTGGCAGTTTTTTATAAACTTTTTTACATTTTTTCGTATTGTTTCAAGCACATAACTGAAGTTAAGGGAAAGCGTGAGCACGTCTCTGTGTTAAAAAGTGACTTTTCATTTGAGAATTTTGTGGAAACGGTGTAGACAATGGTTTTAAAAGCTGGAGAACTTATTGAGGATAAGTCAAAGAACGTACTGAAGAAATTTGAATAAAATGGTTACATTTCGTCACTTGTACCGAAACTCCTTAATGAAAAAAAGAAAAATCCATTAGACTGTACAACGATTATCGATTAATGGGAGAGCAAAAACAATCTGGAACGAAATAGAAAAAAAAGGAAATGAAAACTGTGATTACCCTTTCGACCAGACTTGACATTTAAGAGAATGTCTCTTGAAAACACGTTGACACTGTCGAGCGGATCGATCCACAGCGTTGCTCAGAGTATAAACAGCTTCGTATTCGGGATTGCTCGTGTCTCGTATCGTCGTTGTACGATCCGTTTGTGGACTGTCAGTTGGATAAGGATATTCGAATATAACGTAAGTATCAACTTCCTTGGGATAATTAATGCCACGAATTATCGATATTTCGGCGTCTCCGTCGCCCAAATCGGTACAGCTCCTAAAATTCAATAAAAATATTCAAAAACTATCTAATAATTTGGGTAGAAAACAATTTTGTCCACGAAATCATCTTAAATTTGGAATTTCGATCATTTTAATGGTTTTTTGGATTGGAAAATGATTTTTCCTTCGCACTTCATTATCGTCGATACTCACTGAACTATCGCATATGTTTTGACTTCGTAATGATGCTGCGGAGGCGGTAAACCGTCTCTTTTACGTACTCTGAGCATATCAAGGTCGTGTCTGTAGCCCAAAGCGAGACGTTCCCATCTGTTGTAACCGGGCACGTCGCCAAGGGCTTTCGAATGATCTCGCGTTGACAAACACCACTGAAAACATGTACATTTTTCGTAGTAACGATTAACAGTATTACAACGAACCACAATAATTTATTCGTTTCGTACGTCATAATAATTTGACTTTAAATGGAAGTGAAGATTGTTATTTGAAAAAACACTTTAAATATAATTAAACCAACCGAGTGCTCAGAACTCTTAAAAAAATCGAGATTTTTCGACAATTTTCTTTTGCAACAATGAAACAAATTCTGTCTTTTTAAGGTCGATGCGGCAAAAATTCTGGGAACAAAAAAACCGTTCAATTACTTTAGCCTGTTTGATTAATTGCTTCTCCAAATTGTCATAAATTTGTTGATCGGTCCCACTGGCCTCCTCGAGACAATCGACCGATGAAACGAGTGTGAAACTGTCTTCGGAATTAGCATCAACGAGGCCGCTGGTATTGAGTTGAGTTTTAGCATTTGGCGATATCGGTATGGAGCTCAAATCGACCGGAAGTCCGGATTTACTCGCTTCAATCAAAGGCGTTATTCCTTTCGCTTGACGCAAATAATCTCTGGCTAGTTCCAGGTCTCCGTCCTTCTTCGCTGCTAAAGCAGCTTGTTTCAATTCTGCTTGACGACGTTCTAGCATCAATGCTTGTTTTTCAGCTCGTGAAACAGCGCCGCCCCCGGGTCTGCCACCTACGCAACGACAAAAACTCATTGCTCAACATTTTTACAGGTCCAACTACTTTTTTTCGGGGTTTTTTCAACATCTTTGATCAATCTCTGTTATTAAATGTTGGGAATTCGTAATGGGAAGTGAAAAAAAGTAGAAAAAGACGATTTCGGGTCTATGTTCGGAAATTCCTGTAAATTCCTAGAGCAATAAAGTACAGAAACAAATTCAATTGTACTGTTTTAGTAATTTTCGCATGACGTGACCGATCGTCTTAATATTTAGGAAAAAGTGTTGATTAATAATAAACAATGAAAATACCGTGACTTGTCCTCGGAGGTGGAACCGGTGGTGCTTTCCTGGTGGCAGTGGGCGTCTCCTGTTCCTGAGGTTCAGGTTGAGGAATAGGTTCGTTGGGAGTTTGATGCGAAGGAGCAGTCGCAGCGGTCGGAGGAGGAGGAGGAGGAGGATTGAGCATAATTGGTGACAATCCAGGAGGGACAGGTAATTCTTCAAAAGCGACGGGTTTTCCACGCGCGTATGATTTGATGGCATCTTCGAATTGTTTGCAAATGCGTCCGTATCGTCGTGCTTTCGAAGAGTTGCCTTCTTCCTCGGCGGCGGTTTTGGTGCGTCGATAAATTTCAAGGCGTTCTTTGAGGGCGCCACCGATGGCGTCACCAGTGACAACAGCGGATGGAGGTGCTTGAGCTTTTTGGTCGAAAGGATAAGAAAGTCACAAATCTATCAACTTTTACGGTATTAAGAGAGTTCAGAGGCGAATAAAAATGAATTTTCTCACCGACTGAGGCTGGTTCGTCGGGCGGTGCTTGCTGTTGAATTTCACTCTCTTCTTTCCCCTCGTCCATCGAAGAACTCGACGCAGTCGACCCAGGAAATTGAGGACTCGGTGGCATGTCCGACACATCGATCGCTTCGCCAGCCTCCACGGCTCCAATGACAATGTCGAATTGTTTTGCTATTTTTATCAGGTTCACAGCTTCGCCAACGTTTCCAGTTTTTTTCCACGCGACCGCAGCCACTTTGTACTCGTGTTGACGTTTTTTCAACAATTCCAAAGCTTCCTGATTTATTTCCGCAGCTTTTGGAACTTCTTCGCTCGCCGGAGACGCTGCAACCGGAGGTTCTTCCGGCGGCGATGGATTTTCAACTGCCGGTTGGGTCTCTACGTTTTCCCCACCCGCAGAATCTCCTTTCGGGGGATCTTCCCCGGTCGCTGACGGTGGCAAGACCGGCGGAATATCTGCCTCGGCCACCGCTTTACCCGATTGTGCATTCGCCAATAAACCTTCGAGGGTTTTAACGCCACGTCCAAAACGACGCGCACGACCAGATTCATTCTCGTTCTTTGCTTTCGTCTCCGCCAATCTGTACTTGCTCAATCTTTGTCGCAACAATTCTATCGTCTCCTTGTTGCTCGTACCTCCTTCTGGCTGTCGATCCTCGACCACATCCTCCGCCGCTTCCTCCGGAGGAGAAACATCGTCTCCAGTAATTTCTCGCAGCTCGTCCTGATTTTCAACATTTTTTAAATCAAGCGACAATTGCACTTCAAAATATCTTTGAATTTTGTTTTATTTTTTTCAATTCTATTTATCGTGTTTTTTTCGTTTCGCAAACTTTACCAATATGTCCGGGTCGTCGTCGTCCCCTGACAGCTCCTCGTCAGGATCAATGTCTTTCATACTTTCGTTGATCATTGCATCCAGTTTGGCAGTCGGGATCGGCGGCGCTGTCACAAAATATTTTCTTTCCTCAGTGACATGAATTTTGTGCATTATACAAAGACTTTACTCAAAAATCACAAATCTAAACTATTTTTTTTTTTACTGAATATTCTAAACATGATGAGAAAAAAAAGGAAATAAAGAGACACTAAAAAACTTTAATTCGACAGTTTATAAATATCTTAATTGAGATTCCTGTGAATTTAAATGTTTGTGCTTGTTAAATGGAACAAAATAATTTGAAAATTTTAATAGTTAAAAATAGTTAATAATAAAAAACGTAACTTCTAATGGCTTTGTTTTAATTTCGAAATATTCGTGAATCTTGTATTTTTTTTTTGTTATTTTCCTATGCTTTTTTGAACCGATGTTCAAGGATTGATTGACAATAAAATGAGGGATGGAGGAATAAATAAATAAATAAATAAATACGTTGATATATTCATACCTTTACGTCGAGGCTGACGAGGCAAATCATCTCCGCTGGTCAGCTGTGCCAATTCGGCTTCCAAATCTTCATCGTTGTCATCATCCATCGAATAACCCATATTTTCAAGGTTAGCATCAGGAACATGGAATATTCCAAACTAAACGCGAGAATTTCGCAATGCGTAATTATTCAGCGACGACAGGGTATTAAGGAGTGTTTCCCTTCACTGATCGTGAAGAGAAATAATTTCTTTACCTGTTCAAGACTCGCCGGATCCCTCGGACGTTTTTTCACTTCTTTCTTTTTACTAAACATATTGCTTTATATAGTGATTCACCGGGACGTTAACGAAACTGATTTGTCGTAGAAAACTAACAAAATAATTACTTGGCGATTGCGTTGTTTCAATTAAAAACACTTGGAAATTTATCACCTAGATACGAAAAGATTACGAAAAGGCGCATCCCAGAACTCTGAAGTTGGAGTTTTGAGTCATAAATTGACAGCTGTGACGTCGCACTGGTCACACGTTCGTTTTTAACACGACATTGTTATTATTATTTAAAACTCTCGCTTAATGACTAAAATCTTTCTCCAACTGTAACGTCGATTATTTATCAATGCCACAAATTATAATCTAAACAAAATTATATCGTGTTATCTTCAACCCTTCACAGTCAAAAATCATCAAGTTCATTTATTAATCCTTATTTTTGTTCGTGACTATTTTTGAAAGCGTTCGACTTATCGATTTTCTCCTAGTTGATTGAAAATGATAAAGATAGCAGCAGCAGCAATTAGCTGTTGAAGCCAACTTCACGTTAGTCGGTCATATGATTGTCTCGCGAAAAGAGGGCGAGTCCGATACTTCGTGCTCCGTTTTATTTTCGACTCAAGCCCGTTCAGTCTCTCAATCGTATTATTGTCATTTCCCTGAAATAAAATAAAGCTTAATAACCGATCAACATGAAAGGCTGCATATTCAATATCGATGGGGGTTATTTGGAGGGTTTGTGCCGAGGTTTCAAATGCGGGATACTTCAGCAGAACGATTATCTCAATTTGGTCCAGTGCGAGACACTCGAAGGTAAGTTTTATCATTTCTCTAGGTACAATTGTCCTTCAATTTTTCCGTCAGATTGTCAACCGTTCGAGCTCAAGGTTTTCCGAAAATCTGGCAATTTCCAAGAACGTTGCTCGGCAAAATTTTTTCCTAATTTCCAATACGAACAAAAATTCGATTACAACGTATTTATCGACTTTTTTTTCATCATTCAACTCCACAGTAAATAAAACAGACACAGAATAAAAACCCGATGGATATTAATGACAAACCGTCACAAAGAAAAAATATTCAGCAAATTGAAATACAAAAAAGATTTTTGACGTTTGGATACTTCGAATTTTGTGCAAAACGTATTTAATCGATAAATTAATTCTCCATTAGATCTGAAACTTCATCTCGCTGGCACCGATTATGGCAGTTTTTTAGCAAACGAGCCGTCGCCTCTCGCTGTCAGCGTCATCGATGATAAACTCAGAGAAAAACTTGTCATCGAGTTCCAACATATGCGCAACCATTCGGTCGAGCCGTTGTCCCAATTTTTGGACTTTATTACTTATAGCTACATGATTGACAATATAATATTATTGATCACGGGAACTCTTCATCAGAGGCCCATTTCTGAGCTCATTCCAAAGTGCCATCCTTTAGGAAGTTTTGAGCAAATGGAGGCGATTCATGTCGCTGCGACTCCGGCTGAACTTTACAATGCGGTGCTCGTTGATACGCCTTTGGGTAAATTATTTTTCTAATCAATTTTGAAACGTCATATGCTGTCAAAATTTTCCAATTTTTTTACTTTTTCTTCGAGAGAAAAATACAGAAAATATAATAAAAATTTCCGTTCAAAAAACACTAAAAAGTTTGAGATTTTGAATAAATTTTTCTCCAATTTTGAAGCGAAAAAATGATAGAAAATCGAATTTTTCAATGTTACGAGAAATTCGATAATTATTAACGCTTTTTACAGCTCCGTTTTTCGTGGATTGCATCTCCGAGCAGGACTTGGACGAGATGAACATTGAGATCATCAGAAATACTCTGTACAAAGCTTATCTCGAAGCTTTTTACGAGTTTTGCAAGAACATTGGCGGTACGACTGCTAATACGATGTGCGAAATTCTCGCTGTGAGTATTAATCGTTCTCGAGATTTAAAAAACACTTTAAGTTCAAAATTAACGAAAAAAAAAACGTCTCAATTAAGTCGAGGAAGAGTTTATCGAAATTTCTTATTCTGGAAGTGTTTTAATAATCTGTTATTCAATTTTTTTTCAATTTTAGTTCGAAGCTGACAGGAGAGCGATAATCATAACGATAAATTCGTTCGGTACTGAGCTCGGAAAGGACGATCGTGCGAAACTTTATCCTCGTTGTGGTCGCTTAAATCCTGATGGTTTGGCAGCTTTGGCACGAGCGGACGATTACGAGCAAGTTAAGGCTGTTGCGGAATACTACGCTGTAAGTTTTTCCAATTTTTCATCAAAAATTCTCTCATAAAGCAACAATTCAAGCCTTTTTTGTTGCTTCACAGGAGTACAGTGCTCTTTTCGAAGGAGCAGGAAATAATCCTGGGGATAAAACCCTGGAAGACAAATTTTTCGAGTACGAGGTAAGTCGTAAAATCCAAAAAAAACCATAATCAAATTATGCCAAGGAATTTGCCTTGTAAAAATGACTAAAAGACCTAAAATTTTTGTTCGTCTTAAAAAATTGTGAAGTAAATGAATTTTTCTAAAATAAATGAACAGAAAACTGAAAAAGTTTTGAAAATACGAAAACACACAAATAAGAAATTGAAAAAAAAAGCAAAATAAATTGAAACTAAAATGAATCTCGATAACACGATTTCTTCGTCTCTTTCAGGTCCGTTTGAACGTTCATGCTTTCCTTCAGCAATTTCATTTCGGAGTGTTCTATAGTTACTTGAAGCTGAAGGAACAAGAGTGTCGCAACATTGTGTGGATTTCAGAATGCGTGGCTCAAAAACATCGTGCAAAGATCGACAATTATATACCAATCTTCTAATCGTAGAATTTACCGATATGGCAAAAAAAAAACGGCCAATATCGATATCATTTCATCGTATGTATTATCGTAATTTTTTGGATTATTTTTCTTCTTTCGTTCCTCACGAGCGTGATCATTGAAATTCACTGCTGAGTCGAGGAGCAAAAATTCGTCAACTATTGCTCTTCAAAATACTGCCGCAGGAAAAAAATGAATAAAAGTAAAAAAAAAACTCCCAGAATGAAATAATTGAAACTTGCATCGGGGAAATCGTGCAAGAAATTTCTTGACTTTAGCGTCATTCAAATTTTTTGCTGATTTTCTACAAAAATATATCGAGAAAATCCTTTCAAAAGGCTTCGTTCCAAGTTCGCAGATGAATTGAAAATAAAAATATAAACTTCTCTAGCGCGTAAGAAAATCGGGGGAAAAACGAAAGAATATCTGCCACGTTTCAACGATAAAAACTTGTCCAAGTTTTTAGATTATTCGATATCGCGAGATAATTATAAAAATTTCAATTCACGCTCGTGTTGGAAATTATAAATTGATGTATATAGTGTTGTATCTTATTATAATATACGTGAAGATAATAAGAAAAAGGAAAAATATCACATAAATAGTATTATATTCCACGGCAAAGAAAATTGTTAATTAATTAGATGTAAAATGTTAAAATTAATAAAATTACGATGCATTCCACACTCTGGATCGTGGCTATCGAGCTTGCGAATGTCTGTGAAATGTCCCATTCAGCTGGCAATTTTAACAGATTTTTCTTCATTACTTTTCGACGATGTATTTCGTCCACTTTTTGACGTTTCCTGCTTCTTTAAACCCAAGATCTCGGGATTTTCGAGCCAAAAACGTTCGCCTATTATATCACCGGTGTACGGTACGACCATTTTCTTCGATTTTCCATTATCGTCCGTCACGATTTTACGCAACAGTGTCGTTCCTTTTCGAAAATATTCTGGCTCGTTGTTGTAATTTATTCCGAATTCTTGAAATAATATCTCGTTCTTGTCCGCCGCAAAAGTACCTTCCAACGACTTTTGAGCCTAAAAAAGAAAAAAAAAAAAAAAACTCCATTCACATCCAAGTTGTCGACCTGTTTTCTCAAATTTGCAAAAATTGACTTTTCGTCAACAACTTTTAAATCACGAAACTATCAATTTTTCTTTTTTTTAAATGTTTTTGTTAAATTATTTTTATTTTTTAAATATTATTCGTCTCACGAATCATTGGTTTTTATCTTTCGTCAACTTTTTTTTGAGAATTGGTCACAAACGGAGCCTTTTTTTTAAACAAATATTGAACTCACCTCAGCGGGAGTCAAGTTCTTTTTTTGTACGAGATTCCAAAAGCAGGTATTGTACAAATTGTTGATATGAACGTCGGCTTGTCTCCAGGCTAAATAATCTCTTAAATTTTCATCGCTCGGATACAAAACTGTTCTTGCGTCGAACGAAGGGGGATATTGTAGTTTCAAATCTCCCATGTATTTATCCCAGTGAAAAACGAAAGATGATGTAAATAGAGAATTGACGTTGGACAAAATTTTCGAAGCTGAAAATAAGTTGAAAGTGGTGAGAGCGTCAAATATTTTGAAATAAGAAAAGGTTTTCCTCAGTTTGTTTGTTTTTTTTTAAATATTTTATAATTTAATGAAAAGTTCATGGGATTACGTTGATTTTATGATTTTTCGTAAATTTTTCGATTTTTTTTTTTTTTTAATCTTATAAATTTGATAAAATTGAATACGTACCTCGTCGATTGTAGACCATTGCATCTTTTTTGAAAACAAACGAAAATTCATCACTCTGTCCATAACAAATGACTATTTCGTTAAATTCTTGCATTACGGTAGTCGCCGCCTGTCTCATTAAATTTAGAGATCGCACGTCATTGGGTTTCGAAAAATTGTGAACTTTGGAAAATTTAGAAAAGTTTTTCCCATCGATTCTCACGACTATCCAACAATTTGGTAAACAATTGTCCGGACTTTCGAATCCTTTGACATATTCGTATTTACTCTTTGCCATTGTTGTTGTTGATATTAATCTTTTGCCCAATAAAGTTTGCACCGACGAATAAAATCTGTTGCAAATAGGAGGGAATTTCATTTGCCACGTTTATCGGTAAACGCGTGTCAGAAATTTTGAGAATCGTTTAATTCGTGAAAAAAGTTTTGTTGATGTCTTTGACACATGAGATTAAACTGAGAAAAGAGGTTAGAACTTAACCTCACTCAATTTCGCTCTTGTTTTTTCTAGTATTCTCCCAAAAAATGGTTGGAATGTTGGTATAAATTTATTAAACAAGCATATATTTTAGATTTCGCTCCTAATGGGAATTTTAACGATCTTTAATATTTCAAAAATTTACGAAGTTCAACGAGAGAAAAGGTGTCACGTGCGTCACGTGGATCCACGCACCGATCGCGTACCCATCGCTGTCGGTTTGATTTCTTTTGTATTTTATTTACAAACCTTCCTGTCTTATCGGGCGTCGGTAAGAAATAAAGTAACGTTATCGGTACCCATCGCTGTAGATTTTTTTTTGAAGAATATGTTCTCAATTAAAATCGTAACCCCGAGAAACTTGAATAATTATTTACTGCGTAGAATTTCTTCAAGTGGTGATTCCAGGAAGAAAAAAATAAGACGACACAATTCTACAAATTTCAAAGAAAAAAAATGTTCATGCGAATTTAAAGCGCTCGCGATTCATTCGATTCGAAAAACCGAAGTCATTATATGTGTGTACATATATTTATATAATTTTATCGGGGCCGATGGCCTCACAGGCACTGACAACTCGAGCTACAAACACGAGCCGCGGCGAGTTTGTTGCCTTGGCACAAAATGACGACACACGATCGCTCGTCCTGCTGGCGTAAACCACAACAGGTCCGAGCTTGGAATCTCAAGTTCCCCGACCCGCCACCCTCCACCCTGCTGTAACATTTACTTCCGTTACTTGGCACATATACGTGATGAGGAAAAGCAAAAAAGAATCTTCGATACCTCCCGCAACAAGCGATAGTTGCGTAAAGCGAAAAAGTCTGCAGTGACGTTGCTCGTTAAAGTTTAAAAAAATTATCAATTCCAGCCAAAACAATGCAGTCAATTCTTCGACTAAATCCGATATACAACACAATATTTTTCTCAAACGAATTAAATCCAAAGCTGAAACTATGAAAAAAAAAACAATCGCGTTGATAACATCTTCAGATTTGTCGTCTTCAAAACATTAATTACGTATAATTGTGGTTCTCCTTGAACGTCGAAGAATACAATTTTTTTGATAATTAACTAAAGTCAATAAAAACAATGAAAAAAAAACGTCAATTTCAGGCAACCATGACAGCTGCGATGCCAACGCCGCGTTCCGGGCAGAATTGGCGCTACAAATGCGTGGTGATTTAAAGAACTATTGTTTTAAGTAGTTGCCCGGTTGCCCGATGTGGAGGCAAAGGGGTGGTGGGCTCGACTGGCCCCAGGGAAAATTAGTGGGGCCTTGGCTGGTGGCTGTATTGCCGGGAGTGGTGGGAGAAGATGTTTGCGCGAGTGTATGTAGTAGGAAGCTAGAATCACCTGTAGCTTAAATATTTATATATATGTGTGTTTCCATCGTTGTGTACCGAGTATATGGGACAGCGAGAAAGGCATTTTCGTATCATTGACATCGCGAGAATGTATGAAACAAGCGCGCACACACATAAATACGAAAAGAGAGAAAAGAGAGGGAAAGAATGCCTTTCAACTCTTGACGAAGCGTGGCGTGTTTCGTTTTTCCCCGGTATTTCAGAGTACAGTCTTCGCTCTGTCAAGGTGTGGTTCTCGAAATCCTTGTTGTTTTCCTGCAACCGAGTACGCTGCGTGGCGTTCACTCGTCGAGCGAGTATTTAATTCACACTCGCCCGCGATTTATCTTTACGTGGATGGATTTATAATCAAAAATAAATATATGTGTACATGGAAAAAAAAATCGATCAATGCTCGTGTTGTGTTGTTGTGCCGTTTTTAAAGATACCAATTTGTGAAAGTTCTCTTCTTACTCTTCCTACGCTCTGTAATTATTGCCAGTAACGCTACTTTTAGTTTTCTCGTCACGATTTTATTTAAGTGTCGAGCTAAGCGTCCTATTTTTATTCCTTTTTTTATTGTAGTGCCTCGGTGATTTTTTTCATTTATAATGATTTTATTTTTATAATATTTCGTTCCTGTGTGTTCAAACTTGATTTTATTACTCTGGAAATTGGGACTTGAAGAGATTCATTTGCGTCGTTCAATCTCGTCAAATCTGGGATCACTTGGCGCGCATTTTTCTCGTGAACGTCCAGTACCCAACGTTTCCAGGAATCCTTGAGGTTCTTTTTTTTTCGGTGCCCGTCATTAATCATGGCCGGAAATTTTGGTGAGTTTTGAACTTTGTACTTCAATAAATAGATATCGATTATGAAATGTATTGTTACTTATGATAAACTCGTTCTTCGATCATTCAAAGTTCGATGAAACAAAACGTTATCAAGAGACTCGCTATTTTCTATACAAATCTCTACACACAAGTCGTGCTTAAGGAGCGTCACGTGAGGTCATCGGCAATGGGGATTCCCCATTTTTTTTCACTATTCAAATATTTCAACGCTTGCATTTCCCATGATGCATAAATTCTTCAGTTTCAATTAAACTTCGCGTCATCATTTACGATTCTATGAACCTGTTCCGCAATTTTGATAAATTTTTTTTTTTTTTGCTGATCGATCTTTTCATTTTGAATCGAAATGTAAACAAAACCATCATCGACGCGATTTTTTTTATTAATAGTTAAAAACAAATGAATTACATTGATTCGAATAAATAAAAACCATCATAAATACGATTTTTTTAAATAATAGTCATAAACAATCAAATTACATCGATTCGGACGAACGAAACCATCACTGACGCGATTTTTTAAATTGGAAATCATAAACAAACGAATTACATTGATTTGAATGAAAAAAAACCACCAAAAACTCGATTTTTTAAATATTTCTATTCGAACGCGATAAATCCTCCGATATTTATTATCAATATTTGTCAACAAATGATTAACATTGATTTGGATGAATAAAATGTGTAGCGTTGACGCAGAATCGTTAAAGTTAAGGGGCCGGTCGGCATGTACAGATTTTCCAAGGCCTTTTGGTACGAGGTCAATTATGACCTCCATAGTTGGAATAGTTGCGGCGAACTAAGTAAGTTGAGAGAGTGTACGCGGCTGACTAGCGCTCGTATGTGTACACGAATATATTAATGTGTAGCGAGCGCGTAAAGAAACCGAACGACTCGGTCATTTGATTCGTTGAGTCATTTGGTGCTGCTGGCCTTGTCGCAATTCCGAGAGAGGACGAAACAAAAATAAAAAAAGTCCTTGCGCACATAAATATGACGGTTGCGGTCACCGCTCGCGCTTACCTCGTTGTCATAGCACGAAAACGACGTAAACAAAGACGATTTTCAAACTTCCTTCCATTCCCTCGTCTTCACAAGAATTTTCCAAATAAAAGAGTCAAAAATTCAATGTCAAACACTTTTATTTTCTGATTATTAGAAAAAAACACAAAACATAAGAATTCACTTCGTGTCAAAATTGGCCATGACTTTTCTAAGCTTAAAAAAAAATCGATTACATCGATGAAATAATGAAAATTACGAAATCGAGTAGTTTTGTAACGAATATTAAAATATCGTTGATTTTGTAATATTTCAAGCGATGACTGACAGATTCCGTGATAACTTGTACATTTTTATATACTCGCGTGCATGCATTTATGTCACTTTTGCTCGTTGAACAATTTACGAGTCAATGCCATTTTTTCTTCTTTTTTTTTTTTTTTTTTTCGTTTACTTTCCTCCATCGCAATTTCACGATGTCACATGTTTATTAAAACAATGCTTCGTCGCACACGATGTATATGTTATTGTTCCACCACAGTATGTGGAAAAAAATGAGGAGTGGCAAGCACTGAGAAGTCGACAATATATATAAATAGAGTCCATGTGAAAGGAACCCATTCTCTGGCCACTCGAACCTTAAGTTTTCTATTGTTCGATGTACACGCCAATTTTAAGATCTTTGATTATAATGTGTTCATTGAGAAAAGCCAAATATAAAAAAATCTAATCCTCGATCTATTACATTAATACAAACGTAGAGATTAATTTTATTTATGGACACAATCATTTCTCAGCTCAGTCGAGTCCAGGGATTTTATGAATCGTCATCCTTTTATTTCTCAGAATTTCACACGTACTTTTTAAATTAATTTTCCAATGTTATGGGTTTCATTTAAATACAATTTTTTGTTAAATTCCATCGCCTGGCCTGAGACTTTTGACAAGATTTTTTACTTTCAAAATTACGTAAAAATATGACCAAAAAGTGGCCCTTCGTGAAACTAGTCTTAAAAAAATTTGATCAAACTTATACCAAACATTTTTTTAAAAAATACCTCTAAGAAGAACGAGAAAATCCTGTCAATTAAAAAAAAAGCTCAATTTGGTCAATTTTTCAGCAAGTTTTGGGTAAATAACGAAAAAAAATCGTATTTTTCAAAAATATAAGAACAAATTATTACCCGATCGACAAAAAATTCTGCAAAAAATCAAGAGAGCTCCTTTCAATGCAACTCAAGAAATGTGGAACGAAAAAATAATGAAATAAATCGAGAATTACTTTGGACGATGCTTTTGCTTGTCATAAAAAATTGAAACGAACTTTCGTCTTGATTTGTAGTTCGAAATGTTTTAGGGAACTTGGCCAAAGGCGAAAAAAAAATGACGCTACTGTTGGTAACGAGCTGTGCGTTGTTGATGGTAAATTTTGTAAATGGATATCCAACTGGTGCACCAAGCAGCGCATGTTCGAGTTTAATTCCTCGACATCCCGGTGGCTCGATACAAGCCTCGTATCCACCGTATCAAGTATTAGCGGCTGCCGGTCAGGGAAGAATTCGTTTGACCCTTGGCAGCCCTCAAGGTCTTCCTTACGAAGGTTTTCTTATCGTGGCTCGGGATCTACAAAATGGCGAACACGTTGGGGAGTTTGCTACTTTGCCAGAAGGCACAAAACATTTGGAGTGTACACCGGGTTTACGGGTAATTAATTCAAAATTTGATGGAATTTAATTAAATTAATTTAATTGATTATAATTAATTCGACGACTACAAAATTTAGTTTCAACATTTTTTGTAGATTTTTTGAAAGAATATAAAAAATTGAGAATAAAAATCGATTATCAAAATATTGATTTGAACATTTTTCGAAGATTATTTTTATAAATATTGAAAAAATTTCATAATTTTTTGACTTTCTCTTCGACGCATCGTTGGTTAAATATTTATTCGAAGATCGCTGCATAATGCGATTTTCATTCATTCTTTCGTCACGTCAATAAATAAATATCTCATCGAGGCTAAAATTCAGTAAACACGTTTTTGACGAAATAAAAATTCGAAAACTTTTGATGCGATTGAAAAGCATTATTCACCACTAAAAACGTGTTAAGGGGGTAAACCTCATTAGAAACCTTTTTTTCGGTGATACTTCAACAATTTTTTTTCGTAGCTAAAATTAATTAAAATTCCATTAACTTTCAACATCATTTCAATCATATTTCCATGAACTCCAATAAATTTTTAAAACCAATTTCACCCAAAAACTCTGGACTTTGACGGTCACCGGACTCCACGGCATAACTCTTTCATTTTTCGTTGAAATTATTTTCAAAAATTCATTACAGTTCATCGAAATATTATTAAAATGATGTCAGAACTTTATTGAATTCCAATTAACTTTACCCACGTCAAAAAAAATCTTAAAGTATCACCAAAAAAAAGTTTCCTAATGCAATTTCCCCCTTCAATTTAAATCGAAACAAAATTATCTTAATTTTCGTTTTTTCATCGCGTAATCAATAGAATGCCGTCACTCACACCGACTCACAGAAAAAGCAAAATCTCGAATTCGAGTGGGAAGCTCCCATTGACTACGAAGGCACCATTATATTCAAGCAAGTATTAAATGTCAATAAAATCGAAACTTGTGAATGAAACATGACGTTGCATACTATTCAATTAATAATTCTGTAAATAATAATAATAATGATAATAATAATAATAATAATAATAATAATAATAATAATAATAATATTTTGCTCAAATTTCAATATTTTTGTTTATTATTATTGTTATTAATGTTTCAATTTATTGATAATTGTCCCATCATAATTTTTTGTTGTTCTTTTTATTGATTTTTTGTCGTATTATTATTTATATTTTTCTCCTATAGCTCAACTTTTCTTCAAGATTACGAAACTTATTGGGTCGGTATTGAATCGCCGAGAATAACTGTTCTCGGAGGATCCATCGAAGTCATGTCTACGACCCCACTTCCTGGTAGTAATGGATTCTCCGTGTCGAATCCAACGACTCCGTCGTATTTCGATCAAGAAAGAATAGGACAACAACCAACATCGGTAAACTTTTGGTTATTATTAACAACTGTCATTGTTTAATTAAAGAGTTTCGGTGCAAGTGACGAAATGTAAGCATTTTATTCAAATTTCTACAGTACGTTCTTTGACTTGTCCTCAATATGTCCTGGAAGTTTCGAAACTATTGTCTACAATGTTTCCACAAAATTGTCAAATGAAAAGTCACTTTTTGACACGGAGACGTGCCCACGTTGTCCGTAAACTTCAATTATGTGCATTAAACAATACGAAAAAATGTTAAAAAGTTTATAAAAAACTGTCAAACCACTGAAAATATCGTGACAATTGTGCCACCAGAAAATGAAAAAATTCGTGTACATAGTTTATTAATTATTCATTTATTTGTCAATGAAAACGATCAATTTTTCTAGAATCATGTAATTTTTATACGAAATTTTGTTGTGTCAAGTTAGTGCTTTGCTTGAAAACAATAGAATTTCTTCCCTGATTCTCTCTAAAAATAAGCTGAAGCATTAAATTGTATGACTTTATTGTCTTATCGATGATTTAAGAGAAAAAAAAATGTTGAGTGACTCAAAAGTAATAAAAATATTCGATAAAACATTGTAACCTCTTTTTTTTTTTACAGAAAGATTCGAAGGATGATGTATTTTACGATGGTTGCGGAGAAACTAAAAATTGTTTGGGATCGAGTCCGGGTTGCCTGAGAAGCAAGGACTGCATCGCCGTAGTTTCCGTCCTCGTTCGCGGAGAAGAATATATTTTTGAGCTTATGAGCCAGCAGGGAAAATGGGTCGGGGTTGGTCTCTCGAACGACAGCAAAATGGCGAGTTGTTTTTATCTGTTTTTGCACTTTCGTCATACTCCGATTGTCCCAATTTCACTTATTTTTCGTTCGAAGCGTAAAAAATCGTTTGTTTTGAGAAAAATCAACATTTATTGATTTGTCAAATGAATTAAAATCATTCTAGAGACTCAAATTTCAATGAAAATCGTGAAAAAACTTTTTTTTTCCCCTAAAGACGAATATTTCGTTAATAAATGTTTCTTTTTTGTCGAAATAACAGGGCGATGACCACGTGGTCGAATGTACCAACGAAGGTGGCACGGTTGGACTCTACATGTCAGAAAATACAGGGAAGAAAAACACGAGAATTGGAATTGTACGTAATTCGATGAAATTGACGTGAAAAGCGTTTCAAAAATATTCAACGTTGCTTTTTAAATGGAGGATTTTTGTTTCTCCGAGATACAGCCTCGAAAACTTCCATTAATATGCAATAATTTTTGGCATGTTGAATTTTTTATTACTGCTTTTCTACCGGACCTGGATTCATGGCTATCGCGCTACATGCACTGGCTTTACTTAACACGTTATCGTGCTCTCTGCTTTGTCCTGATTTTCGCCAGCACAACGCTATTGTTTAAGGAGGTTCTCGCGTTAGGCATGCCTCGCACGAATTCCAAGTTTAATTGTTCAAAATTCGTGTACGAACCTTCTTAACAATAATACTCCACTGTGGGTTAAATTCGACTAAGTTTTGACGACCAGAAATCGAGTTATTCGTTGTCAAAAATCGTCTTTTTTCGTAACTTCTCACAAGACTGTCAAAGTTGCGATTTTAAAGACCAAATATCTCGATTACTTGACGATCAAACCTTCTGAAATTTTTTACACGTTTTGAGACGATGCTCGAAAAGATTCAGGCAAAATTTCAAAAAATTATCTTGGAAACAAGTGGATTTAATGATTTTTTCGTTACTTTGTACATTTTATTGTAATTATGGCGCATTAACCTCGTTAACAATGGCTGAATGGCTCGTAGGCTTACGAATATGCGCCAAGAAATAACATTCAAGCGAAGAGAATGTAATAACCATTTATTTTTAGAGGAAAGACATTGAAAGCTGCGTATGAATAGAGAGAGAAGCAAAATAACTTTGAAAATTCGATATCTCGAAACTGTATTTAGTCTCGTTACAAAAATAGCTTCTATTAAGATTTTTTCATGCAAGAGTTTTATGCAAAACTGCAGCCTGCTTTTGATGATTTAATTTTCTCATTATTCTTGAACTCTTTCAATCAATATTATTCAATAATCAAAGAAATGTTGTTTTTTCATCCTTTTTTTATGTTCGTAGCCCGACGGAGCCGTGAGAATGCTCGAAAGTTCAATTCGCGATGACGTAATAAGGTGTAAATTTGTGAGAAACAGAGAGACTCGAATCCAAGGACGTTTGTACGATCTCTCGAGAGAACCTTACAATTTATTATTGGGCGCTGGATCGCAGCTCAAAGGTAAAAATGAAAAAAAATCATTTGTATACTGCTCCAAAATTATAATATTTCAATCTAAAGTTTTACAAAAATAGCAAATTAACGTTTGTCAAAATAATTTTGTTATATGAACTTGCGACAGAATAAAAAATAAAATAAAATTGTCGTATTTGAGAGAAAGAAAAATATTGAAGGAAATTTAAATTTTCTAAATAAATTTATGAAATAAATAAATAAATAAATGAAAAATTATAATAAATGAAATAAATTTCATATTTTATGACAGCGCAAGGAATCGGGTATCACGATATAATAAGAACGGCTTCGGAACAAGCCAAGGTACTTTCGGACGTTGGTGAATTTAAGGCAGCGAGCGACCTTTATATTCGAATCCATGGTGGTTTGATGCTTGCCTCATGGATTGGAACAGCATCCATTGGAATTCTTCTCGCTCGTTATTACAAACAGACTTGGGTGAATTCTCCGATATGTGGAAAGGATCAATGGTTTACTGTGAGTTATAAAATCCAAAATCACTCATTTTTCCAAAAAAAATCCAAAATCACTCATTTTTATCGTTACATAATAATGTAGCGATAAAAATGAGTGATTTTAGATTTTTTTTGGATACATCACAGAAATAAATTTATCGATAACTTAAAAAAATCCCAGTAAAATTCTGTCATCACGGAAATTCGCATTTGTCAGTTGACGTTTCTACAAAACTCTCGTTTTTAATATTTTTCCTTAACTTAGCAAAAACTTAGTACTCATTTGACTAGAAGAAAATAAAAAGAAAAATAAATAAAAAAAATCAGCAGGTGTCAAAGAACCGAAAAAGAAGAATATCGATGAAATAACAACAAAAATAAATTATTCAACTATTCGGTCTCTTCGATATTTCCATAAACCAGAAACGTCGTGTCAGAATCGAGAATTTTATTTGTATCGAAATTTTTGGTGCACACATGTCGAAAAATAAAATAAAATAAAATAAAATAAAATGAAAAATAAATAAATAAAAAAAAGGTTGTAACATTTGCATGAAATTTTGTACAGTGGCACAGATTCTTTATGCTGGCAACTTGGTCGATGACGCTCGCATCGTTCGTCATAATATTCGTTGAGATTGGTGAATGGAGTACGGAAACGATTCACGCGTCTCTCGGCGTCGCGACCACGCTTCTTTGCTTCATTCAGCCGTTTATGGCCGCGATGAGGCCTCATCCTGGTGCACCCAAGAGACCTCTTTTCAACTGGTTCCATTGGTTCGTCGGAAATGCAGCTCATATTTGTGCCAGTGAGTTTTATTTCCTTTCCTCCCTCTTTCCTCTCCCAAATATTCTTTTATTCTACATTATTATTTATTTAACCCTCAAAGCTTTTTTTTTCTTTCTATTTTATTCGAAAAATCAATAATTCAACGTAATTTACGTAAAAATAGTTAAAAAGACAAAAAAATCAACAACAATGACGATTGCAAAACAAGAAAAACAATCAAAATTACAACGACATCGATTATTTTTATATTAACAACAATATTGGTAAATTTAAACCGTTCATTATCATCGAGAATCTCGTTTTTCGATCAGAGACTATTTTCTGGTTTAAAACTTTTCTCGTAGTTTTTCTTGTGAGTAGTTTCATGAAAAATAAATGAAAAATAAATAAATTATAAACCTGGAAATTGTTCTTGAAGAATCAATAATTGTGTACAAAATTTAAGGAAAATATTTCTTTATATTCGAAAAGATATTTCGAGAAATTGATCTAAAAATCATTTTTAACAATATGCTCTTGAAAATTAATATTCAATATGTAATAATGCGCAAATAAAAACAATTTTTTTATAGTCGTTGCAATTTTCTTCGCTGTGAGAATGACCAAGGCCAACTTGCCTGAGTGGCTCGACTGGATTCTCGTCGCTTATGTTGTTTTTCATGTGCTCAGTCATCTGATCCTTACGGTAACGTATTTCAAACGATTTTATAATGAAAATAATAATAATAATAATAATAATAATAATAATAATAATAATAATAATATCGATTAATTAAATATTATTTCATTAATTTGTTAATCAATTAAATCGACTAATTGACGTTTTAAGGAAAAATGTTGTTAATTCTTTTACTCTTGTTCGTTTAGTTCGCCGGATGCGCATCCGACAGACAAGACAATTTGAGAATCAACGCTTTTCCTATGAAAGATATGCACACTCGATCTTCCATGGGTCATCCGGACGCGAGGCGAGATGCTCCGGTAAATATGATCGAATGTTTTTCTTCAAGGACTTAGGCCACCCTAGAATTTCCGATAAATCGACTTTTATTTTTTTTCTTTTAAATTTATTGCATCAGCAAAAAAATCATAATTTTTTTTCTCGATAAATCGATTTTTTTAAATTTATTTTAAATTTATTGCATCAGCAAAAAAATCATAATTTTTTTCTCGATAAATCGATTTTTTTAAAATTTATTTTAAATTTATTGCATCAGCAAAAAAAACATAATTTTTTCTTCCTTTTTCAGCACTCCGGTCTAAGACAAGTGATTTTTGGAATTTACGCATTCGTAATCGTACTTTTCGCCGCTGTACTCGTCGTAATAACGGTGTTGGCCCCGATCGAAGACACTTGGAGCAGTTTCACAGACAAAATCACCAATTATTAAGGAGTCCGTTAAAAATTAACACATTTTCCAATTATTGGATTAAAAATAGTCGCGAGCTTGGAAGGGGCAACAAAAACACCGAAATTTGTAGATAATGCGGCTCTTCTATTACGTTGTTGTAAAAATTAGCTGAAAAAAGGAAGAAACAGATGCGCAGGGAAAATCGTTGAAACGATCAAACGACCACTTAGTATAGAATTTTGGTGCTATCGAAAATTTTGTCGTTCCCAGAAGCTTCTTTTGTTTTTTTTTTGTAATTTTTTATTATTGAAATAATTAATCAAAACACTCGAAATTGAAATAGAGTGAAAAATAAATTTGTTATTATAATAATGAATTATTCGGTGAATAATAAATTATTATAAGAATTTATTTTTCCAATTTTTCGAATCTCACGTTTTTTTTTTTTGTAACTTTGTATTCCGTTGTCTTTTTAATTAAATTATTTAATCAATCAACTCGAATCGCAAAGTCGATTGCATCGGAATCTCATTTTTTTTAGCACGAGATTACTTTGGCAAAATATCGAAATTTTTCAACTTTGGAATCCATTTTGCAGTTTTTGAACGGCAGATTCTGAATTTTGAATAAATTAGAAATGTTTTTCGATAAATACATAACGATTTTATAAATTGGCAATGTTTTTTTACGAAAAAGGATCAAACTCAATTATTGTCGTTTCGCTAAAAGTGCAAAAACTCAACTGCAAATTTGCGTTTGGCCGCTTGTCACGCGAAAACGACTAAACGAATTTTGATAAATCTTTCACAGGAATGAAGCCCATGAATCGGAGTAGGTTGTAGGCCGCATTACATTCCGATAAATTATTTATTCAGGGAAGGCCAAGCGAAAAATTCAATTTTTCATCATTTTTTTTACTTCAAAATTTCTCATGTTATTAAAAAACGACTATAAATGAAAAACACTGATTACAAATTTGAAGATAATTCCACAATGAAGAGAATGAGCGGTGGCTGGGGTCGCAGCTCCGAATGGAAAAAAAGTTACAGTAATTTTCGTGAATTTGTTCAAATTTTGTAGATTTCCATTTTTTTGTCATTGCTCATCTCTATATTCATAAAACTCAACTTCAAAATTCCGAGAAAAAAAGCTAGCGTGCTCCTTAGCGCCAACTACGTGTGTTGCGGGCGAAGCCCGCTGTCACAGTTAGTTGACATTTTATATATAAATATATATATATATTAAAATAATATATGTTTTTTTAACCTTCTTGTTTTCTTGTTAACGTGTTATGTGGGAAGTGTTCAAAGCTTTTCCCATTTATTAACAATTTCCGTCCAGAATCCTCGAAAGCGTGAATGTTTTTGAAAAAAACATTGACGTTCGAAAATTCTCGTGTTTTGTATGAGAATAAGAGAGAGTTTTGTAAAAGGCGTCAAAATAGTGGTAAAAATGTAGAATCTTTACATTGTTTATGTTGGAGGATCGAGTTTGTTGACTTCGAAAAGAATTTTGACGTTTCATTCTTGGTTTTGAAGTATCGAAACAAAAATTTAACAGGAACGGTCGTTTCTTGAGGTTCAAATCAATTTTATTTGCATTAAAACCGAAAAATTGATAAATTTGACACGAAATCCGAGTTCCGTAATTCCCGGATCAAAAAATGAGACCAAAATGCCAATATTTTAAAACATTCCGTCTCCGCCATTTTGAGAATTGAAAATTAAAGGGCTCAATGACCTCTGTAAAACGTTTCTCGTTATTGTGACGACAACGCGAAGGTTTTTCCGTGTAGTTCGGCGTGTGCGTGTTCGTAGCGACTAAACACACGCCGCTCATAGAATTTTATTTATAAAAAAAGAAAAAAAAGGATTATATAAAAAAAAAAACAATATATATTTTTCATCGAGATGCAGTATTAAATAAAGAATAAAAATGTAAAGGATGAATAATAATAATAAATAAAAAAACTTATACATCGAAACCGTATTGATATTTTTGTTCTTTTCGACAAAATACATAAACACCCGCGAGAGCAGGTCACGATCGACGGCTTGTAGGATTATGATGATTATTCGAAAATATTGGAAGGTACAAAAGTGAAGGAGGGGTGGGGGAGAGAAGAGGGTGAGGGTGAAAATAACGTCCCTTCAATTACTCAGAGTTGAGACGCGCTCGCCGGGGTCTCTTGACAATACCACATACATATTTACAAACAAATGTTTCGCCGCGGGGGATTCGCATATTTTCGTTGACGTTTTCCTTCGTGGTTGAGCAGGAAACCGACGGACTGTAAACTTTGACGATAAACAGTTAAATTTACTGAAACAATGACACTTTGATCCTCCATTTTGAATCACGAACGACTCTACAGCCAAAAGCAAGAAAATATATAAAATTGTTGAAGTTTGAGGGTTATGAAAAAAAGAGGAATAAAAAAAGCTGTTTCTCGATAGGCACGCGCCACGTAACTCTCGCGGCCCATTCTCATTGCTGCATGTTTTCCGTACGGGGTTAGTAAAGAATCGCGCAGGGGGAGGGAAGGTGTAGTGAAATAAAATAAAAAAAGGTATAATAATAAAGCGGTCGATGAGCGAAACGACGCGGGGGAGGCGTGAAAATGGCGTCACGATGCGCAGGTATGCGCGAGTAGGCTCAGCGGTCGCGTACGTCTCTCGCTAAAGAGCAAGAGAGAGAGAGAGAGAGAGAGGGAGGAAATGCGTTGATATTTGTAAAGACTTTGTATATATATGTATTAAATAGTAGTACGGAGAGCTTAGAGAATATTTCTTTGACATTTTCAACGATATTGTTCATCGTTATATGTATGAATAAAAGCAGCCGGTTGGGGGGATAGAGAATAGGAAAAAAAGAACATGGAAAGCTCGAAAGGTCAGATGGTACTCTGAGAAGGAGGGAGGGGGTGGTTGTGAGTGAGGGAAAAAAGAGGGTGAGTTCGGCAGCTCGAAACCGCAGTTTCAGCGGCGGCGCCACCGTCGTGCTATGCTCACAGTTCGATCGGAGACACCGGCCGGCTCCGACCTTTCTGGACACAGTCCCGCGCAGTCTCTCACCCCGCGACTGACACCGTACGAAAGTGTTTTTTGTGTTTTATCAATCTACAACAGTGTCGAAAAACACTGGAGAAAAATGGCTTCCGGAAAAGCTTTTCTTCGGGCTTTGACGTTTAATTGAAAGAAAATAATGATTTAAAAAATAGAGAGGAACAAACAAGAGGGTTGATAGAAACACGAGAAACCTACACGTTGGCCCGCACACATTTCTACAGTCCACGCGAGACCACCCTCCTCGTCACTCCCCCTTTTTCTCCCTCTCTCTCTCTCTCTCTCTCTCTCCACGCGTAGTACTATGCCATGGCCAGGCTCGAAAGGTTTAAATGCCCTTTGGAAATGGTGATCGATCGCGGCGATTCTTTATAAAAGCGTCGCAGCACGAGACTAGCGAAAAAGCTTATTTCAAGCGGATAATTAGCCCCCAGAGCCGGGTTTCATGTAGAAAATCTTCCAAGAAAGTGTGTTTTTTTTCAACGCAGTGCAAAAGTGTCCTACGATCGAAACAACCTCGCAAAAACCTGATAAAACAAGTTATCGTGAAAAATCCGTCCGTAAAGATAAAAAAGTTGAAATAAAAAGTGAATGAGCAATGTTTTGAATGAAGTGGGTGTGAAAAATTCGATTGATTCTTCGTTGGGATCGTTTTATCGAAACTCAAAGGGATTAATCGCCTCTCAAATGCACATATATGATCAACAGTGCGGTTTCAATCGTGCTTTTTAAGTGTCTCGTTCCTCGGCGGTGTATACCTGTGGGTATTTGCGAACCTATACGCATGTCATTATTGGTACGATGGCTGGACGAGGCTGCTCCTGGTTTACCGTGACTTTTGTATATCTCGGAGCCCTCGGAGCTCTGTCCCAAAATCCGGTCGACGATCGAACCATTTTTGAGGCTGCTTTTCAAGGTGAGTTTCCCCTTCAATCCATTGTCCATCAAAATATACAAACGTATGAATACTTCCCAACCGTTTTTTCCCTACGTCTCGAAACGACCGCGATCGCTTATCTCCCTCGAGGGTCTCGCGCGATTTCGTTGTTTCGTATCTCATTATACGTGAATATCGTGGATGCGCGCGTCGAATTCTGTCATCTAATAAACCTGTACTTAGTATATTTATATACTAAAAACATCGAGGTTAGGAAATAACGGCGACGAGAAGCAACAATTTCGAAGGACAGCCGGAAAATCAACGTTCCATTGATTCGATTTTTTTCGACTCATCAGTTGCCATTGAACGTGATCAACGAACCTTCAAATCGTTTGAATTCTTTGCTTGTTTCTTTTTGTTTTCATTTTATTCAAGAACTAAATACTGTCAAGTTTTATGTTACGGAATAATAAAACGATTCGAATTAATTGTTCGTAGGGGAATAGAATAATTATGACGATGTAGGTTAAAAAATATATATGTATAAAGTGTATTTACGTATTACATTTACTTATATATATGTACGTGCACTTGTTCTGTGGCAAAAGGTGAAGAGCGACGTGCTAACACGCGTCACCTGAATCCCAGCAATAATAATGAGGGATTCACCCTTCAACCTTTTTACGAGAGAACTTTGAAGCGAAATATAGGCCACATTTTTTTTACATCCGTTTTTCGAGTGGACTATATTGAATCATTGATTTCATTACTTTTAATGAACCTCGTTTTTCATCGTCTTTTCGCCACGTATACATATGATTTTTTTTTTTCTAAGAACACGATTGCTAAATATATCGAAAAATGAGTTATCGATCGGTTTTTTTCGTAACGTTCGAGTCATTAGTTCAACAAGTGAGACTTATCTACGAGCGTTAAAAAAATTAGTCCTCGTTCCCCAAATACACTGGCCGCGGTCCCCTGGTGGCGAGAATTCGTACTAAACGAAAAAGCCGTTGTGAACTTGTCTTTTACGCGGCAAATGTAGCCGAAAAATTCTTTCGACCACATTCGAGTAAATGAAAAAACACAACAACAACCAAAAAGGGAATTTGTCGATATTTTATTGAAAAAAACACTACGCGAAATCGAAGAATTTTAAGTCATTGCATCTTTTTTTCGAGCTTTCGTGTTTTTCTCGTGCTCGACGTGCCTCGCAAGCGTCCATGACACCTGGCGAAAGCAGCGACACTGTCGCATATTTATCGAACTAAGAAGTATGAAAAAAAACGTGAGGAAAGTATGGGAAAGAAATAAGAAGAAGACGAATGTTGTAGAGTAGGTTCGAGACTTCACTTATACCTCGTTACTCCTGTGTATACATATATTTATAACTATGTAACATCGTTTTATATATAGTAGAGGCGGCATTAGTCTCGTTCTCACGACTAACATCTCCTGCTACACCCCCGTTTGGCCAACTCGCGCGGGGAGAGGATCGATATCGCGAGGCACGAGAGAGTCGAGCCGAGACGCCGTGTTTCTCTAACATTTATATGTGTTTGTGTGTGTGTATTTTCGTTATGTGTATACATGCGACACCGGCGCAACAATCGAAGCGCGCCTGCTGCAGAAGTCTACATATTTTTCTTCCTCTTCTTCTTCTTCGTTTTTCTTCTATTCTCTATTCTTTTTTTTCTCTTTCTCTCTATACATGAAACTATGACCGATTACGCTCGATCGATGACCGCGCCTCCGTGTGTAAAGACGTGTAAACATTCATACATACATACACTTTGCTATTATGTTGAGCCGACGATGAAATTTCTCGGAATTCCTGCTCGCCCGTCCTACACTTCGCTCCCCTTTTTATTTACAGCGCGAAAAGGCTTCTTAGGCTTGGGGTGAATTTATCTTCATTTTAAATATTCACGTAGTACGCTATCCGGGACACTAATTGTTGTTGGGTTTATCGCCCTTTCAAACATTGTTATATCAAATAGATTCTCAAGGGTTTATTTAATTATGCTTGAATTAAGGGCCCAGGCCACCCTAGAATTTTCGATATATCCATTTTTATTTTTTTTTAGATTAAATGGTCTCTTAGATAATTTTCAACCGATTGACTTGAAATTTTGAATATATCTTTGGAAATACATTGTCTGTGGAAGTACGTGGGATTTTTTCTTTATATTGCATAGTTCATTTGTTATTGACACTTATCTGACGATTTTTTAGGCAAAATTATCACTTTCCACTTCAAAAGTGCGCCATTTCGCCAAAAATCAATGTATCGCAAAAATTCTACGTGCTTCCGTAGCAGTTATTATAAACAATCGAAAAAACTTCATTGGCTCATTATGATTAAAAAATTACGGGAGCTGTCAGTCCGGCAGTGGAGCCTGAAAAAACGGAGACGTCATCGCGAAAACGCTGCACAGCCGCCACTTTGAAATAAATCGCTTCAACCAAAATTATTGTAAACAGTCACTGATACGTACGATAAAATCCCGTATTTGTAATCTCGATTTACTTTGTAGTATTTCTGAAAAAAATCCCCAAAAAGTCTATTTTTTTCGGCCTCTAGAGTGGCCCAAAGCCTTGAAAGAATGAATAAAATTTGAATTCTTTTTGTTTCTGTTTTTCCAGGACGCTGCGGTCATGGCTCGCCGTGCGAACAGCTATGTTACGAACTTCACGATGGGATGTACGAGTGCGATTGCACGAACGGTTTTGTACTTCACAAAAATGGATACAGCTGTTCCGGTACGTAATGTATATTCATATTTATGCATATTGTCATTTTTTCATAGAAAAATGTTGAAATAGAGTTCACGAGGACAGAAGGTGAAAAAGAGTGATGGAGAGAACAACTAGATCGAATAATCGAGTTAATTAGTTCCTTTACAACCGAGTTGAATTGATTGAGTGCAATGTTGTGTATTAAATGAATAGCTAATGACGAATTAATTATAATTCGATAATTCGTTGTTTATTCAATTGAATGAACGTTTAAATATTCAGTCGAAATACATAAATATGCGAAGGAGAAAGTTCACAACGATGTGAATAATAAAAAATCGTAATTACTTGAGAATTAATGGAGCGTCGATTTTCAAAAGAAAATCTCGGTCCACCGATCACTGAAAATTATCGGTTAATAAGTGATTGATTGTTTATTAATTGGAAAGTCGATGAGCGGGGTCATAAATTATTTCTCTACGACAACGTTCACGATTTAATCGCCATTCATCTATTCGTCGTCATGAAATTAATAAATTCGGCGGCAGTAATGACGTTTCACTCAATGACTCTTGTTATCATTGTGTGTCCTCGTATTTGGACGTACGATTGAATAATTCCTGATTAGTCTCGCGAGACATTAAATTCATTTTCAAAACCTTCGTTTCTTCAGATGGGGCAATTTATAAAATAAGAATAAAACGAGTATTTCGAAGTAATTGATAAATTATAGTTTATTTTATTGACTTTTGTGTTTATCCATAAATAATAACTTACAAATTGCTTTAGTGTTTAGTATAATAATTAATAAGGCAGGGGCTAATGAGTATAGGAACTTTTGAGTATAACTAAAAAAATACTTATACAGGGTGTCCGAAAAGTGAGGCCTGAAATTTAGAGGATCGATAGATCGCAGAATTCTGAGAAGAAAAGTCATTGGCCATTTTTCTCTCCGACCGGTTGTTAACGAGTTATTGATCGATTAGTCGGTATCTCGATAAGGACTTTCATTTCAGAACTTTGCCTGCTACCTGCTGTCTAAATATCGGACATGACTTTGAGGACACCCGGTATAAAGAGAACATAGGGACGGTTTAATAAGGCAGTTGTTTTCCGGTAAATAGCAGGGATTTTAGAATCGCCAGGTTCCTTGAACTCCTACATGAGGCTCCCATCGCTGACCTGGTAATTTTTGGGCTCCACCGCCTGCACTTATTTGTCCATTCTTTCCCGACCAAATGTTGTGCTGATAATCAAGATTGTAAGCTGGACGGCGATCAGGTCCGCTCAGAGGTTTTTGTTCTGAGAGAACGACAGATCCTTGAGGATCAGCGGATCTCCGGAAACGCCAAGATCCTTGAAGTCCAAAAGCCGGTTCCCATCTTTGTCCTGGTAATTTTTGGGCAGTAGCTCGGGCGCTCACGGAAGCGTCTTTGCCATCGTAAATATTGTGTTCGTAACCAAAGTTGTAAGATGGACGACGCTCTTGTCCTTCGAGGGGTACTTTTCCTTCGAAAACGACAGACCCTTGAGGATCAGCGGATCGGCGGAAACGCCAAGATCCTTGAACTCCAACCGAAGGTTCCCAGTTTCGTCCTGGCAGCTTAATTGCTCCGCCGGTTGCACTGAAGTGTCCGTCCTTTCCGTTGAAAATTTTGTGCTGGTAATCGAGGTTGTAAGATGGTCGACGTTCAGGTCCGCTTAACGCTTGCTGACGTTGAAAAACGACGGAGCCTTGAGGATCAGCCGAACGACGGAAACGCCAGGTTCCCTGAACTCCCACATGAGGCTCCCATCGCTGACCTGGCAATTTTTGGGCTCCACCGCCTGCACTTATTTGTCCATTCTTCCCCGACCAAATGTTGTGCTGATAATCGAGATTGTAAGATGGACGACGATCAGGTCCGCTCAGAGGTTTTTGTCCTGAGAGCACAATCGATCCTTGAGGATCAGCCGAACGGCGGAAACGTGTTGGTGGTTTTATTGGTGGTCGAGGACGATTCTGTAAATATTAATTTCATCAATATTGACAGCACTTTTTGGTTAACAACTCAACATAAATTATCACGTTAACTATTAAAAGTTTAGAAATTCGAACAAAAAATATTGTTGAAGTTTAAGTCGTTGAAATGCAGGGAAATCCAATTTTCATTTTTACAAATGACAATGTGAAAGTTCGAACAATTGTCAATGGACAAAATATTTTCATCCCCATAATAACGATGCACAATGCTTCAATGTCATTAATTTAATGAGATCTGACTGCAAGAACTCGGTCTCCCTGCTTCCAAGTTCCAAGTACGCTCCAAATAGAGCAATTTCATAACTTTAAACAGTACTTACATGAACGTAACGTGCAGGACGAACATGTCCCAGATCGGGGCGACTGTCATCCTCTTGCGATGAAACAAACGCCACCAAACCCACCAATAATAATAGAACGATCTTCATATTTTCTTCTTTTTTTTTCTACAACGTTTCTGCAAATAATCGAAAAATATATTCATTTGTTTAATAATTTATTCGTTTATTCAATAATTTATTCGTTTATTCAATATTTTATTCGTTTATTTAATAATTTATTCGTTTATTTAATAATTTATTCGTGTATTATATAATTTATTCGTTTATTTAATAATTTATTCGTTTATTTAATAATTTATTCGTCTATTGATTAATTTATTCATCTATTTAATAAATTTCGATAAATTTATAAATATTTATTTTGATTAATTTGATTAATTTATTTCATCTATTTAATAAATTAGGAACAATTGATAATTTTCCAACTTACTCGTTGATTGGATTGTAGTTCTCGTTGGCTGTTGCAAAGAACTTGTGATGCCATTAGATCGGATGCACGATGCTTTTATAGTCCGAAAGGATAATACACTTCGACAAAGAAAAAGTCCCTCAAGTTTGCCTCCCGGGGAATCACTCGTCGTCCGGGAAGAACTTAAAATTTGCGAATAAAGCAACGTTTATACATATATCTGCATTTAATGAGTGTTTGTATAACTATATGTCCCGAGCCGTCTTGTAAAAAGAAATGACAAGTGTGGCTCACGACTTTCCGTGTTGATCGTATGTAAACAAACCTCGCGCGCTCTCTCTTTCTCTCTCTCGCGCGCTCGCTTGCCTTTGCCTCTACGAATACGGAATTCCCGTTCTCGAATGAATGTGTCGCTTTTGTTCGCATATGCACGCTCATTCGCACTGTCTCGAATTAATTCGCGCTCACGTCTCTAATCTCGACGCAAACGATTGATTTTTAGTGTCGAGTCTTATCGATTGTAAGTCAGAGGTCAACGAAGTATTGTACGATGAAAACATTTCCGCTATTTTCTCGAGGCTTTTTCGGGCTGTGATTAAAAAGCGATTTTTTTTGTAAAAAGTCGAAATATTCATCTTTCAGGTTCTGATTTTGTTTATTTTTTGTTTTATTCGAAAATTAGACATTCAATATCATTGAAATTATGAATTCAATTGCAATGCACTATTATTTGACAAATTTAACGATTGATTGTCATGTTTACAGAGATTAATTCGACGTCAACACCGAGCAATCAACTCGGTGATTTCGTGAACGACATCGAGAGCGATGAGCTCAACGCGGAGAACGAGGATGAGGTGGTTGAAGATATTTTGTACATGAGGGGAGCTTCGTTCACGATACATTTGGATTCGAGTACAGACACTCCGATTCCAGCATCGACTACGGATGCCGAGACGAACGAGATCCCAATTTCCTCGAGACCTGTCAGTGAAATTGCTCCCGAGGTACGTTTCGATAAAAATTTTATGTCAAAAAAGAATTTTAGATTCCCTTTTCAATGATCACACGAGCACATTTTACGGTTTAAAAATCACTTGTGAGAAATTAAAATTAGGGCGATTTACGCGAGAGAAACAAACGGTTAGTGAATAGAGGCGTGCAGCTCAAGAGCTAATATCTCATCACCGGTGAGTCTGAGAGAAATATGTCTAAGGACTTTTCTCTTCGAAATTTCACATCCTATCGATCCCCTCAATTTCAAAGATAACTTTTAGGACACCCTGTATAAGCAAAAAAATGATGTTGCCTTTTTATCTCTTATTTATTCGATATTTAATGAACCGTAGGTCGGAGGGAAAAATGGCCAAGGAATTTTTTAATCAGAATTCCTTAATCTATAATCGTACGATTTTAAAAGTAATTTTTGGAACACCCTCTAGCAACGAGAGATGATTTTTGCCTCCCCTGTTACCCTTATTCGTGATTCTTGCGTGTTTAGATCACGACGAGCCCAAAAGTGAAGCACGAAACCGATTCGATTCCCACTCCAAGAAACGGCCACGTTGTAAGCACCATAAATAACGAATCAATCTGTAACCTCGATTGCGGTCCTGCCGGTAATTGTTATCTCGAACGTACGAGGAACGATGAGAACGGGCAAGACGTTGCTGCTCCAGCTGCGAACGTCGTTACCGAAAAGGAGGAGACTTCGACAACGCAGCATCCTAGGCAACGCTGCCAATGTCCCCTGGGAAAAAGTGGCGATCGATGCGAGCTCGGTAATTTCGTTAATGTTCATATCCACCGATATATATTTATGTCGTATTTTTTTTTCTCGATCATACTCTGCTTAGTTGCAGTCACATTGTGTTTACCTGCTCTCGTGCAAATTAAACCGTATTTTCGAGACAAATTGCAAACGAATCGAATTAAAAATACGAAAATTGCAGGCTTGACATTAACGTGATTTGATTTCTGCCATTGGACACGCAATGTTTCTGCATAAATTCGCTTTTCCTCAGAAAATATTGAACGAAAATTGTTAAAAGTTTTTCTTCAACCAAAAAAATGTATCCGTTTAAATAATTTTTTGGTCTCTGACATTGGAAAATTGGGGCAAAAAGAAAAAAAAAATAGATGAGCCGTGGTTGTGAAACAATTTTTCGCTGTTTGCTGTAACCACAATTCCGACTCGACATTTTCATCCCGACGTAAAGGAATTTCTTTTTTTTTTCTCAAAGTAGACAAAAAAAGCAGGCTTTGTCGAGGGCGAGTTTACTTTTATGCATTTTCCGCAAAATTGCAAAGGTCTGAAAAGTCAAGTTGGGATTTTGTATATTTTTTTGCCCTTGCAGACAAAAAAAGTATGACGTTGAGAAAAAAAAGTCACTTAACAAAGTGTATTCCGTAAAAATATCATTTGAACCAGATTTAATTATAATTCGTTCATTTTGAAAAAAAAAAAGTATCGAATAATAATATTTTTTTAAATCGAATTCTTTCGACCTTCCCAGGTGCAAGGAAGCCCTTGAGTTTCTTGTAAATTAGAGGCAAATGATATGTTTGTATTTATTCTTGTAAAATGGCATATATTTTCATAAACATACGGTATTAATGTGTGAGAGAAAATTTCCCATTCACAAGAACACGAGACTCGTTAGCAAGAGATTTTTCGAGTTTGTCTCGAGTACGTGCTCGAGAACTCAGAGATGCGTTCAAACTGAGAAACGCAAGAGCTTTTCGGATCGATGCTCCATAAATCCCTACTCGCCCGGCCGTTTGTCGTACGACTTTAAAGAAATAATTTAAAATTGAATTTCTTTTTTTTTGCTTTTTTTACTTTCAGAACTCGATATAAAGTCACCTCGATTCTCAGGATCAGGATGGCTCGCTTTTCCTGCATTAAGAGCAGCTTACAAACACGTCCAATTGGATCTCGAATTTCGTCCTGAAGCTTGGGATGGCATTTTAATACTCGCCGGGGAACGTGACGATCTACAGGGCGATTTTATGGCCCTTATTTTGCATCATGGTTTCGTCGAATTTAGGCACGACACAAATTTCTCTTTTTTCAACCTCGTTCAATTTTTTTTCCTTTAATTGGACTGTATTTTTGTTTTTTTTTTCTTAGAGTGGTAACTTTCTTTATTCACCAACTCATTTTTTCATTTTTTCATTGTCGAGTTTTTTTTTAATACATTTTTTATTATTTTGTTAAGTTTTTTGGCAGAATCGTTCTTTTCCTAATTTCTTTTTCTTTTTTGGAAAGCGGTTTCTTTTCTCAAATCTGTTCTGGCATTTTTCTTTTGTTTTTTGGGTTCTTTTTCGCAAATCAATTTTGACATTCGTTTCATTTATTCATCCCATGGAACCGGGAGTCAAAGAAATGCACTTGTCCAGCGTTTTTTCCCCGATTGATCTTTTTTTAATCATTTTTATTATAAAGATTCATTAAATTTAATATTTATTTTATATTTATATCGTTTAATTTGATAATTACATTGTTTAAAATGTTGCTTTCAATAGATTCGACTGCGGGAGCGGTGTCGGAATAGTTAGAAGCACGGAAACTGTGAAGCTGAACAATTGGAACACTCTGAGCGTTTATAGGCATCGATGGGACGCTTGGGTGCAATTAAATCAGGGAAAACGTGTCCAAGGTCGTTCAAAGGTATGCATGAATATAATTATTTCCATGTATCGCTTAATTAAGTGGGTATTTTGTACAAAATGAACAAATGTCCATTGATATCGATAATAATCGAAAGAACAATCAATTATCGCGTAAACGATAATTGAATTTTTGATATTTAATGCTTCAAATGCAATCACACAGGGTTTATTCTCACGAATAACATTTCGCGAACCTCTATTCGTCGGGGGACCTGGAAATACTACGGGTTTGGAGAGACTTCCGGTCGTGACGGGATTTCGGGGTTGCGTCAGACACCTCGAAGCCAATGAGCATCGATATCGGTTTTCCCTTGGGCCACAGGGCGACGCGGTCAATGGATTCGACGTTGGTTAGTCCCAATTTTATCCTTTTTTTTAATTTTTCACCATCGAACACACATTATCCCGAAATTAATTGATTTTACTGGTCAACAGTGGAAATTATTTCGTGCAAAATTATTACAAATTTGCGAAATAATTTCTTCATCGTCATTTATATTTTTCGAGCAATATTGATTTAAATTATATTTGAAATTTGACGTTTGTCAGTCCCAATTTTCTGCTTTTATTTTATTTTTCACCATCGAACACACATTTTCCCGGAATTAATTGATTTTACTGGTCAACAGTGGAAATTATTTCGTGAAAAATTATTACAAATTCCCGAAATAATTTGTTCATCATTATTTTTCGTTTTTTCTTACAATATTGATTTAAATTAAGTTTGAATAATCATAATTATTTTTATCGTCTCAGAGGAATGCACGGCCGATCGATGCAGCAAAGTTCCGTGTTCGCACGGTGGAAAGTGTCTGGCAACGGGAGGTGACACTGCTGTTTGTTTGTGTCCTCTCGGTTATACCGGCGATTTGTGCGAAACGAGAGTCGATCTTCAGGTAATTAAAGACAAATAACCATTTCTGTGTATCCGATAAATTCATAAATTTTGTGGAAATTAAACTTGACAGCAAACGAACTCATGAATCCATAAATTTGATAGCAAAATTAATAGCGATTGGAATGGAAGCTTGACGAGTACCGAAATATCTGGGAAATTGATATTTGTTGAAAAGTTATGAAAAAAATTTCATTTAAATGGTTTTTTTTTTTTTTTTTTTTCCAGGTTCCATCCTTCAACGGCTCATCGTATCTTCGTTATCCCGGATTAGCTGATACATCCTTATCCTGGTTGGAATTATCGGTAACACTTAAACCGACAGCTCCCGATGGAGTTATACTTTACAACGGTCATCATAGCGATGCTACGGGCGATTTTATCGCTCTCTATCTTTCCGCTGGACACGTTCAATTTACATTTGACCTTGGTACTGGACCCGCCACTTTGAGGTAGTCAAATATTTTTATATTTGCTCAATTCCATCTCAATTGATTGTTGATTACTTTTCTGAAAAACGATGGGAATTTTTTTTCTGCGAAGTTATTCATTAAATATATATATTTTTTTAAATCCCTTATTCTTCGGAAAAGTAACCAGGATAATTACCATTTTTTTAATTAATAATTCAAAATTATTAGACGTTGAATGGAAAGAAAAAGAAGGAACTTTCATTTTTCAATTCTCGAATATTTCACAATTTCGTTAATTTGTTGCTGAAATAATTAGAATGACACTTGAAACGTCAAGGAGCATTGAAAATGAAGATTCTCATTTTTTTAAAACGATTTTCTGACTCACGTGTTTCGGCATTGTTTGGAGAAAAGGAAAATGAAAAGGGAACATCTTGTTATAACGAAGTTTATACTCGTGAGACTCTTTAATGAGATTGTAACGAAACGTTTATGAATATTAATTGCAGGAGCGAGTCACCGGTGAGACTTGGCGAGTGGCTCGAAGTTCGAGTCTCGAGAACCGGAAGGCTCGCGTCACTGGAAATAGAGAACGATCGAGCCCAGGAGGTTTTAGCGCCCGGCGCGTTTACCCAATTATCGTTGCCCCTTAATTTGTACCTTGGCGGCGCACCCACCTCCGATATGTATACACCAAAAATTAGAACCACCGCAAGTTTCGTTGGGTGCATACAAACTGTCATACTCAATCATCGAGAGGTTTGTAAACGTTGTTAAATTTTATTGCACTCAAAATAATCATTTTTTCGATTGTTTAGGGACATTTTTGTAAAAATTCGATAAAATTTCATGAAATTGATGCATTTTTCTTGATTCTTCGATTTTTACAGGTTGGAATATTGGCAGAAGCACTGGGAGGAGTAAACGTTGGAAATTGTGGTCACGCTTGCGAAGCTCGTCCTTGCGGGGACGCCGAGTGTCGTCCGTTGAGGGAACGTTTCACGTGTCGCTGTTATCCAGGAACGCCGCATCCGTGTCCAGCTCCGATGACTCTAGCCTCCTCCGCGATCTCGTCTTCTTTCACCTACGATCGTACCAACGCATCCGCCATTTTAAATCCCCTCAACGGACTTCCGGTTCCTACGTATCAAACGAGACACGACGTCCCGAGCTTTAGCGGCATCGAGAGTTATCTTCATTACAATGACGCTGACACGATGAAAAGGTACGAATAGGGTCTAAGGATCTTTGATCGTTGAATTGTCAATTTTTATTTGTTTTCATTGAGGCCTTAGGCCACTGTAGAATTTTCGAAAACAGTTAAAAAGACGGGGACGTCATCGCAAAAACGTTGAACAGCCGTCGCTTTAAAATAAATCGCTTCGAAAAAATTACTTTCCCGCTTTTGTAATCTCGATTTATTTAGTAGTAAAAAAAAATCCCCAAAAAGCCTATTTTTTCGGTTTTTTTAATTTTTATTCTATTTTTTACTTCTATTGCTTTTATTTCTTTGTTTCTAGGATAATAAGCTATCGAGTGGACATCAACATGAGATTTCGAACGAGCAGCAGTACAGGATTATTATTATGGAGTGGACGACATTCCGATCCACCGGAACAACAATCCGCGAACGACGATTTTCTCGCTCTCGGTTTGAATCAAGGATATCTCACTCTCGCTTATAATCTTGGCTCTGGTGAAGCTGTTTTGAGATACAATATAACGAGACTGAACGACGATTTGTGGCATCGCATTAGAGCGGTCAGGTAAACAAGAATTTTCCAATTCCTCTTTTACAATGAATTTCATCAATTTTTATCATCGTCAATCAATTATTTCTTTTTTTTATTATTTTATGCTTTTCTCTACACTTGCTTCAAATTTTATAACGAAGAATTGACAATCGTTGTTTTTTAGCATTTGCCAAATCCTTTTTTCCATATTTAATTACTGCATCAATTAATTTTATTCCAGAAATGAACAATGGGCGTCTCTGGTCGTCGACAGCGGAATAGGAGTTTCTGCTTCTTCCCCCGGACAGTTGAGACAACTGAATACAGACACGGGACTTTATGTCGGTGAGTTTTTCTTTTCCATAGAGTCGAAAGAAAAAAAAATCTTCAAAAAAATTCGACAAGATTCGTTTATTCGATTCTAAAAAAAAGAAAAATCGTATAATTGAACAAAATAATTGAAAACAGGTGGTGCGCCGGATATAGTGAGGACAACAGGTGGCAGATATTCGCGAGGAATAGTGGGTTGTATAAGCGATTTAGTTTTGGACTCGGATTTTTCAGTGGCGTTGTCATCGCCGGAACAATCGACCAATACTCATTCGTGCATACCTTGAGCTCGATAAAGAAAAAAAGGAAGAAAAAAAAAACAAAAAAGTATAAAGACGATTAGAAAACGTAAGAAGTAATAGGAAAAAAGGGGGGAAAACTTCGCTCGATCCTTCGGTCTGTCGCGTAGTAGAGAGAAATAAGAAAAAATTGTATAAATCTTCGTTTTAATCGAATGGACGAAAGATAAAAGAAGAAAAAAACTCGCAACTCGAATTCAACGCATTCTCGTTGACGTGAAAACAACTCGAACTAGTCAGCTTACATATTATATATTGTAAATACTATCGCATAGTATATTAACATAAATATATATATAAATTAATAATTATATAATTGAAAACATCGCCGAGTATTTCTCGGCGTATCCGCGTGGTGGCGCTGCTGTCCCAGCTAAATCGAATGGAATTGAGAAGAGAATTTTGCCTCGGAAAAAGGAAAAACATTGAATCAAAAATACGAAGAAAAAAAAAACAAAAACAAAAAACGATAGTTCTGGAGATACGATGAAGATGAAGGCCCTCAGCGTCAATTTGCATTTAATCTCCGAACGCTCGGACGATGACACGTAGTCGCTGCCCACGATGACTTTTATTTTGTTTATTTATTTCATTTTTTTTTTTTTTCAATTCATTCTCGTTTTTTGGAGATTCACGATTTTTTTAGCGTATGAAAGTCTCGAATTTGAGGGAGAAAGTGAGGAAGAATGCTTGGCGCACTTTTTATATAAAAAAAAAACAAAGAAAAATCGTAAGGTAGATTTTTTCACCACTTTTTATCACTGTTGCGTGTGCGAGTGCGAGACGTTTTTTTATTATTTTGAAGCCAAAGATGCACTGTGCTTATTCGAGGGAAAAAAAATGAGAAATCTTGAGAGAAAAAAAACATCTTTCGATTCTCTTCATTCCGGACGTTCGATCTGCCGTTGTTTTTTTTTCGATCACAGTTTTTTGCACACCGACACAATTAAACACAAATCGTGACGATACTTCGTGCTTTTTATTGTTTTGCGTTGAGTCAGCGATTGTTCGAAAGTTAGGTTGGACCAAACAAATCAAAGAACGAAAGCTTAGTTTTGTACGCCCGCTGACATCGTCCAAAGTCCGAAAATCATATTTTCCTTCTATTTTGACGGAACGCGAAATTTTTTCGAAATTCATGAAAAAAAAAAACCGTTTTTTTCGCCCTTGTGTATTTATTAGAAAAAAATATATATATACACCCGCGTCTCACCCAATAAACGCACACGTGTAGTTTAAATTAGTCGAAAAAACAAAAAAAAAAAACAAAACAAAATGGATAAACGTCGACGTAAAACTGATTGCAATCCGCACCGAATGATCGTCGCGTCGCTACGATCGTTGCACGTTTAATATCTTAATGGTGTGTTATTATATTGTTTATAATAACCGCGTGTTCGTGTATGCTTGTTATTTGGTAAACTAAAAGAAAAAAAAAGTAAAATGCGTGGTACCTGTTGCTGCGTTAATTCGAACTATTTGTCAAAGAACTTTAATCGGGAAGTACTCGATCGAAAAGTGCTTGATCGTAGTGTTTTGAAAAGCTCTTGAGAAGAGCTACAAAAATACGACAGAAAAAATTAGAGTTTTCCTTGAAAAATGCGCGTTGACCTTCAAATGACCGTGAAGACTGAACGTCAAGGTCAAATTGGAGCAACAGATTTATTAATCTTCTCAAACCCGTGAACTTTGGTTCAATACTTTTTTCCGTATCGCCAGTACTTTCAGAGATATTGAGTGAAACGTTGAAATCACCCTGTATACATATACAGGGTGTCCGAAAAGTCGCATCTGAAATTTACAGAGGCGTATGCATATCGTGATTCTGAAGAGAAAAGTCCTCTGGAGGTTCTCTCTCCGGGACTCCGATGACGAGATATCGCGGATTTTGACACCTCATCGTTATATTCATGTTTTTTTTCAATATTACGCCACCGCGGACCACCAGGCGACGAAAAACAAAATTTCAAAAACACAGGCACCAGGTATCATGGCAAAAGACGATTGAAGAAAATTGTACTTAAAAAAAAATCTACCAACCTACTAAATAATGTTTTGTCCAAAACTGACATATCTTAAAGGAGGAACAACAAAACGAAAGAAAAAAGAAGCAAAGTAATAAGATTGTAATATGTGGGCGACGAATAAATGGGAAACGAGTAACGAAGCAATCTCGGCTATGGTCAATTTTCTACAAGCTTTATTTTACGGATATACATATATTGTCCTAGAAGAATTGTGTACGTGTAAACTTGAGATTAAACGATGCGAATGCTACTTAATAATAATAATATTAAGAGAAAAATAAAAAATAATAAATGAATAAATAATGGAAACGTAGATCGTAACTAAAGCAAAAATATGATTAAATCTAAGGGTGGTTAGAACAGAATTTATTTCGTTGTTTCGTGGAAAGAGTGAACGATCGAAATTAATTGAATAACTGTATCGAAGATCGTCAGCTTTTCAGTATAAATTCAAAGACGTTTGCACTCTCGCGCGACTTTTGCACATCTATTGATCGAATATGTGTGCAAAAATGGCGCGTGAAATTTTCCACGAAAAGATTAAAATAGAAAAAAAATATGTTGAATGGAAGGTACACGATATATTTACCATATAAAAATATATTACGAATAGGGTATTCGCTCGGAATGAGATGCGGATTAAAAACAAGGCTGAAGTTGATGATTGCGTGCATAAATATATAAATATATTCATATATAAAACGTAATATATATGAATTTATGTATATATATATTTATATATTTGCATGTTCTTACATTGACGTGATATTCAAAATAAAAATGGATTTAATCCTTTTGAAATATCATCTCAGAGTTATAAAAAAAAAAAAAAAAACATTGGAACAAGCACTATGAAAAAAAAAAAAATGAAAAAAAAGAACATAAATAAAACTTAATAATAATAACACGAACGAGAGAAAAGAGGGCAATGAAATAGAACGAAAGAAAAATCGCAAATGAGATAAATTAAATGAACGAACGATATATAGATAATATATTATTACGAAATATTATTTATATATATATATAAATATATATAAATATATATATATATATATAAATATCAAATACCAAGTATGATGCTAAATGAACTATTTCTATTATGTCCGTCTGCAAAGTCTATTAGAAGAGTCTATCAATACATACCTATAATAAAAATTCCAAACACACACCAACACACACACAAAACCTACACATTGAATCGCATATCTAGAAAAAAATGTCCCTCGAGGGCGCATCTCCGCAAATGCATCGTCCATTATATACATATGTTATGTATGTACATATATTTATGTATCTGGTATGATTGAAAAAAAAATATGCGCGTGTATATGCGTCTCGTGTGTGTGGATAAAAAATTATACGGGGTGGGCCAATAAACTCTGTCCAGCAAGAATGTCGGTACCTCATTTTTTTGGAGATTTTTTGAAACAGTTTTTAAGAAAGTTTGTTCAGTCGAAATTTTACTGCGTCAAAATAAACGTAATGTACGATTGTTTATTTTTTGGTTAGTGGAGCGTGGGTCAATGCCTCAGTGCGGATATTCTTGTTTGACAGGGTTTCTGCACCACTCTGTATATAAATGATGTATCGTACGTACATATATATTGAATATATTGAATATATGATATATATGCGTACGTATATATGGATTGTATACGTTATAAATAGTGCGTCGTGTGTTCAAGGGGAAACACTACTGTCACGTGACCATTTGTTTGGGATTTGGAAAAAAGTATATTTCATGCGAAGCATATATGACGAAAATATTACGTGGAAACTTGGATTCGAAAATAATATTAATTGACAAAGTTATTGAGTTTTTAATTCATCTCGACGATGGATGCGGTCTTTAAACTTTTTTTTGCAGTGAGAACTACTGAAAGAATTTTCCAGTTTTTCATTGTAGGTTATGTCAGATTTGGAATTTTTTTTTAACCATTTTCCAGGTCCAAAATGATGGATTTTAGTAAAAAATGACATTTCGGAAAAAAATGACCTCTTTTTGGTCAGTTGCAATAGTGTCCCCCCTTAAAAAAACTGATCGGAATGCACACGATGAACCTCTAAAAATTTCATCCCCCCTCCTTCCCATAAAACGTACACAGCGCCACTTTTTTTCTCTTCGTTTATTAATAATCACGTAAATCATGTATTTGTGGAATTTCAATGGCAAAACGTACGCGTTTGCAATGATTTAACTCGACTACGGTTGATTATAAAATTAACAGATTTTTCGCGCGAGTGACGGAGGGTTGGACAAAAAAAAAAAATTCATACACCATGATGTCAATATCCGATATTTCCCTATAAAATTAATTAGTATTGTAATACGGCATTGCACAGAGTACAGTAGCTTTTATTGTTGTATCAGTCCTGCGCATATTTCTCTTTATGAAAAGAGAACAAAAAAAAATACTCCGAGATCGCCTTCCCACTATTGTTCTATTTATACATATATATATATTTAAAAAAGGAGTTTACGTCGTCGATGGTTTTGCATCAAAACATCAGCGTCGCCAGTGTTGTCGAGATTGTTGCATTCCGGGCAGTAAAAACGTTTTATTTGATTTTTTTTCCCCTTTTTTTCCTGTTTTCAAAAAAAACTCTTCATATTGACGTGCGAACAATTAGTTCAAGAGCTTTTGCGTAATACGTGATTTCCAGCGAGTCGAATACCGATTGAGACGGTTTTTCTGATCTGTCAGTCGCGCCAAGTACCGGCCGGTGGTAAATTCGCGAAAATCTTCTTGGAAAATTATCGCGTACTTTTTCGAGAATATCATTGATATGGATTTCGCAATAAAATAAATAATAAAAAATTGGTATCACTAAATAAGAAAAAAAAGTTAATAACGAAATATAGAAATTTCGAAAATTCATTTAGTTGATTGATTTACAGCCTCAATTGTGCAATCTCGATTAACAAAATGCGAATTTAAAACCGAGGTCCTAAATATTATCGACGAAAATGACTCCTCGTCGTAAAAAAATAAATTAAACACAAATTACACAAACACACACACCCACACATATATATATATATATATACATAAAAAATATATATATATATATTTACGCGTAATAATCATTATTATTATTATGTAGCACAGAATGATTGAATCACCGCCCCCGTCCCCGGCGTATATGTTTGTACACCCCAACACGAGTTATAAATAACGTGCGTATGATCAAAGTACCGTGTGTCGGTATCGTGAATAAAACAAAAGTCATTTTATTAATTGGAGGATCCTCTCTCTATGCTTCATCCCTCTTGTCATTTGGAAAAAAGTGATGGAACGCAGCGGGTCCAACATTAAAAACGGTTTGAACCGGGCCTTTAAACGCAAATTCATAAATAAACATTCGATGGATATTATTATTATTTTATTGAAATATCTTTTGTTCTCCAAAATGGATTTTTAATTATGGCGATTTATGGAAAATCGGAAAAAGATCATTCCTGTCTCTTGGGAAAGGAAAAAAATTAAAAAAATGCGGAATTGATTCGAAATATTTTTGAGCTCGGACGATATGCCATGAAACGCCTCATATATTGTGACGGGCATCATTAGTATGTATATATATGCAACATATTTACGTGAAACGTCAAGCAGTTTAGTTCCTTGACTGAGAGGCTGCTCTCACGTAATATCATCCTTCGACGCAGACATATCGAGAGTGAGAGGAAATAAACAAGCAGAACTTTTTTGCAACGTTATTAAAACACAACTGCTTTCTGTTTGACCTCAAAATCACTCTGAAATATTCCCATTGACATAATCCTTGGCGTGAAGCTGTTTTCTACGCCCATTTTTTCGTCCAATTGCCATGCATTGTTGCGAAAAATTAACTGATCGAATTTCTGGTTATTTTTTTTAACTTTTTTTTTCACAATTTCGTAAACAATCTTTAAAATAAAATACGAAGTGGTGCAGCAGGAGAAACGAGGTCAAGGCTTATCATTTTATTCGCGACGTCGATTTTTTTGGTTTTTTTTTTTTGTTTTTGGACCTCTGTGTATAATTTCACCAGCTTGTGACGTTTCATTCTCCCGGTTTTTGCCTTGCATCGTTTTTTTGCGGAATTTTTCATTTCGACGTAATATCATAATTTCGTTCTGCCGTTAGATTCAAAGAATTTTTCATTTCGCAGAATATTCTTGAAACGTTTCCTCCTTTCGAGTCTTCGCGTTTGTGTACAATTTAATTTAATTTTGTCATTTTTACAATTCCAATCTTTCGTTTTTTCGTTTCGTTTATAAATATTCCATTAAGGGGCGAAATGACAAGTTCATTTTTCGCATTGCACGATACGGTAATCGTTGCCCATACGAATCGAGTTTCCACGCTTCGCCTGAGCTCCGTTAGATCACTTGGCGCCTCGAGGCGCTGCTCTCCCGTGAACGTTAGTCTCAATAATAATCAAAAAACCGGAATGACAAACTTCAACGCATAAATTTAATTAAATTTTTCCTTACAACTGTCATTCTGTAGTTAATTTTATTTAAATTACTTCATTCCGAAGTTTTCATTATTGCAAATACCTTTCTTTCGTCAACTCGGTGTTGACGATGAGTCATGAAATAATAAATATTATGACAGCCAAGAATCTACATAAAAGTCGATTAGAATATAAATGGAGCATAAAGAACGGTCAAAAACCTCGGAGAGGAAAACATTTGGTAGAGGAAATAAAAAAATAAATACAAAACAGTAAACGATAGAATTTTTCTGAAGCATATACACTTTTTGACAAATGATGATGAATAAATGTCGCAAAGAATTTTTATTGGCGATTTCGATAATTTATCGTCAGTCTAAATCGACGAATTCGCAATTTCATTAATTTCCACTATGAAACAACGTAGTTGACGAAACTTTCCCAGCTCGTTACAAAGTAAGCGTACATTTTTTTCTTCATTTATTAACTCATGTGTGTTTACTTGTATATAATTGATTTCACCATTTTTCAACGTTTTGCAACGTAACGTCGCGCAATAACGATTTCTCGCTCTCGCGGAAATTACTGGCTACTAGTTTTCTACCTGTAACCGCACACATTCGATTAATTTCCTTTTTTTTGTCCACCGAGTCTTGATTCTGACGTTCGCGATTGTGCGAAGTCGTTTATCTTCTTTCTCTCTTTCTTATTTACTCGTTCAGCACCGCGAATGGATGTTAGAACAGAGTTGCTGTGCATAATTCGTGAGGCTGCTCTGCCCAAGAGAGAAAAAGAGAGAAAGAGAAAGAGAGAAAGAGAGAGAGAGCAATGAACGAGCTTGTACCAAAGCTGCAGAAGGCAACGTGCCTTTCGCACGCAGTTTCTCGAATCCCCGTGCAGCTAACTATAAATACATCGTAGGCTAGATCGTTTGTTACTTTTCGAAGTGAAAGTTTTCAGCGTTGCATTGAAATAAAGGTGCAGAGTCGATATTAAGGATATCGATTAAAGAATAAAATGACACCCTTCCGAATTATTTTATTTGGACACGCGAAAGTTAAATTAATTAAAAAAAACTCGAACTCCCATTTCGTGTTGATGGTAGAAAAAACTTTCTTACGATTAAAATGTAAAAAAAAGGATTGTGAAATTTGGAGAATTTCGAAATCCATTCTCACCGATTTGCAATCCGCCATTTTCGACGTAAAAGTCTCTTTCGAACGATAACGAATGACCTTAAAAAAATTTCACGAATTTCTTGTCGTATATTTGATGGAAAATATCCTCGGCAATTTAAACGACAGTTATGATATTGTTCGGTAGAATAAGCGCTTGATTATCCATTATTACGATGGCTCGTGCGGTTTCCACGAGTACAAACACACACACAAACACAGCACAATACACAATACAATTACACAATAATAGCCCGCGCTACTGTGTCCCTCATTTCGCATCGTCCTGCCAATGGCAAGAAACACTAAGCGGACAATCAATCATCACTCTCAGCGTCATTTAATAGACGCTTCACCTCGTTTCTCCGTTCGCGCGTATCTGCATATACAGTTTTTTGCAATTATTTCACAACAGAAAGGTCCATCGTAGCCTTCGTCACAACGATCGATGTTTATCATCGGAATTGTGTTTTACAACCGCTGACCCGATTTCTTTTCGTAAGAATAATTCATGAAAACGCCCCAATTTTCGATCGATTTATCGCCTTTTTTTCTACCGTTGCGTGACTGTGAAGAACGACTTTTTATCAAATTCTAATAACTCGCATTTACGAGTGTAAACAACACTGTAAACAATGGATTTCTTTCCTCATGACTTTAGTCCCTCGACGCTACAATGCAGAGGGCGCGCTAAACTGTCCATGACTCCGCCCACCGACCAATAAGAGCTGAGAACGTACAGCGACTTACAAAAAAAGCTTAATAGTCCGAAATGACGAGGATAGACAAAAAACGCGATGTTTTATTCCGACTCTTCATTATTATAACGTCATTTATGACTTTATGAATCGATTCACCGAAGCGTGCATGCAACGTAGACTCATGTTCGATGTAGTAAAAAACGGCAAAAATACAAGGAAAATAAAAAATGAAGCAAAGCAAGGAAATAAAAGCTACGAGTGCAGGTGAGAGGCCGGTGAACGGGATAGTCATCGGGGGGGTGGGAGAGACGACAAACATATCTCTCAGAACGAAGAAACTTTGAGCTCAGTGACTCGACGCGCGTGCTATTCGCTTCACCTCTCATTTCGCTAATCTTTTGCACTAATAATATTGCCTTATTGTTGCTATTAACTTTTGTCTACATTTTAATACCGATTTATCTACGCGGCTGGTTCGAATAATTCAACAGTTTTGCGTGAGAGCTCCGTCTGACGAGCCGGAAGTGTCGATCCGAGCCATCTCGCGGTATTTTCTCTAGTTCATAAAAATCCCTTGGTAAATACACGCCTCATCGGATTATATCAGGTGAGCAAAAAAGGGAACTTGAAAAAAAGCTTTGTTTTGTTTACTATTTATTTTTCTGCTACACAGTGCACTCCAACAATTATTTTTCCCTACGCGGGACTAACCGCGATCGCAGCAAAACCTCGTACAAGAGAGATTTTTCGTCCCGAACCTTTCTCACCGCCGTTTTACTTGTCCGTGCACTTTTGCCTGCGCGCGCACTCCGCTTCACCGCTTCCCTCCGCAACTTCTCGATCCTCTATTTCATTCGTTTTTGCAATTAAACTACAATATTTTCTCTAGTTTTATTCATTCGATTTTTATTAACGAATTTTATGACTTCTTTTTTGTTAATTCTTTTTTTACGAGGACTCTTTTTAACGAGCTTTATCTTTAGGGCGAAAAATATGCCCACACCTTTTTTCGTGCATTCCTTTCAACGAAAGTGTTGACAAAGAGACGCAATGTTTACGTATGGCTTGGCGTCGTCTCCCTTGGCGCTCGAGGTCAACTTTGGCCGATTTTATCGATAAATTTTTATTCGAAATAAACAACCCTACATTTTACAAATTAACTTCATTTTAATTAGACGAAAAAAAAAACAGCAAAAAGGAAATGAATTGAGGTAGGTTATTGGAACATTGACAATTTGGAGAAACAATTTTAAAAATATCGCCTGCATATTAATCCGTAATAAAAATATAAATTGAAATAAAGTATTTATTCGCAATCATTAATTTATGACAACATTGCGCGAAGTAATGAAGGTCGATTATTTATCTTCTGCAATTCGAAAGGTTCGTGGCTCGAAAAAAAGAGCATTAAAAAGAGATTGAGCACTTTTTTCCGTCAATAAAGCGAAGGAGCTTGGCGGTTGAAAGAAAAAAAATTGATAAAAAAAAGGCGTTCTCTCGGGTGACCGCAAAGTGGGCAAGGTGAGCGTGAATTTGTTCGCGCGACCCACGATTTATGAAATAGTGTGATGCGGAGGGGGAAATGCGCGATTATTTCGGAATATTCCATCGAGATCAACATTTTTTTTTTTTCGCAGCGATTTTTATTGCAGTGAATTTAATACCGGAGGCGAAAAGAAAGGAAGAGGTTTTACGAAAGCGGATTAAGTGAATAAATATAAATCGATACAAAATGAACGAAACGAGCGAGATACAATCGTTTTATCGAGGGAAACGAATATTTATAACCGGTGGTTCCGGCCTCATGGGCAAAGTTCTCGTCGAGAAACTTCTTTACAGCTGCAGCGATCTTGACAAAATTTATATATTACTCAGACCAAAACGTGGACGTACACCGGAGATTCGAGTCGATGATATGTTTAAATTGCCCGTAAGTTATTTCGAACATTTATTATCAAACGAACGAAATTGTTTTTTTTAAATCATTTATTCTTCTTACATAAAATATCATTATCCATATTATCATCATTATTTTTAACACTTCGTTGAAAAACCCTTCACTTTGTCTACTGCATTGACCCACCGGGTCAATTTGACCCGGAGCATACTTTTTATGTGTGTGACCGAAAAATCGGGGAAATATGGATCAAAAATTTATTTATTGATCAAAAAAAAGTATTTATAACTTTAACTTCCGGAAAAATTAACATTTTACAACAAAAATCATACTTTTTTTCCATGTTTTCGATTAATAACCAAAGATTTACTCATGAAAAATGCTATTTTTCGAAAAAAAAAAAACTATGACGAGATTTCCAGAAAGACTTTTAAAAAAATACGTCTGGGTCGAAACGACCCAGTGTGACAACGAAGTGACACAATTCAATCATTTATTCGTTGTAATAGCGATTAATTATGATTATTATAGTGATTTTAGTGTCGATGTTGTGGTTAATATGAAAATTGATGATTCGAAACAGATGTTCAACAGAATTCGAAAGGAGAAGCCAGCGGTAATGAAAAAGTTGATTGCAGTTCAGGGTGACGTGTCCCTCGAGAATTTAGGCATTTCGGAGGAACAACGAGAGCGTCTCGTCTCGGAGGTCAACGTTGTTTTTCATTGCGCTGCGACCCTCAAACTCGAAGCCAAGCTCAAGGATGCCATCGAGATGAACACGGTTGATAAAAATAAAAATATAGATTGACGAGTAATTTTTTTTTACTCTGTAGTCTATGAAGAATGATATTAATGATCGTTTTTTTTTCTCTCTTTGCAACATTGAAGATTGGAACGGCTTCGATGCTGAATCTTGCAAAAAGCATGAAAAATCTCGAGGCTTTTGTTCATTTGAGCACGGCCTTCTGTCACGTCGATCAGGAAGAACTCGGTGAACGCGTTTATGACGCGCCTGACGATCCTCAGGATGTTATGCGATTAGTCAAGTGGATGGACGAGAGCGCTATTGATCTTATTACTCCAAAGTATTTACATTTTAATTTAAAAAATACTAAATAAATGGATAAATAAATAAATAAATAAATAAATAAATAAATAAATAAATAAATAAATAAATAAATAAATAAATAAATAAATAAATAAATAAATAAATAAATAAATAAATAAACAAATAAACAAATAAACCAATAAATAAACAAATACGCTCATGAATCGATCAATTGATTAAATAAATAAATGAATAAATTGATTAATTGATTGATTAAATAATTAAATAAATAAATAAACGAATAAATAAATAAATAAATAAATAAATAAATAAATAAATAAATAAATAAATAAATAAATAAATAAATAAATAAATAATAAATAAATAATAAAAATGCAAAGTATTTTGCACTCTTATTCATTCCATTCAGCAACTTTATTTAAATCTTTTTTTTTTCATGATCAAATGCTGTAACTTTTCTTTTTATTTTATATCTTTTTTTTTACAATTACGTAATTTAGACAAAATTGAAAAAAGGTCAGTTTTCAATAATTATAATATTTTCAGATTACTGGAGCCTCATCCCAACACGTACACTTATTCGAAAAGATTGGCAGAGACTTTGGTAGCAAACGAATATCCAAACCTGCCATGTGTCATTGCACGACCCTCCATTGGTAAATTCTTCATTTTGTTCAACTGTTTTAGTTTTTTTTCAAATTTGATAGAAAATCAACATTTTGATAATTTTATTTTTGACATTTATTACGATAATAAACATTTAATCGAGATTTGAAGTAAAACAAAATTTGAAACATTCAATTTACGATTATTGTAAAAAAAAAAAAACAAATTGTGCAGTCACGCCAGCCTGGCAAGAACCGATGCCCGGATGGGTAGACAATCTCAACGGACCCGTGGGCCTCATCGTCGCTGCTGGTAAAGGGGTCTTACGTTCGATGAACTGTAACGCCAATTATCACGCTGAGGTCATCCCAGTTGATCTTGCGATTAACGCCCTCATTTCAATTTCTCACAAAATCGCCTCAACGGAAATAAAGTGAGTTCATTTTCCACATTATTTTCATCAATTCCTATTTTTCTTGTCGTAAATCAACAAAAAATCAGATTAATCTTGATTTTTCTACAAATTACACTTTTTTTATACAATTTCTCACGATTTTTTAAACTCAAACTTCATAACAATTTTTACTTTTCCATAAAATTTTTGTCGTCTGCTATAAAAACATTTGACAGTTGAAAAATAATAAAAAATAAGAAAAAAAATAAATAAAAATTGAAAAAAATCGTTAAATCGTTTTACAAGCCACTGTTTGTTTTTTTTTTAAATTGTTTTACTAAAAGAAAAATCCTTGAGTTTTCGTCAATTCAAAGAATTTCTAATAATAATTTTTTTTTTTTTTTTTTTTTTTTTTTCATTTATGGAATAAAACAGACCGAAAAACATCCCAGTGTACAACATAACGCAGAGCGGTGTTCTGCCAATAACGTGGGGTCAAGTGTTGGAAAAAGGAAAAAAAGTGGCTTACGAATATCCATTCGAGGGTGCGATATGGTTCCCAGACGGCGACATCCGGGCCAACAAATTCATTCATCAACTATTCGTCGTATTTTTCCACATGCTACCGGCCTATTTCATCGATTTTCTCATGCTCATTTTTCGCCAGAAACGATTGTGAGTAATGATTCGCCATTTTATCCCTTAGAGATTTTCCCAGCATCTTCCCACATTTTATCATAAAACAAAAAATAACGTAGTTTCCAAGATGAATGGTCGAATGTATCATTTTTATAAGACCACGGGGTCGAAAGAAATTTATGTTGACGATTTTTTTCATTTTAACATCCCGAGTAATGGGTTTCTTTAAAAAAATCAATGGATTTCAATTATTTCGATGATTTTCAAAAATAATATTGGTTTTTTTGTATACAAAAAATATTTCGAATTGGTTTTCTTCATTTATTTGAATTTTTATTATATTTTTTGTCACTTATCGACTTAATTTTTTTTATATTCGAAAAATTTGGGGATTTAACGGTATCGTCTTGAAAGGTCATTATTTTGATGAATTTCCAAGATGGATGGTCGAATGTATCATTTTTATACGTCCATGGGGTCTAAAAAAACCTATTTTGACGATTTTTTTCATTTTACCATCCCGAGTAATGGGTTTCTATAAAAAAATGAATGGATTTCAATTATTTCGATGTTTTTCAAAAATAATATTAGTTTTTTTGTATGTCAAAAAATATTTCAAATTGGTTTTTCTTCATTTATTTGAATTTTTGTTATATTTTTGATCACCTTATTGACTTAATATTTTGATAATTCGAAAAATTTAGGGATTTAACGATATCGTCTTGAAAGGACATTATTTTGATGAAGTAATGATGTAAGATAATGGAGATTGAATGATAAGTGTTTACCGCTCGTTCGAACAGCATGGTTCGTATACAAAAACGAATAGCGGACGGTCTCGAGGTCTTGCAGTACTTTACGACACGCGAATGGATATTTCACAACACGAATTTGTTGATACTCTGGGGAGAAATGAACTCGGTCGACAAACTACTTTTCCCCATTGATTTTCTCCAGATCGACGTTATGAATTATCTCAAGGACGTTATTCTTGGAGCACGACAATATTGTATGAAAGAGAGTTTGGAAACTTTGCCAAAAGCTCGATTTCATCATAAAATGTATGTAACATTTTTATCCCATTTTATTTACAAATAAATTCTTTGTGTTGATCAAACTTTGAAGAAAAAAAACGAAGAAAAAAAAACCTTTTTCTAACAATTTTCATTTTTTTTTAATCGAACAATAATTATACTGAAAAATTTCAAGTTTTGGTTATTATATAAAAAATACAGATTAAAAAAAATTAGAAGTAAAATCTTTTTTTCAAGTTTGATGTTTATTTTTGTTTTTTTGTTTTTTTTTTTTTTTCCAGTCTCTACATCGTGCATTTAACGGCGGTGTACTCATTTTACTTTGGCATTGTGTATTTCGTTTACAAACACTTCGATACTGCCCGTTACTGTCTGGACATGATGAGCGATGGATTGAAGACACTGCCAATCGTTGGTAACGCCCTGAACAAAGTTCACTTGTAGATCGTAATAACTTTGTATGAATTTTCTCCTACAAAAGATAAATGTTTAATTTTGTACAGTCGTTTTATTTTTTGTATTTCTACGGTGAATTAATTGGTCATTAGTTTTAATGCTCTGGATCTTTTTTTCGGGGGTTTGTTTCGGTTGAAATGAAACAGGAAAAAGAAATTGAATGGTTCTAAATTTAGGATTAAAACCACTTGGAATAATAAAAATTTCTCGGAAAACCATTGATTAAAGACGTCAATATAGGAGAACATGGGGCAAAATGGACCTTTGGGGCAAAATGGACCCCTGGGGCAAAATGGACCCTTGGGGCAAAGCAGGCTTTCCAAAATTTTATATTTTTGGGGCAAAATGAGTTCTCTCAAAAATGAAGGAAGACCAAATTTAAAGAAAAATTTTTTTATACTCGGATTACGTTTCCATAACAATTCCTACGAAAAAAAATTTAATTTCCCCGTATTTTGTGAAACTTGTAATTAGAAGAAGCAGAGGGTAGCAAAAAATGCACAACTGTTATGAGAAGTTTATTTTATTTTGGCCAAAAAAGAGAAGAGATAAATTTCACCCTAAAATTTTTCTCGCGAGGACGAGCCCACTTTGCCCCATTTTTCATTATTTTTCACAAAACCCAAATATTCCCCAATGTGGAAGAACAATCACGTAAATTAATTAGAATCGTCAGAGCATTTTTTTTAGAGGGGTCCATTTTGCCCCACAATTTTTTTTTTTTAATACGATATCGAAGATAAACCTGCCAAATCGATTTTGGGATACAAAAGGAGTATCAAGATCATGTCTAAACCGATATTTCTAGCTCAATTTCTTATCGGGTCCATTTTGCCCCATGTTCCCCTAAAATAGCCCCAAAAATCAAATAAATACTCGCCATCATGGAAAAATGAAATAAAATAAACAATTGAATGATAAAGACGTCAAAAAATTGTGGACAGCATAAACACACACCACTTCACCCTTCACAAAAAGAAAAAAAACAAAAAATTTCTGTATCTTCGTGACTGTTGACTAATAAATTACGTACGAAAAAGAAAATCCAATTTTTACGATTATTATGATGTTTATTGGGGCTCACAGCGTTGTGACGTTTGTTTTGACAGACACGCACATGCCTGGAGAGAAACATGTGCAACATGCAAACCTCTGGAGTGCTGGAGAGCGAGAAAGAAATGCGAAGAGCAGGTAGAAATTTGTCCTCTCCGCTCCTTTCTCTCTCTCTCTTGCTCTGGTACATATAAACGTTAGCATTTATTGATCCATTCCTTTCCCCCTGAACGTCCTTTCTCTTGCATGTGCGTATCGCAAGAAAAAAAAGGCATAAAGCTTAATTACCACTCATTATGTGTAAAACGACGTTTTTATACATTTTATAAATATGCGTATTGTTCCCTCGGTCTTTTTATGAAATTCCGAACAATATAAATATATGGATTTTCGTGGAACGATAAACTCGACTGTGCAGCCAACCACAAATACATTTGCATGGGAATTCCGGGATTATAAATATCAAAATAATAATAATACATTTTTTTAATAATATACAAAAACTCTCCTTGAATAAAAAGTTGATCGTTAGTTGATTTTACAAACGTTTCGTTTCCTTCAACGGTTTAGTTGGACGGATTATTAATTTTATTAATTAATCACAATAAATAATTGGTCCAGTTGAATATTCCGTTCGAATTATTTCATGAAGTCATTTATAATTAACTAAATTATTTTTTCACTGCGTAAAAACATAAAAATGTATATTTTATGTGACCGGAAATTAAAATCCTGTCAAAAAAGTACTATGATTAGTTTTTAGCAAAAATATGATATTTTTTCAACTTCAAATGCAAAAAATATTTCTAAAATTGAAATTTTAAACGAAACAAAATGGAAAAGAGAGGACTGTCTGACATTTACGTTGAAATGGTGATTTTTGCAGGAATTTTCTCCCCGTGTATTGAGAAAAGTGAGAATTTTTCGTTTAGGTATGTGCATAAATTTGGACGATTGTATATTTGAGATCGGTGACCGATGTAGAATATAGAACGACGTGTATCAATAATTTTCCAAGTGACCCAATGACCGCGGGACCGAATCACGTGACCTCGTTCGACTATTTTCATCTCCCCTTATACATTTATGTATACGCTTGAAACTCCCTCCAAACGAATGAACATAAATATTAAAACACGTGTATACACGAGCGCCCCTTGCGGCAACGAGTTCGCGCCCTTTTCCACGATTTTTTTTTCTCCTTCTCTCTTTGTTTTCGTCTTGTTAGCGAGGAATGGGCGGGCCGGGTACGCGACGGGATTGTAAACCATTCAGAAGCGTGTGGACAATTAAAAAAAACTCTTCTCTGTCTCGTTCCCTCTGATGGGGCTGGCTCCGAGGAAAGTTCACGCAGTGAACGCGCGAGTGCGCTTGCGCTTGACCACCGTTTTCGCCGTCCCCTCGCATCCCTCGGAGAAATTGAAGCGTGAGATAAGGCTCCAGGAAAAGTCTCTCTCTCGCTCTCTCTCTCTCTTCGGGAGGGTGCGAGGAAAAGCGAAGAGGAAAACTGAGCTCAGTCGTGGCCATGACTGAGACTAAGAGTGTGTTTTTTTATCATTGGCAAGAAAAAGAAAGTTCGAAGCTCATTTTTTTGGCAACAAACGAGATCAAGATTTTTATTATGAGGTTAATTTGAATAGAGCCAGGATTTCAACATGAATCTTTGATTCGAAAAGTCCTGGATTTTCGATCTTTCTTTATCTCGAGCCTTGCGTGAAGTTTTTTGTTTTTCATTTTTTTTTTTACAATGGCGATCGTTGTCATTGTCAAGAGCCTCAAAGGCCTCAAGTGCAGCGGCAAAAAACCAAGTGACAGATACGTCACACTCGACTTTCGAGGTACCCAAAAAATGACTACTTCATCGATCGAGTTGTTGTGCTTTTTTTTTTCTTTCTCAGAACTTTGCCTATTAGTTCGAGGACTTTTTTACAGGTGTCCCTCATTCCACCAGCAATCTTGCCGATTCGAAAGAACTTGCCGACGATGAAGATTCTATTGTCAAAGTTAATCAGGTAATGAAGTGTCAATGTTCTTAGATTTCTTTTAAGTTGAGTTTTTTAAGTTTTTAGTAATTATAATAAGTTCAATAAATAATGAATTTTCTCAATAAAAAACAAATTGGTCGACTGGGGTATAATTTTCAAGGGGACAATGAAAGTAAACAAAAATTATACTTTTCGGAAGAACAAATAGACCGAGTGACAGCCAACAATGAGATTATCAGCATTTTTCAAAACATTGAAAAATAGATCGAATATTTTGGTTGAATTTATGTCAAATCACATTTGAACGTGTCTCTTGAACGACTAGAGTTTCACGTGGAATTTTGGACAAGCGGTTCAAGAATCCGAGACTCTGCAATTGGCGGTGGTTTCGAGAAACGTTTTGAGACAAGAAAAAATCATTGGACGTTATGGTCTCGTGCTTCAATCGATTGTTCGAGATGGTAGAGTTTCTGTAACCGATGCTCTCGTCGATTTGAACAACAGACCAATTCCGGTGGGTGAAAATGAAATGAAAAAATCATTTTGAAAAATCAATATTTCGAAAAAACGATCGATTTAAGGTAGTTCTGTAGTTTTGTTCAAATCTTAGGAATTCCCTGAAATTTCAGTATGATGTAAAAACAGCCTCCATGAACCGACTCACAAAATTTTAAACCGATTCACCGTCCCGTTTAGGAGATATTTGATATTAAAAATCGATCTTTTTGTACGCGCGGCCTATACCTAACACGCAAATCGACGGACTTTGTTTACATTTTTTATGATAGCTGCCGAACTGATCTTACGGATTCATTTAAAAATCACTCACGTATTAAGCAGTATTGTAGGATTAATTAAAAAAAATATATATATATTTCACCGTTTGGTTTCGGAGATATCGATTAATGAAAATAAATAATCTCACTCGACGGGGAACGGACATACGATCAGCTGTGACGAAACGGCAACAGTGTACGACGGCAGGGTACAGATGAGCGCGTAGTAACGGTCGCGACAGCGAAATTTTTTCGCAGGTTTTAATAATTATGGCAAGGATGGAAAATAAATTAATGTTTTTAATAAATTAGATTTCTTCTAGAGGTTATGTCCACTGTCGTCTCGTTTAGTGACATTCGCTCGACACATGGCCGAAACAGCTTTTAGTTTTTTATCGAGCGCTTTTTTTTTCGCAAACCGACCCTTAAATCGCAATTCAGTTGACATTATCAATAATTTTTTCAACAAAACAAATATAATTTGGAAAAACTTTGACACATTGGCACTTTGACGTTGGATGCTACTATACTGGAAAATTGCGATGTTGCCACATTTACAGAGCCGCTCTCTATACGTGTAGGGGACCTATCCATGCATAGAGTGTGATTGTGTAGGATATTAACAGTGTACAGCATCGCCAAAAGTTTGAGACTGGCAGCGCCACATACGTATGCCATCTTACTGTACGCTGCGGTCAAAACTTTTGGCTGAGACGTGTACATACAGAACTACCTTAATGGAATTTTTTTGACAAAATGGACAGGTTATAATTTCTTTTGAAATCCGTTACGAACCGCCGGATTATGAAGCCGGGAGCGACAGTTGGAGTTCGTCCTACGCGACGATGACTTCCGATATGTTTCAACATCAAAATAACGAGGATGAGCGACAAATGCTTATCGACATTGAAGAAAATATCGCGAATCTCGAACGGAGCTTGGCGAATAAAGAGGCTAAAGCCAACGGCGGAAAAGACCGACCGGAAGCGACCAACGCGAAAGTTTCCGTCGGCGAGAAAAATGCCGCGGGCGGCTTTAAAAATCTTGTTCATCAGTATCAACGCAATCGAAATAGTGTCTCGCGATCTACAGAATCTGGCACTTCCGGACGAAAGTATGCAAATTATAGTTTTTTCGATGATACTTTAGGATTTTTTTTCGCCGGGTAAAATTAATTAAAATTCGGTGAAAATAATGAAAATTCAAAGTTTAGCAGACTTTGGAAAAATTTTCTTCAATTTTCGCAATATTTTTTCATCCAAAAGTTGGTTCATATTCTGAGAAAATTAATTATCACTGTAAAATAAATACGTTTTTAATGTCAGATAAAAATTGTGATGGCTACACGTCCCGGAATCGAAAAAAAAAATCGAAAACTTTATTGAATTCCAAATAATTTTACCCACGAAAAAAAAATCTTAAAGTATCACCGAAAATGAGCTTCCAAATGTGATTTCTTCCCTCAAAATAATAATGTTTTGTACTTTAAAAAAATGAAATTTAGTCTCTATAAAAATTAAATAAAAAATTTTCATTTTTTTCCACAGAATTTCGACCCTAAGGACAGTTAAAAATTTGATGCGATTGGGAAAACAGAGGCCGCCGAAACAAATGACCAGCGACGGTGGTGAAAGCAGCGATTGTAGCGAAACTCATCGTCTCTTAGATTCTTGCGGTTCGACGAACGTTTCGAGAAGAGCTTCGAACGGTTCTTTGGATTCGAATATATCTTCGGACCGCGGGGGAGCGGACGATGATTCCTGTTGCAGCAGCGTTTTAGGGGCTGGCGAGGACGACGAGGCTTGGAACGATCCATCAAGAAACAATCGTGACACGACTAAACGTCAAGAACATCCGGAAAACTCGGAACATGGAAGTAAACATTCGGGACGTCGATCTACGGTATAAAAATCTTTAAAAAATCAACTTATCGATTCCGACATTGCAAAATATTCGATGATTGACACATTGGGTCAATTTGACCCGGAGGGTATTTAATTCGCATCTCATCGACAGTTTCGTCGGTGGGTTTTATTCTTGAAAAGAAAATTAATTGAAAAATTCTCGAAAATTAAGGATTTTATTTGAGTAATTATAGTATTTTCTATTTTTTTAATATTTTTTACGGTATCAAGTGATTTTCAAACAAAAAAAATCGATGAATCTGGTAAAAAAGTACCAAGAAATGTTTCTAAAAAAATAAATCCTAGTCAAAATGACCCAGTGGGTCAAAAAAGTGAAATTTTTGTCAAATTTAAACAAAGTTTCGAAAAATTCAAGTCGTAATAATTGTCTGGTCGAAAAATAAATCGATATTACTTTGAAAAAATGATTTTTAACGAACAGCAAATACGTTCCGGGGCTGATGCAAGATCGGATTGTTCTCTGAAGGCTCAACATTATCAGGTTTGCATAACGATTATCGAAGCTCGTCAACTGGCTGGTCTCAACATGGATCCGGTTGTTTGTGTTCAAATTGGCGATCAGCGAAAATACACGAGTGTCAAAGAATCCACGAATTGTCCTTATTACAACGAGGTCAGAAAATAAAAACATTGACTTCGAGTCATTTTGACACGATTGACAATTTTTTTCTTGTTTATTTCAATTTTCTTCCTTTTTTTTCTGTTGCAGTATTTCGTTTTCGATTTTCACATGCCACCGGTCATGCTTTTGGACAAAATCATTGTACTTTCGGTGAGTTTATTCGGTAATTCACGTTTTTTTGTAATTTCTCAATAATTTTTTCATTATTGGATTTTTGCTGCACAGGTGCAACAATCGAGGAATATTTTGCGAGCTAATTTGACTTTGGGAAGTTTCAAATTGGACATTGCCACTGTTTGGGCCCAACAAGGTATTTTGGATGATCAATAATTATTAATATTTCGAAATCGTTGATATTTTGATTTAAAAAAAGTGTTTTTATCGATTTTTGGAGGAATTTGAATAGAAAAACGAATTAAATGTCAATTTTGCTGATTTTCGTGTCTAGATCATCAATTTTATCACAAATGGGCATTGTTGACGGATCCGGAGGACGCGGCAGGCGGACCAAAAGGTTATCTCAAGTGCGACATAAGCGTAATCGGTAAAGGAGATGCGGTCAAAATTCCAGCCTCGGTTTCGACGTCGCGAGGGGTTGAAAGGGACGACGATGACATCGAGGGTAATCTCCTTTTACCGGCAACTTCCGGTGCCAATGTAATTGAACGTCAACGTGCACGTTTTATCGTTAAAATTTATCGTGCCGATGGTTTGCCCAAAATGAACAGCAGCGTTATGGCAAGCGTCAAAAAAGCATTTACCGGTGGTCAAGTTAAGGATCTCGTGGATCCTTACGTCAGAGTGTCGTTTGCGGGATTGAGCGTAAGAAACAATTTTTTATACATTTTATGAAAAAAAGTAGACGAAAATATTTATAAAAACGAATTTTGTTCAATTTTTTCGACAGAATAGCAATAAAAATCGTTTGAAAAATCATGTTTTTTGCAGGGCAAAACGAGCGTCAAGAGAAACAGTTACGCGCCAATTTGGAACGAACAAATAGTATTTACAGAAATGTTTCCACCGCTTTGTCAACGAATTAAAATTCAATTGAGAGACGACGATCCGGTAAACGGTAGCGTTATTGGGACGCATTTTATCGATCTCAAAGAAATAAGTAACGACGGGGAAAGAGGTTTTCTACCGACCTTTGGACCAGCTTTTATTCATCTTTATGGAAGCACCAGAGATTACAGTTTAGTTGATCGACATTCGACTTTGAATACGGGACTCGGTGAAGGAATTTCTTATCGTGCGAGGTAGAGACGAATATGTCATAATTTATTTTGCAAAAAAATTGTTTAAAGACATAAAAACAAAAATTATTGATTGATTTTATAAAATTAATCAGAAAGGGAATTTCAAATGGTTGCAGACTTTTGATAGCAATAAGAACGGAAATGAGTGACAACGCGGACGTAACGACGAGCGGAGGAAGTGGAGCAGGTGGAAATTCGGATGTGAGCTTGATGCAGACGACGCCGGTGAACGAGAACGCGTACGCGACGAACGAGGAATTTTTTCTATTCGCTTCAATAATGGACGCGACTATGATCGACAAGAAACTCGGTGAGAGGCCCATGTATTTCGAGATATCCATCGGTAACGCCGGAAACACTTTGGACGGTCACAACGAGAGTTCAAAGGTTCAATACATCAATAAATATGTGTAATGATTTTCAATAATTCACGATATTCTTGTTATCGTTCACTCGGTCATTTCACGGCTATGAAATAAGGCGAAGGAACGCGTCGTTTTTTCTTTTCTTTCGCTCAATTTTTTATACTCATCCGTGCACTTGTCATTTTTTTTATCTGTCTCTCTCTTTTTATCTCTCTCTCTGTGTTTCTGTGTTTGCCACGTGTTACACTTTGTGCTCCCTGTTTCTTCAATTTATTAATATAATTATTATTTTTTAATAATTATATTAATAAAATATGAAATTTTTCGTAAATATAAATTTGTAAATATGTCGAGTCCACGGCTCCACCTCAAAACGGAGCAAAATTTTTTTCTATCATTTAGATTTTAATTAAATTACGAGTTTTAATTAATTAGTTAATTAAAATTCTATCAAATTTGGGGCCGTTTTAAGGTGAGTTCGTGATTCGACGAATTTACCAAATTTTTTCATAATTATTGTTATTATCGTTGGTGTTGCTAATGTTTTTTTTTTTATTGATTTGGTTTAATGTCACCTTCGCATAGGTAAGAAACGTTAACGTCGAGGATCAAATGGCAACACCGAAAAATTCACTTTTCGAGCTTTCCGGAACAACGACCCCCGTCGTCGATGAATCCTGGCAAAGCACCACGTGCGCAGCAAAACCTATGACTCATGACCGTCTTTATTATTTTATGCCTTATTGGGACGATAAGCCTTGTCTTTACGTTAGAAGCGTTTGGCCTGATTATAGACGCAGAATGTACAACAGCAACGTCATTGGAAAGATTGTCGAAAAATTGGTGAGAATGCAATTTTTTAGAATCTAATTTAAAAAGATTTCTTCACGGTTTCTTCAAATTTGTCTGAATATTTTTTCCCGACGATTATTTGCGTGACTGCGTGCAGGAAATCAATGAAAAAAAATGAAACCAAATGAAAAAAATGTTTACGATGATAGAAAATTGAAAAAAAAAATTGTTTTCAAAGGAGGAAGGTTTGGCGGATGTTCAAACTCACGAGGACGATCCAACTCGAGGAGAAAAGATGCTCAAATTGGTGCTCGACGAATTGTGCATCGGTTGCAATAAATATGTGAGTCTAAGCAAATCAAGCGCCACCGGAGGCGGCTCTGGTATCGGAAAAACCAAACTCGACAAGGAGAGAATAAAACTGTGTCAACGAGAACTGGAAAACATTGGCTCAACCGCGAGAACTTTGAAAACCATTACAACGAAAAATTCCTTCAAAGAGAACTTCAAAACTGCTCGTACTTTTCTCGAAAAGCTCAAGTTTCTTCTTGAAGATGTGAGTTTTCAAAAAATCTTGACAATTATTCATTTTTGAGAATCAAAATTTCTTTGTGTTCTCGTTATTTTGTCTCATTGGAATTTTTTAATCTTTATTCTCAAACGAAATCAAATAATCAACAAAAAAAACTTACATGATCGAAAATTATTGTTTATCATTTTTTCAGCCTCAACAATCCCTGCCGGATATTTTTCTATGGGTCATAAGCTCGGGCAAACGAGTAGCTTATCACAGAATCCCAGCTCGTGACGTAATATACTCGATCGTTGACGAGGAGTCTGGTCGATTTTGTGCAACAGTGCAAAATGTTTACCTCAAGGTAACAAAAAGTATCAATAATTCTGGTTAAAAAAATCGAAATAAGGAAGAAGGTTGATAAAATAATTGAAAAATGATGATTAAAAATTCGGCAGCTACCAGAAAAAAAAGGATTCAGTACCAGCGGCTGGAGCGTACAAGCAAAATTGCAAATTTACATATGGCTCGGTATTTCGAGACACAAAAGATATCTTCTCCAGGGTTTACCAAAGGGTTACGAAATGAATAACGATCTGAAAAATTTGCTTGAGCGACCACGTGCTCCTCCGCCTTTTTCGATCCACTACGTCGAAAAACACGTGAGCAATTCCCACAAAAAAAAAATAATATAAATTTGAAAAAAATCACTTAAATATTGGGTTTTAATGAATTTCGTATTTTCAAAACAGAAATTCCAACTCCGGGCTCATATGTATCAGGCCAGATCGCTCATCGGCAGCGACGCATCGGGACTTTCCGATCCTTTCGCTCGAGTCATTTGTGGCGAATTCCACAAAACCACACAAGTCATCGACGAAACATTGAATCCAACGTGGGACGAATTGTTGATCATTGATAATATTATTATCTATTCAACTGGTTCTATCATCAAAAAAGATCCACCCACTGTCGTTATTGAACTTTTCGACAGGGACAAAGTGGTTAGTATTTTTGATTGTTTTTAATAAAATATTATGTATCAAAAATAATTGATAGACTTCATCGTTCAAGGTAGTTCTATCGTTACATCGTTTTCTTAAGATTTCGTTGAAAATTTGGATGAATCTTCTTCAATGTCACATGCACGTGTGTAATAAATTTTAGGAGCTTTCACCAAGCGGAACGTTCAGATATTTATTGTTAAAAATCACAATTTTCGTCAGTCTCTCATAAGAGCTCGTGTTGAAAGTTACATTTTCATCGATAAATATTTCGGCGCCTACATGCCGAAGCCTTCCAAAACTTTGCACACATTTTTATGCAACATCGAAGAAGCTACATCAAGTTTTTCAAAAAAATCTAAAGAACAAAAATGTTTGCAATTTTTGTAATTTGACAGCAAGTACAAATTAACTTGGACGGCCTTGAATTTGGAGTATGTTGTTCTTTAGTCAATTAAGAACAACTTTTCTTAATTAACTTCTGCCCGCAAACCATTTTGTATGTGAGAAAACCTGAAAAACAATTTTTCGAAATGAATGTCACGAGAGAACTGCCTCAACGAGCAATAATTAAATTTAATTGTTCAATTGAGAAGAGTTTATTGAAGATTGTTCCTAAAAATCATAAATATTTCATCCAAATGAACTTTCAGGGAAAAGCTGAGTACATCGGTCGCACAATAGCTCGAGCTCGTGTAAAATTAGTATCGGATCCTTACGGTCCACCAGACTTTCCGCCATCGTTGGAATGGTACAGGGTGACGCGAGGTTCGGAATCAGCGGGTGAATTACTGGCAGTTTTTGAGTTGCTCGAGTACGAAGAGTCGTCGGCCTTGGAGCCAAGATTGCCGGAGCCCAAATTGTACAGACAAGCATCGGCGGCTGCGAGCACTGAGATCACGATTACGGAATTGATTGACGAAGGTCCGATATTTCCGGTGCCTTGTGGGATTCGGCCAACACTGTCGAGATACAGGTTCGTCGTTTAGTTTAAAAATCGCAAGCCTCAATAATTTGTTTCTTCAAAAAAAGGATTCGAGATCGAATTTTCTTTGAATGTTTATTTCCAGAATCGAGGTTCTGTTCTGGGGATTACGAGATTTGCGAAGAATTCATTTGTTGAGCGTGGACAGGCCCCGAGTGGACGTGGAATGTGCGGGCCACGTGTTACATTCGTCGGTGATTCAAAACGCGAAGAAAAATCCAAATTTTTCGACACCAATAAAGTTCATGGATTTGGAATTACCGGATCAAGAGTTGTACCGTCCACCGGTTACGATAAGGACGATAGATTGTCGAAGTTTTGGTCGTTACACTCTCGTCGGTACTCACACGATAAGTTCGATACAGAGATACATGCATCAGAATAATTATCATCATGGGAATACGCCGGAACGTCGTTCGACCCTGGAGAGCACGACAGCGACGATAATATCGTTGGGTTTATTGCCACCGTTGAGTGGAAAAATGACACCGGAAATGAGCAACAAAAGAGACAAAATGAGATCGAATTTGCAGCGAAAGAAGAGCAGCAGCGCGGCCGATTCTTTGTCCTGTTCGTTGGGCGACGCGAGCACTGACGACCATGACACGAGCGATTGGTGGACGAAATATTTCGCTTCGATCGAAGCGATGGTGACGGAGAACGAGCGCAGCATTGACGAGCCTCCCGCTGCCTCGTCTTTGCCTCCCGTTTCAACAACGATTGGCAGTCGATTGTTCAGTCATTCGTCGAATCCAACGTCCGCCAATAAAAAGAACAATTCAAACGTCAACGCCTCGGTCAGCCCGCCATCGGAAAAAAAGAAAATAGCTACTATGAAAATTTATCGCAACGAACTTGAGGCCCAGCCGGAATTTCATTATTTTCGAGAATGGCTCGACACCTTCGAACTCTATCGAGGCAAAAATAGCGGCGCCGGAGACCAAGACGCCGCCTCCAGAATCGTTGGAAGCTTCAAAGGCGCCCTCCGCGTCTACAAACAACAACGATGGCCCTCCGGCGCTCTCTCCGAATCCGGAAGCGACGAGGCTCAGTTCAGCTTCTTTCAAAGCTTACCCATTCCATCCAACGAACCCATTCGCGTTCTCGTCCGCGTTTACATCGTTCGCGCCAATGATTTACATCCCTGCGATCCTAACGGCAAAGCTGATCCTTATGTCGTTCTGCAACTTGGAGATAAAATCATCAGTGATAAGAGCAATTATTCGTCGAAACAGTTGAACCTCGTTCTGGGCAAGTGCGTCCTTGGTTTTATTACTTTTTCCCATTTTTTTTTACCATCAAAAAAAATTTGGAGGTCTCACCAGGGTTGAAGCGTTGAAAAACATAAGAATTTTCTTTAGAAACAAAAAAAAACCCTTGAGCGACCAACCAAAACGTTCACCGAATTTTATTTCATAAAAAAAAAAAAAATTCCACATTAATATATTGTTTCTCAGGTGTTTTGAGATCGAGGCAACCTTTCCGCAAGATTCTTTGCTGATCGTCAAAGTCGTAGATTGGGATCTCGTCGGACCGGATGACATCATCGGGGAAACAAGGATCGATTTGGAAAATCGTTATTACAGTAAACACCGGGCAACCGCCGGACTTGCCCGACAATACGACGAGTACACAATATTTTTGAGCCTTTTAGAAAACAATATTCGTATTTTCATTTAATTATTAAATCAAAACATTTTTTATTCATTCTTGACACATTCATTTTTTTCTTTTTACTTTCAATAATCCATTAATTTTCAATCAATGTTCAAAATAGAAATGAATATTAATAAAATAGAATAAAAACGATTGAATTAAAATTAAATTAGAAATAATGAATGAATTTTTCGTAGGACTGGATACAACAAATGGCGAGACCCGATGAAACCGACGCAAATATTATCAAAATTATGCAAAGACGGTAAACTCGATCCACCCTCGTATTCCCACGGTCGTGTAACGATAGGCAAACAAATATTCACCCTCTCGAACGAGGAGATGATGTACTACGGAGATTATGCGGGAAAAGGAATAGAAGAGCATTTGGCGCTTGCGGTGCTAAATCGTTGGAACACGAATCTCGTGCCCGAGCACGTGGAAAGTCGACCTCTGTACAACCCCGAAAAACCTGGGATCGAACAGGGCCGGTTGGATATGTGGGTCGACATGTTTCCTATGGATATGCCACTTCCGGGTCCACCCATTGACATTTCCCCGAGAAAGCCAAAGGGCTACGAACTTCGAGTCATCATTTGGAACACCGAGGACGTCGTTCTTGAAGACGATGCTTTCTTTACTGGTGAAAAAATGAGTGACATTTACGTCAAAGGGTAAAAAACCGTTTATTTTTACTGATTTTTATCATTAATTTTGCTTTGGTCACATTTTTACCAAACTATTTGGTTTTTTCGTCATTTCCAGATGGTTGAAGGGACCGGAAGACTGTCAATCAACGGATATACACTACAGATCACTCACGGGTGAAGGAAATTTTAATTGGAGATTCATTTATCCGTTTGATTATCTCGTTGCCGAAGAAAGAATCGTCATTCGTCGCAAGGAAAGTCTCTTCAGTTGGGACGAGACCGAATTCAAAATCCCAGCACGTTTGGAATTGCAGGTCCATCATTTGAATATACAAACCTGATTGTTGCCATAAATTTTTCTTGTTTTTTTGTTTTGATTTCATTTTTTTTTTCAGGTCTGGGACGCGGATCATTTCTCAGCTGACGATTTCCTCGGGGCCATAACTCTGAATCTCAATCGTTTTCCAAGGGGTGCTAAGACTAGTAAACTTTGCACCCTCAATATGCTCAAAACCGATGGCTCTGTGCCAGCTGTAAATATATTTAAACAGAAACGCGTTCGAGGCTGGTGGCCTTTTTACGTCAAGAAGCAAAACGAAGACATGGAATTGACCGTGAGCCTAAATTTCTCTATCGAGTCTGCCTTTTACATCAAATTAATTGTTGTATTTTCAGGGGAAAGTCGAAGCTGAAATACATTTGTTGACGAAGGAAGAGGCCGAATCCAAACCAGCCGGACCTGGAAGAAGCGAGCCCGATCCTCTCGACAAGCCCAGGTACAAAATTAAAAGAAACATCATCAGTAATTCATTCGATTAAAATATTGGAAAAATTCGACAAGAACTTATCGTTTTTTACGATAACATTGAATTAAAAAAAAAATATTTCAATTACTTGAGAGCAAGGCAAATGAAGGACTCGAATTGAATCTCTTTTCTTTTTCAGCCGACCCGACGCCTCCTTCGTTTGGCTTCTCAATCCCATTAAGTCGATCAGATACATTATCTGGCACAATTACAAGTGGATTATCCTCAAGATATTAATAACAATAGCCATCGCGGCTCTTATATTATTATTCTTATACGCGATTCCAGGTTATTCCGTGAAGAAGATTTTGGGAGCGTGAATCCCTTTCTTCTCATTCTTTTCGTCTCTCTCTGTCGATTTTATTCTTATTTTTATTTATTTATTCGTCTCTCTACGTGTTTCATACTAATATTTTTTTTGTATTTCTGTTGAAAGCGTTTCTTCAATCTCTTGTAATACTTTAGGCTCCTTGTTTATCATTTTCTATTTTTATATTTTCATTTTTGGTTTATATTCTTGTTTGTTATTCTTTTTATTGTATTTTTCGGATTTCTGAGATTATGTAGTTTTTCTCTTTTCATTTTTTGCCCTATGGCCTGCCGGGGCACAATAAATCTAATCAATCAATCAATCGATCAATTTCTCCGTGCACAAAGAAAAGAAATGAAATACTTTTGGAAAGAGTATGAAATTTTATTCTCTCGCACGAGTTTACATGTCTCTGGAATTTTGGGTTTTTCGCCGTGTCGGCATAGACCTTAGCTCGTTCAAGAGATCAACCTCGTCCCGTAGCTCCAAAGCCAATTTCTTCATAATTATTCTTCTCATTTTGAATAGTTGGCATTTATGTAGTGGAACAGAAACACCAAAAAGAAGAGCGTTACTCCTAAGATGTTGGAGAATACGGCCAATTGTACGTCAGTGATCATCTGAAATAAGAATTGTTTTTTTTTCCACGTTACAACAATCATTCTGATAAATAATCCATTATTTAGAATTAATGTCGCTACGAAGTTTGCAAAAGTTATCAACGAAACAGAAAAAAACGCAATAATAGCAAATTTACGGTCAAAATATTTTAATGTACATTAAATCGTCACAAATAAATCGACCACTCCATAATTAAAACGCTCAGAATAGTTTTTTTCTAACCTTTTTTACTCTCAATTGGCCAATTCTTTGAATATGATAATGACAATCGTAATTAATAATGATTTATAATTTTTTTAATAATTAGTACGATTCCCGAATTACAATGGACGCCGTATTGCAAATTTGGGGTTAGGAAGTATTTTTTTTTGAGAATAACTTTTTTGATAATCTCATTCCGAATTTTATGACATTTGGATTATTATAAAAATCTAAATTTTATCAGTTTAATTAAATATCTGTGAAATCAAATAGTAATAGAGATTTTTCATTTCAATGGTGGAATGCCGATGACAACTAAGGCCAAAAAATACAAACATCGATCTGAGGAAATGCTGGGCTTTTAAAAAAGTATGTATCTTTACAAACTTTTATTATAGTGAAATGAAAATAACATTTGTTGGATATTGCTGCGATAATTTGGGATGATATTGTATAATTGACGTACCTCGATCGTTTACGAATACGATAAAGTAAGAGGCTAGACGAGACACGTAGTCGTGGTTTCGATAAGATTTAAGAGGTTAGGTTGGCGCGGGTTGTGACGTAGCAGGGAGACAGATCCGCCCCCCGGTCTGACAATTAATCGTGCAGCACGATGCACGGGGGCTTCGCGTATTGGGCTATTCCGTTTGAACGTCGAAACGCGTTGGCAGACGGTTCGACGAAGTGTGTGTGAGGGGGTTTTCGAGTGGCGCATGTGAGCGAACGGAAATACGAGAAGGAGAGAGGGCGTAAACCTCGAAGCGTACACACTTTGCGGCGAGAAGAAAAGTTTTTTTTATCGATAATTACATATTATATGGAATAAATACTTGGAAAAGAAGAGAAAAAAAAACAACAGTGTACACGTTTAATACGTGACGTGACAAAGACGACGACGAGGAGGTAGTAAAGATGGCCGCTGAGAACGAATCGACACCGCCGCTTTTTGACAATTTCGAAATCAATAAATCCAACGATGCGCCAAGCTTGAACCAACACAAAGAGGACAACGAAGACGAGGAGCAGGATGACGACGATGACATTTTTGCATCCGCTGTCCAGGTAAATCCAAACGCACGGTTTTATCGTAAAATTACTCCAAAAAAAACATAAACAAACTCGTTTTCATGATTTTACCACGATCTTCATTTTATTCTTCTTCCTATTCAGGAACAAAATACCCCCGATCCTTACAACGGCACTTACGATGATCCCCTACCCAAATTATCCCTCCGTGACTCCTCCAAAGAGGAAAGCCCGCTAAGCGCTCAGAGAAACACCGCCATCTCCGACATGGGCGACTTGCACGAAGTTCCTATCAACGACAACAGCGACAATAGAGAACAACGCTCGAGCTCCGGCTCTCACATTCCACAACTTTCTCGCTTGGACGAGGTATTTAATTTTGTTTCTTTGTTTTTTTTTTAAATTACATCAAAATTTAAAACCTTTTAGTCCATATTTTTCTGTGGTTTATTGTTTTTCTTAATCAACCACAAACTATTTCTTCGTACGTCGATGTTTAATGATCTCTCAATTGATCGGCAGGTTTCAACGGATCCAAGCGACGTTTCGCTACAAATAAGTGTAACATCGCCGGTAAAAATAGGCGATGGAATGGGAGCCTACGTGACTTACAAAGTCGAGACAAAAACCAATATGCCTGTATTTCGAAAAAGAAGCTTCGGGGTTGCTAGACGATTTAGCGATTTTCTTGGTCTCCATGATAAATTGACGGACAAATATTTGAGAAACGGACGAATTATTCCGCCCGCACCTGAGAAGAGTGTGATCGGTGAGGAGAAATTTCACTCAAACAAATATTTACTATTTTCAAGACAATTTTTATTGAAGTTGTTGGACTTTGTTACCAGGCACGACTAAGATAAAAATATCGGGAGATAAAGTTCAGGAACAGAATTCAAGCTCGACGGAATTCATCGAAAGACGAAGAGCCGCCCTCGAGCGTTATTTGAATAGAACTGCCGCACATCCGGTTTTGAGCATTGATCCTGATTTTCGAGAATTTCTCGAAGCTGGTAAAATACATTGATTTTCTGTTTTTATACGAGTTTTCGATTATCGTGAAAATTTAAGGAGTCTTGGTACAAATCATACGATGTAATGGTTCGGCTTATATTGAGGGAGAATCGGAGGGTCAAATTCTATTGCTCTCAGGCAAAGCGCTAGCTTGACACAACAAAATTTCGTATAAAAATGACATGATTACCGAAAAATTGATCGTTTTCATTGACAAAAAAATGAATAATTAATAAACTATGTGGACGAATTGTTTCATTTTCTGGTGGCACAATTGTAACGATATTTTCAGTGGTTTGACAGTTTTTTATAAACTTTTTTACATTTTTTCGTATTGTTTCATGCACATAAGCGAAGTTTAGGGACAGCGTGGGCATGTCTCTGCGTTAAAAAGTGACTTTTCATTTGAGAATTTTGTGGAAACGGTGTAGACAATCGTTTTAAAACTTGGATGGCATATTCAGGATAAGCCAAAGAAAGTACTCTAGAAATTTGAATAAACTGGTTACATTTCGTCACTTGTACCGAAACTCCTTAATGATCGGTTTTGATCAAGTATATTTTGATAAATTATCTTTTGTTCACTTCCAATACATCATTGCAGACGAAGAATTGCCGAGAGCGACGAACACATCGGCGCTGAGTGGAGCAGGAGTGATGAGATTGTTCAACAAGGTTGGAGAGACGGTGAACAAAATCACTTACAAAATGGACGAGAATGATTCGGTAAGAAATACTTATTTCTCTGGGTTTCGGTCTCTCATGAACGTTGGTGAGCTTTTTTTATATGTTTTTTTTTTTTACACTTTGTTGCTCGCATCAGGAATTGGGTAAAGTGAGTATAGCGGGTGATGAATTTTTCAATCACATTTTTATTGAACTGAAATCAACTGGCAACGGAAATTGTAATTTTTTCAAAATGAATTCCAGTGGTTCGAGGAAAAAACACAGCAAATTGATTCACTCGATTGTCAATTGAGAGCTCTACATTCCGCGGTCGAGACTCTGACGAATCAGAGAAGAGAATTGGCCAATTGTACCGGTGCAACCGCGAGAGCGATCGCCGTCCTTGGACACGGCGAAGTCGGGGTTTCTCTTGGACGAGCTCTTGCACAATTGGCTGAAACTTTGGAAAAAGTAGAAGCAGTCAGACGTGCACAGAGCAACAGTGATTTGTACCAATTTGGGGAAATGCTCAGGGACTACGTCGCTCTCATTGGAGCGATTAAGGTATTAAAAAAAAAATTATTCGATTTTTAAGAAGAAAAATATGTTTACAAATCGAAAATAGTCCATTTTAGACGATTTCTTAATTCCTCATTCGTCACGAAAATGAATGAACGCCTATTAATATTGATTAATCTACGCAGGATGTGTTTCACGAGCGTGTGAAAGTTTTCCAAAACTGGCAACACGCCCAAATGATGCTGAACAAGAAACGTGAGCAAAAAGGTCGATTGGAGCAATCGGGACGAAGTGACAAGACCGGCCAAGCTGCAACGGAGGTTATTGAATGGGAAGCTAAAGTGGAAAGAGGTCAAGAAGAATTTGACAATATATCAAAAATGATAAAGAAAGAGGTCGAGCGTTTTGAGCTTGTACGAGTCGACGATTTTAAAAAACAGTTGACCGAATATTTGGAAGTTATGCTCCAACATCAGAATCAACTGATTAAACACTGGGAAAGTTTTTATCCGGAAGCTCGAGCTGTCGTATAAAATGACGACTTTATAAAAATATAAATATAAATATACATATTATACATACATATATATATAAATACATATATATACACAGTTTCGTTCTTTTTTTCATCTTATTATCTGTATTATTGGATTTATTAGTGCACCTTTGTAATAAGCAATATTGTTGAATCATTATTATCGAAATGCGTACGATAAATTTTTATTGTAAAATATAATAAATTACGAGGTTTAATCTTTTGCTTGCTTGTTTTTTGTTTTTTTTCTAATCGACGAATAAAATGTGTACATATCAATCGTCTGAATCCTTATTTTCGTTATTTTTTTTCCCACAATTTTTTGCAATTTGTTGCTTTGTTCATAATTTCGTTTAATTGAATTAATTGGACATAAAAAATATTGAGTTCAACATTTTTGAATACTTTTCCAACAGCAGACACATCGACGAATTCGTTGTTTGAATTTCGCGGCTTTTGCTTTGAACTTCCGGTTTGCGGCGCGCTCCCTCCCGGTACTGAGTCGAAACATGCGGTTTGTTTCTTCGCTTCCTTCTTTTACACATGGGTAGTGGCATCGGATAGTTTATCTTACGATGAAGGTACGAATCTGTAAATATCTAAGAAATCCTCGAAGTTCAGTGCAAACTTTATTGTGTACGTTTTGAATAAATAATTTATCGATTGACTTATGACAATATTGTGACAGTAAATTGTTATTTAAATCGATAAAGCGTACTCCAAGTTTGAGGTTAATCGCACGGTTCGCATGTGACGAAGGAATTGACATTAGTCCTTTTCATCAATATTAAAAGCTTCTTGTTGTGCAAATTAATAGAAAAATTGTGAAATTGACAAATTTTCAATTTAAAAAACTCGAATTTGTGATGTGGTTTGATATTAATTTTTTTCTTCTGCTACGTTTTCCTCCCCTCAGCTCAACGTGTCCTACCCGGCAACAGGATGTCAAAAGTTGCTGGAAATCGTCGACGAGCACAAGCTCCGCATGTTCTACGAAAAACGTATGGGTGCTGAAGTCGCAGCTGATCCACTCGGAGACGAATGGAAAGGCTATGTTGTTCGTGTTGCTGGAGGAAACGACAAACAAGGATTTCCCATGAAACAGGGTGTCCTTACTAATGGTAAATCTCATTTTTTTCTTCTTTCAACCTCTCTACTCTCGATTTTTCGATCCCAACCAAAAATGACCTTTCCAGTCAAATAACTCGAAAAAGTTTGATTTCTCACGTTGCTCAAATCTGCTTAAATTCTAAGATTGACAGTTACCAATTTTTCATTCGGAAAAAAAGATTTCACGAGTGAAAATTGTCAGAATTTTTGATATTTTTGTATTCGTTATACATTTTGTCAAAAGTTGATAGCGATTTTTAAAATTTGTGTCGATTGGAACTGTACAAACGTTTTTTCTAATTGTTGTACTCATTTTTTCACAAAAATCATGAAAAACGAATAATGAATGATTTTTATTTTACAGGTCGAGTACGTTTGTTACTTTCCAAGGGTCATTCTTGCTACAGACCGCGCAGAACTGGAGAACGTAAGCGTAAATCAGTGCGTGGTTGCATCGTCGATGCGAATCTTTCTGTGTTGGCCCTTATTATCATAAAGAAGGGAGAGCAGGTGAGTTGGAAATGGGAAATGAAATAATTGATTGAAAAAAGGCCATGCTACACAGGCAGTGTCCAAGTGTGATGATTTTTATCTTGGAGACGTTCATGTTCATGGTAAATGAAAAGAATTTTAAGATTTGAGGGATCGCGAATATTTTCGAGCGCTTTCACTCAGTGTACAAATTCGACATCGTTTGAAAAAACATTTTTCCAATCTTTGGAGTCGATATTCTTTATTCAATGATGATTATTATTGCCAACAGGAAATTCCTGGACTTACGGACAAAAATCTTCCGCGTCGTTTGGGACCGAAAAGAGTGGGAAGGATCCGTAAACTTTTCAATCTTACCAAGGACGATGATCCCCGTGCATTCGTGGTTAAACGACCGGTGCAGAAGGAAGGCAAAAAAGAGAGATTGAAGGCGCCCAAAATTCAACGTCTCATAACGCCGTTGACCCTGCAACGTAAAAGGCACCGAGTTGCCTTGAAGAAACGTTTGTGCTTGGCGAGGAAAGAACAGGCGGCTGACTACGCGAAACTTCTCGCCCAGAGGCAGAAGGAAGCGAAGGCTAAGCGCAAGGAAGAACTCAAAAGGAAACGGAGTGCTTCGATGCGCGATTCCAAATCGTCCAGCCACTCGAACACCCTCGTCGCCGCGAAATAAACGTGTAAAAATCGTGAATTTTCCATCTGTTACAACACATTCTTGTGTACTCGGGTATTCTCGTGTATTCGAGTATTAAAAAGAATATCTTTCATTTTACAATGAAAAAACCATTGCGTCATTCATTTTTCGTGAATAGTCATTACCATTTTTGTTTTTTAAATCACAGACCGTTGATTTCCATATTTATTCCTTGTACTTAACAACAAAAAAAACACCTTGTAAACGTCTCTGTCAAGTCCTGATTCTCGAAAGATCTGCAAATGATTAAGCGTGTCCAAGCAATCTAACGATCGTTATTCTGTGTTGTACTCGTTTAAATAGTTCGCGGTATATTATCAATGCTCGAATTATTCCGACCGATACGCCACCCAATTCAAAAAGTGACGTTATCTCCTGTGGTATTTTGGGAATTTTCAGGAAAGATTAAGAGATGACGCCACGTGTGTGTGGCAATCACGACCCAATTTCATTCGGGTTTTTTCAGAGCACCGTGTTGTGGTGACATCTACCGAATTGAAAAAAAATGTCTTGTCATGTAAAATGAAATGATGTTGGAAAAATAAATAAATGTCTGTAATCAGAAAAATTGTTGTTTTTTTTCATGTCTAAGGAACGAATCAAATTCGATTTATACGATAAGAAATAAATGATAGGAAAAAAGCCGGCTAAAAAATAATCTAACCCCACCTTTTATGAAACTCGACGCCGATCAGCTGTTCGACTGTCAATGTCGGCGGGGAGGGTTGCTGTCAGTTCCGTATCAATTCTTGACTTATTAACAGTGCTTTTGTATTTTTCTGAACAATTTAACTGACGATCGAGAAAGCTAGAATTTTTATGTTCGCCAAATATAAACACGAAAGGAAAAATGTTGAATGACGGTCTAAAGGGTTCCGCACCGTCCGAAGTCGCCGAGGTTTTTATCTTCTGTTTTTACATGAAACGATCCACTGTCGATAGAATTAAACAATGTATCGGTAATTGTTAATTTTTCCATTTTTGAGGCTGATGTTCGCGAAGACGAAGAACAAGCTGTCAAATTCAATGAAATCGTCGATCTTCTCGTAGCTGCTGGTTATTTCAGAGCCAGAATAAAAGGATTATCCAATTTTGACAAGGTTTGTGGAAAATGAAAGAAAAGGCTCTCTTTTCGAGCGCGTATTAAAATATCGTCAATTTTTTTACAGGTTGTTGGGGGAATGACTTGGTGTATAGAATCCTGCAACTTTGACGTTGACGTAGATTTACTTTTTCAAGAAAACTTGACGATTGGACAAAAAATGTAAGATTTTCATTTTTGCTATTAAATTTCTTTTCTTTCAAATACTTCATCAATTTTAGTATTCTTTCATTATTAAATCGTTAAATGTAGTTCGTAGTTAAGTTATAATTGCCCAGAATAGATGCTCATAACAAATATTGTTTTTATTTTAATGTTTAGAGCTTTAACAGAAAAAATAGTCGTCATGCTGCCCAGAATGAATTGTCCGCATCGCATCGAACCTCATCAGATTCAGGGATTGGATTGCATTCATATATTTCCAGTTGTTCAAGTAAAAATTATTCACTTCATTTATTCACCAGATTTTCATTAATTGACAAATTCAATAGAAATTGTTTTTAATTTTTTTAATTATTAATTTAATAGCCAAATTCTGTATTTTATTTAAAAAATATCTTATTCTTAAAATATTTTATTTTATGAAAGAGTTGTCATCACTGTATTTTGATACCAATCATGATTTTTTTTCTCATTCAATTTTTTAAGTGGTTGGTTAAACGTTCGATGGAAATGCGAGAAGAGAGAGCGAGTTTTTTGCGTTCTTTCGCGATTGGGCAATTCGAAAAGCATCACAAATTTTCAGAGGATCATCAAGAGTCATTGGTCGATGATATAATTCCAAACGTGCAAATGGTGAAGGTAAGAATAAGAAGAAGGACGAAAAATGAATTCGATAAAAGAATGAGTGATAGAAATTTTTTTGGCCGTAGCGAGCCTACGACCCGAGACGACGTTTCAAACGTCGCGACGCTGCACCCAAGGACGAAACGGCAAAAATACGCAGCACATTATTGGAGTATGGATCAATGACGATCCCAACGACTTCCTCATCGTCCGTGGATCCCGAAGATCCTCAAGGATCCGAGGAACTCGTTGCCAATAAAGAAGCCAAGGATTCTCGTGATGAGACCCGAGAAATACACTTTGACGAAGATCGCCTCAGTGCCAGTGCTGTGGGAAATATTGTCGGTTTGCAGGCTCAAGAAATCGTCGAAGTTGCTGAAAAATATGCGTCCATGACAATTTCTGATCAAGAAGTACGTGTATATTTATTGGAGGAAGAAAATTTTCTAAAAAAAAACATTTTTTCCAATAATATTAAATGATTTAACATTTAATATTCATATTAAATTATTAAATATTAATTATTAAATTATGTTATAATATTAAGTTCAATATTCAATCATTTTAATAATAATTTCCAATAATATTTAATATTTAATAATCCATTTAGTTCATGAATAATGATTTGTTATTGTATTATAATTTTTCCACTTCAGGATAATGAGAACGAAATTGGTTATTCACGGGCCCATGCAGCTCTCGAAAAACAACGAACTGTTTTGCAAAATCGAATGAGCAAAATTGTAGAAGAACGAGATGTTCTGAGTGAAAAACTTGCCAGTGCGATTGAGCGATCGGAAAAGATGCGAATGAAGAGAAAATCGATCGAGGATGCATTTTTGGCGATGGAAAACATGGAATCTGACGATAACAGAGAGTAGGCTTAAAATAATAGTCAATTTCAACGAATTTCGATGTTTAGGTGACGATAAATGAGTTGAAAATTTATTTCAGAACGATTAAAACGTTGGAAGAGCTTTTGATTGTGCACAGTGGATTGAAAGAACAAGAGCACAAATTTCGTGAACAGTGCAAAAATGAATTGTTAAATCTACAAAAAATGGTGCAGGAAATCGAAACGGGAGAACCGCACGAGGAACAAAGTCGCGTTGCCGAATACGACGAAATCAAAGAAGCGATCAACCGAACTAGACTTTTACTTGCCAAGAAAAATCGAGCTATTGCTTCTCTCACGAGACAATTGGACGACGTGCCAGGAAGATCCGAATTGACGCAGTATCAGAGACGATTCATGGAACTTTATAATCAAGGTTTTTTTAAACTAATGATATATTTAAAATAAATCATCTTCATTAAAAATGACATTTAACATTTTGCTCATTTGAACTAGTTTCGGCGAAACACAAGGAAACTAAACAGTACTATACGCTGTACAACACTCTGGATGATACGAAATTGTATCTGAGTAAAGAATTGTCCTTGCTCAACTCAATTCAAGACAATTACAACGAGTGAGTATTCCAAAAAAAATTAAAAATATGTATATTTAAACGATACAGATTGAATTGAGATCGTTTCAATTTTTTTTTTCTCCAACTTATAGAGCAATGGCTTCTACGAGTGGAAAAGAACAATTCTTGAAACAATTCGAGGCAATAATTGCAGGCGTTCAGAGAAACAAAGAAAAGGTAAGTGTCGAAATTCCGGTGATTCACTCAATTTGATGAAATTAATGAATTTTTTGCATTGAAAATTAGGAAAAAACAAAATGTTTCCATCATTTTTGTTCGATTTCAATGTTTCAATAAGTTGTAACGAACGTTTGCTCATTCGAGAAGAGAAAAAAGATTAAAACTGTGAAGATTTAATAAACTAGAAGAAAATTTTCATTTCGCAGGTCGAACGACGATGCGCCGATGAAAAGGACAGAAGATACGCTCTTAATCGTCAACTCGTAACTTTAATGGAGCAGCAGAGAAAATACGTAGCTGCAGTTAGGCAGCTAACGATAGAGTGTCGCAAAAACGAAGCTTTACTTGCACAATTGCGAGCTCCTTAATAACAGATTTTTTTCTGTTTCAAATCAACGACATTAAAATGTACTTTTTGTAATGCGATTGAATCTGTAACAAACTAGAAAGAATCTAGGAATAAATGAGTTTATAACGTGTTTTCTTGGAATTGTTTTTTTTTTACGCGTCAGTGGACAACGCGCCAAATTTGTTGACGGCGATCGGCACGTTCGTGTCGTCCTCGTCCGAATCTTCGTCTCTCGAACTCGTTTCTCCATCTTCTTCTTCTTCTTCTTCGGCCTCGGACGAGGAATAAATTTTCTCCTTTTCGAGATCTTCTTCCGATCCGTTTTTTGCCTGGACCCACTTAATCGCTTCGACATCCGGATGCCTCGCCCATTCGTCTAGAAAAATTCGTAAAGAAGATGTAAGAATTTTTGTTGTCTCTTGGAAAATTTGATTTCGTTGGAATTGCTACGAAAGTTGAAATTTTCACCTTTTTTGCTGGCCCATCCACGTGGATAAACATAAAGACAAATTTTTCCTTCAAGAGCCATTCTGAGCAACGAGTTGGCAGCTCGGTAGGAATCGAGTCTCGCGGCTTTGGCGGTTAAATAATTTTTTTTCGCCGCCCAACCATCGCAAATATCCATCGAGGACCACGTGTCGTCGTTATCCTGATGCTGTATCCTCAACAATTCCGGAAGATTGAGCCTTTCGGCTATAAATTTAATAGCTGTGTATGGCTCTCTGACCTGAGCGATTGGAAAGGAACCCATCAATATTTGCAACTGCTTTGGTACCGTAGATGGAAATACCAAACCAGGACAGTCGCACAAGCAAACATTTTTCGTTAAGTAAATCGTTTGAAAGTGTTTCGTATGACCAGGAGTCCGGGAAACGCTCACCACTTTTTTTCCTGTTTGAAAAAACGATTTTTCGTTTAAAGAATTTATTGTTTTAAATGCAATAATATTTAAATACAAAACATTTATAAAAATTTGATTGTTTCTTAATAAAATGCGAAATTTTGAAGTAAAAAAAATGATGAAAAATTGAATTTTTTACTTGGCATTCCCTGAATTGATAATTTATCGGAATGTAAATCCGATTGAAAGATTCCTTTGAAAGATTTATCAAAATTGGTTCAGTCGTTTTTGCGTGAAAAGCTCAACAATTTTGCAGTTGAGTTTTATATTTGTAGAGATTCCGAAATTCTATTTGAAATACTAACCCATTAAAGCATTCATGAGAGAAGATTTTCCAACATTTGGTGTACCAATGCAGCCGATCGTTAAAATGCCATTTTTGAATTTTTCGTGTTCAAAAAAGCTCGTGTCTTCTTTCTGGACGATAACGTTATCTTTCCTTTCCAAATCATCCAAGTCGTATTCGAGGTGCATTTCTTCTTGAATTTTTTCTTGCCACGAAGTGAGGTCGACTTTATCAGCGACTATTTCGCGACATGTTTCCATCAATTTTTGCGCTCCCTCAGCTGCCATTTTCATTTTTCCCTTTCTCCTTCGTGTTTTCAAGTTTTCACCTAATGCTGTGTTTCCTCGCAAATTGTACGCAGGGAAAGACGTAAAGTATAAAATACGCAATTTTGGATATTGCGATTTGAAATATTCTCTCCACGCCAAAACCAGCGGAGCTGGAGCTAAATCTATTTTGTTCAGTATCAATATCATTTCTTTTCCGAGTGTGCTCGTCACGTAGTTGTACAAATAAGGCGGAAACATCAATACCGGAAATCTTATGTCCACGATCACCAACAACACGTCCGACATTTCTAACACCCTCCAGAGCTGCCTCCAAGTTTCCAAATTCAGTTCGAAGTAACTTATGTCGCGAATTTCTTCCATTTTTCTCAAATATTCCTAGACAAAAAGAATTAACTTGAAGTTTTGTCTCGGAGTATTAATAATTTTCATTATCAAAGACTTTCTTTATAGAATTATGATTTTTTTCAAATGAAAAATCACAAAATTTTATGTCAGTAAGAAAATAATGAAAAAATCTAACGACTTATTTGTTAAAATCCAATCACAGTTCGTTAAATTGTCATTTTATCTCAGATTGTCCACAAAATTAAATTATTCCTCAATTTACATCGAGAGCTATAATTAAATTAAATCAATAATTAAATAAAAAATAACTAACAGAAAAGTATTTTTGTTCTCTCATATCGAGTTGTTCCTTGCTCATGTTGAAATCCCAAGGCGGTCTTTTTGGAAGATCGATTTCCGGTGGAAAATAATCATCGGAAACTTCTTGTTGTTCCAGAGGAATAGGCTCAATAGTTTTTCTAGCATCTTCTCTACGTTTTTGAAGTTCCTGTTTAGATTCTTGAAAGAATTGCAACGAGTATTTTCCTTTCCCAGAGTTGTTGTCTCTCGGTTGTTTATTAATTTTTTGAATACTCTTCAATCCTGAATTTTCAGGGTCCTCGCATTCGTCGTCTTCTCTTGAAACTGATAAGACAGGAAAAAAAATGAGACGTTTATTGTCAACTTATAAACTCAAATTCCTGTACTTTTTCTGTCACTATTTGTGTCAAAAAATTTCAAAAAACACACTTTTTCCACTGCTTTTGCTTTAACCTCATGACTTACCCAAAATCGCACGAGTTTGCCTCTGTTTTTTCGCTTGCATCTGTTGTTTTTTGGCCTTTCCACTGAATGGAGTTTTTTTTCTGCCCTGCGGCATTTTGTGTACGTATTTTTTTTTTTTTTCAGTTCGAAAAGCGTAGATTCATCAATAATTTTGGTTTTTAGTCGATTTTACGCACATTTCGTCGCTGTCATATCATAACATCGTATAAGAACGTGCTCGAAGGCCGGAGAAACCACGTTACTTTTTATGATAGGCACTCCGCCTGGCGGTTAGCGAAACCAGATGTGCGCTTGATATTCAGGTTCGATGAGCGTTCGCCCGACCGACCGAGTCGTTTCTCAATTGGTCCCTTGGTCCGAAAGGTGCTGCGACGATGCGGCTGACAAGGATACAAGTCATGCGCGAGCCGGCCTTATTTGACTGAGGAAACCAAACTGTTTTTTTACAGCACTCGTGAAAAGCGTAAACACTTCGAAAATTCGAAAAAATAAGGTGACTCCGGACTTTAGGACTGTAATAACAAACCGTTGATACGAAATTGAATGAATCTACTTTGAAACAGAGTTTAAATAATGACAAAAAAGAACTTATAGAATGTGACATCTAGCCTCTATAATTATTAAACAAAAACTTGTTTCTCATTGAATGACAAGCAATTTTCGATCGCTGTTTTTAGGTAAAATTTCAAGTGACAATAGTTAGTAACAATGGACGAATTTGGTGGTTACGAAGAGCCAACTTCGAGAGCTTTTTGGGGATCGGAGGATCTCGAGGAAGAATCAACGACGGGCCCGTAAGTTGACAGCGATTCCGGACATAACCTATTTATCGAGTGGAACCTTTTTCTATCGATATTTTCGGTATTAAACATTTATTTTCATGAATTTAGAACATTCAGTCTCGAATGGTCAGAAGATTCACCAAAATCGATGAAAACTTTTGTCGTTGTTGCTGGAAATATTGTAACTGGCAAGTATCCCGTCGCTGTAATCAATTTTTCATTTTGATTTTCGTATTTAGTTATTTGTAATTCGCGAAAAATCCTCTTTACAGATATTGTTAACAGATACATAACTTCTGACGTGGAAAAAGTTTGCACCGTCAACAGCACGGAGGAATTCAATGTCGCAGCTTTTTACAAGCTTTCCAATGGTGTTTATGTCTGCAGTGTTTCCAAATCCGTTGATGTGACATCTGCCGGAAGATTTATAGAAACTGTAACTACGACTGATTACTTTTTTATCTTTTTCCCCAAACAAATCCCTCGAATGTCAATTTTTTGACTGCAAATATATTTTGATCAAATTTTTTCAATAGATTTCTGACTTAATATCAAAATCGGAAAGAATTTTTGTCTTCACCGATGAAATGATGTCTCGTTTGACCGGACCAGAGAGAAACGATGTTCCAACTTTATGGAAATCGTTGAGCAGTCAAAAAGGCAGAGAGAAAGCATCGAATAAAGTTTCTGAATTGAAACACCCAAATTTTGTTGTGGGTGTGGCTGCTGGAGGTAAATTTTCATATTTCAATTAAAGAAATTATGGTTGAACGTGAAATTGAGATAAAATAATGATTACAAAATTTGGAAGCGAATTTTAGAATGAATCTTAACAAATTTCTCTTTGCAGTAATTGGATCGGCAGAAATGTTGGAAATTCCAGCAACTCTTTACATTCTTTACGTTTCTGGAGACGTCTATGAAACCGAGACGAGAGAATCGATGTTGAAACTTTTTGCAGAAGTCACAGAAAGTTCTGTGCCAAAAATCGCCCCTAATTCCAAAACATTTGACACCGATAAGCTGAAATTGTACATCTAAAAATTCGCTTATTTATCCGTCTGTACGTAAAACCGTTTATATTTCAATTAGATTAATTTATCAATAAAAAGATTCGAGACGAACTATGTCGCGAACTTCGTTCAGGTTGAATGTCCTTGGAGAATGCGAAAAAAAGAAAAATGTGGCATCAAAAAGGCAAACATTGATTTTCTTCTTTAGTTCTTTAGTCAATTTACAACTTTTCTTCATCAATTTATGCCAGCAAACCATTTTGTATGCAAGGAAAACTGAAGAACAATTTTTCGATATGAATGTCACGAAAGAAGTACCTCAAAATGATATTTTCCTTGTTTAGTAGGATCGGTTGTGAAAAATAATGGAAGAATCATGAATAATAGTACAAATAGTGTATATTTTATCATTTGGGTACATTGTTCAGGGCTGTGGGGGATAATAGGGTCGTTGAACTGTGGCGGGCGGGGCGGCATTAGCCGCAGGAAAATACGTTGCGTTTGCTTGATAACCGTAAGGCTGAAAGGGTTGACCGGATGTTGGAGTCGGTGGATTCGATCGGATTGAACCGGAGGCTCCCAAATGACGCATTGCCGAAACAATGTGATTCATAGTGTTGACCGGTGGTGGAGGAACCGATATATTCGTTGGTGGAAATACAGCTGGATAACTTGTACCCGCTGGAGTAAAATTTGGTGGATAAGGCGGAAAATGAGTTGGTGGTAATTCGACCGGTTGAACGACCTCGATGGGCTCCGCCGGTGCACATCCGTTTGCTGCAACCGGTGGTGTCTCCATTTTCGGTATTTTGCTCGGTGTCACTGCTGCAAATCATTTTTTGGTTGAATCATCAAACGTAGGGGAGTCATTATTTTTCAAAATCGTATTTTTTTAACAAATTTTATGAGTGTGAATTTTTTTTAATTTTTTTCTAAAGCGATCTGTCAGTTTTGTGGTCGGAAAAAAGTTTGTTGTACGTTTTTGTTGAAAAATTTTGACATTTCACGAAAAACAAAAAAGTACAGATTGTTCATTTAGTTGAGGATAAAGTTTGAATATTTTTTTATCGAAACATCACTCCTCGAGGAGAAAAATGTAAATCTGCTTTTTCAATCTGATTGGTTTTTGTTTTTTTTTTTATAATATTGATAAAAAATATAAATGTGTGTATAGTTTTTAATACCTTTTTTTAGGTTTTTAATGGGCAAAGTAGGAAATAAGGACGAACCATTGGGCGTACTCGTGGCAGTTTCTATCGTAGGCGGCACTACGATACGTTCTCTGCTCGTTTCGGTGGATGGTACGAGGGGCGGTGAATCAGGAAGCTGAACATTGTTTGCCTGTGAGTAAAGGTCGAGAACTTGATGGCAAATATCTAAAGAAAAGGAGATACAAGAAAATATGATTAATTATAGTTTGATGTCGGAAAATGGCGAAAGTTGGTTTATCGTTTATGCTAAGAAATTTCTTGCCTTCTAGAAGATCCATCGTTACGTCCTCGACGAACATGTCCCACCAACGCAAATGTTTTTGTTGTCTCCCGTTCCAATCTACCACCTCGAATTTACTCAATTTTCCAGCCAAGTACATTAGAGCAACCGCTATTATTTCTGGCTCCCATTGCAGCGACAAAGTCGTACACAAGCTGAAAACAAATATTTATTTAACAATTAAAAATGCTCGGAGAAAAATGCTTTGAGGCCGAAAAAAAAGACTTTTTGGCGATTTTTTACCAAGATATTACAAAATAAATCGAGATTACAAAAACGGGATTTTCTCAGACATATCAGTGACTGTTTACAATAATTTTATTGAAGCCATTTATTTCAAAGTGGCGGCTGTACAGCGTTTTCGCGATGACGTCTCCGTTTTTTCAGGCTCCACAGCCGGACTAACAGCTCCCGTAATTTTTTAATCATAATGAGCCAATGAAGATTTTTCGATTGTTTATAATAACTGCTACGGAAGCACATAGGATTTTTGCGATACATTGATTTTTGGCGAAATGGCGCACTTTTAAAGTGGAAAGTGATAAATTTGCCTAAAAAATCGTCAGATAAGTGTTAACAACAAATGAACTATGCAATATATAGAAAAAATCCTACGTATTTCCATAGACAATGTATTTGCAAAGATATATTCAAAATTTCACCGAGTACTTTGACGTTTTTCCCAGCCATAAACTTTTGGGACTGCAAAAATGAAAATCGATTTTTCGAACATTGTAGGGTGGCCCAAGGCCTTAAATACCCTCATACGGACGAGGAAATATTCTCAAAATAACTCATTTCAACTCACCTATCGTTCACGAAGGTCCAAGCCATCTGTACCATTTTTTGCAACTTGCTTTTGTCGCCTGAAATAAATATGTTCAATGAATCTTCCAGACTTTGAGAATAATATAACCCACATTTAGGCGACTCCACTACTCAATGAGACTGACCTTTCAAGCATTTAGCATATTTCAACAGATAACTATAAGGATGCTCCACTTGTAGGTCAAACTTGATTGTTTGAAGGAGTATTCTTTCCAAGGTCATCACTTCTTCCTGCAAGTAAACAGACCCATTGAATAATTTATCTTGACGTTTCGACGAATAAACTTTCAAAATTTCAGATAAATGATCAAAAAATCGATTTTTAACAAATCAATTAAACAAAATCCCAGAAATTTATAGAAATTATGAAAATTCAGTGAAATAAATACAAAAATATTCATTTTTCATTCTCCCCTTGCATAGTAAACTCACTTTAGGATCTTCGCCGAAAGTTGTGAACTTTTGTTCGGTGAGTAGTGTCTTGGCCGTTTTGATGATATCTTTGCACTTTTTGGGAGTTTCTTCGACCTTACCAGCTAGAAATAAACAGCAACACGCTGTCACCTACAAGAACAATTGACATTGAAGCCAAAGACAGTTATTTAAAGCAGGCAACAAAGTTTATTTCTTGAAATAAGAGAAAAAAGGGTAAAATGGTACTCACATAACGAGGAAAGTTTTTGAACGAGTGAAACATGTAAAATCTGTGAAAATACACGACTCCAGTGGCCATTGTGTTGTAACCGAGGTCCATTTTGGTTCCTGTGTCAATAATAAATCGTGCTCCTTCTTTGCGATAGCGACACTCGGTCTCGTAATCAATTCCATCTTGTATCGAAGGTGTATTCCTTAATTCTTTTTTCTCATAATACCAGCATGGCATTTTCGAACTTTTGCTCTCCGTTTCACGATGCTCGCAGTCTAGTATCATTAAATAAGACACCGAATACCGAAAAAGAAAAAAAAAACTGAAAAATTCGCTATTTTTCCTACGTGGCGAAGGACACTTCAATTTGGTTCTTTTTTGTTCTCACTTTTTCATCGAATTCACAATCACGTATTAAAAGAAACTCCAGGTTTCTTTAATGTTTTGATGTTTAAAAAAAAAAAAAAGTCTACGTGCAATATTTTTTCAACAATTGGTCGTTTAGGCTAGAATCGTAGCTTTTATTTGATGCTCGAGTTTGGCCACTTTTTTTAGGAAAAATACTATTTGTAAATTTTCCCTCAATTTTTCTTTATTGTTTATTTATCCGTTTGTTTATTCCATTGATCTCGTACACTCGCACAGCTTTTTAAAAAACACAACACTTTCTACGGGTCACAGAAGTCAACCAAGTTCGAGCTTCAACGAGTTCGGAGTTTCGATGTGTACTGGATCTACTCGATGTGTGCGGTGAGTATTTTAACACCTACGATAATAACGCTGTCAGTGTTAGATACGACGTGAGAGACCGAATTTTGAGGATTTGTGTTGCAGCGCTTCCACTGGACATTTTTCGTACTAAAAATCTTGGAATATTCTCTGTGGAACGAGTTTTTCGATTGGCTCATTGTTGTCAATGGACAAATAAGTCTACCAATTAAACCGGGAGATATCAAGCCTCGGGAAATTTGTTCAGACAGTTGCTCGCCGGCTAGACAAGATTAACAATAATCTTGGAACATGACAGATTTTGACGTCTGTTCGTTGAAACTTTTAGCTGCTTGATCGGATACGGATAAGATGTTAAATTGCGTGTTTTTATAACAAAATGAGATTCGAATGACAAAAAAGAGGTCGAGTTCGCATGAAAAACTTGGGACGAATGTCAACTTGACTAGAGTATTAGGCATGTGATTGGTCATGGCTTATCGGAAGTATGTGTATCTTCTCCCAATAGTTGAACACGCCACCGGCGAGCCATGTATTGCGCACGCCGGAGGATGGACGAGGAAGAGAATTCGACTGACCGGTGAAGAGAGTATTTGGGGTGTTAAAAAAAAGCTTCGTTCGAAGGAAGCAGCATAAAAGCTCGAGGATATTAATGAGTAAGTGATAAAAGATATATTTCACAAAAGCATGAAACATTAGATATCGTTTGACGCGTTTTTTCGCGTGAGCCATTTAACACATCGTTGTATTGTTTTTTTTATGATTTTTTTTTGTTCATTTTTTAATTGATTAATTTGGTTAAATCGTATTTTTTACGTACGGTGGGTTGATAATGCGCGAATGGTAGTTTATTGGGGTCGTGTTGGTGGTAAATGAGAGGGGCGCGCGCGCACACGCGGTGTCTCGAAGAAGCGACCTGTGAGGGCGCGTCATTCGGCCGCGCGCGCGATCGTTGCGCCCGGCTCCATAGGAAATTGCCAATAGGAGACGGGCAAAAGACGCCGTAGCGGAATCGTGGCACGCCCTACGACTTCCTCCATTGTCCTTCTTTCCGGGATACTCTGCGAGGAGGGATGGCTCAGAACAATTATTTCGGTTTTACACACGGCGGAACGCAATATGGGTACGAAATCGCTTTGAATTTTATAATTATTCATAAATTAACTATTAAGTATCATCTTTTTTTAACTTTATCACATTTTCGCGGAGTCCGAGTGAACGGTGCTCAGTATTTTTTTTTTGCGTTGTCGCCGAACCACGCGAATCATTTGCCGGCTTTGGCCGCCATTAATCGTACTATCGAACTCAATCACTTGTCTTTCATTTTTACTCCTTTCTTCATGTTCTTTTTGTGCTTTTCTCCATTTACTTTTTTATCAAGCCTCCAAATGATCTCTTTCTCATTCTTTCCCATTTTTATCATCGCCATTCTTTATACATTCTTTCATCCACGATTATCGACTCGCTCTTTCCCCACTTTTCTTTCGCGTCTTTTTTGAGAACGAAACAAAAAAAAATGAAATCTACGCATTTCGTTTGCTAACAGAGCTACGAGTGCCGCTGCTTATCAAACCGGACAAGCGGGATATGCTGTAACCCCAGCGGCTACAGCCGCTACCTATACTCAACGTCCGGCTACCGCTGCCGCTACGGGATACGAAACTTATCAGGCAGCAGCCGCCGCCGCCGCCACCGGTACTACTTACGCTGGTAAGTCACTAATTTCCGAATCAATTCTATGTCCTCCCTTTTTTTCACTTTTTTTTCCTCTAATCACCCGCAATTTCAAAGTCTTCAAAGCGTTCTCCAAATTTTCGGGAACTCTAAAAAAAAAATCGATAATTTCATCTTTTTTCACGTCATTTCATTACCAAGCCCAATAAAGTTGAATTTCTTGAAAAAAAAGTCACGAATTATTGTCGAACGAAACGACTACCAACCCCGTGTTCCAAAAAATTCATCCACTGCCCAATTTTCTTAAATTCAATAAAAAAAATCTTCCGCCGCACGTTTTTATCTTGAAAATGCCAGAACCGTTCTTTTTTCGCAGTTTTTGCTCGAAACCACGCTTTCAGTTCCAAAAAGTCTAGTTCATGGAAAAAAAAAAAAAACGAAAGGTCGCAAAGAACTTGCTTTCATAATTTTTAACCAAACTTTTGGTTGCCGCTTCACAATTTTTGCTTTTTTTATAACAATTATGTAACGAATCACTTTTCTATCGTTGTTTGCTGAATTTTTGTTACTTTTTAACGTAGTTCTAGAAAAAAAAAATAGAAAAAAAACAGTATTTAAGCCGACGCAATGGTAGAACGTTGACCGATCCGTTATTAGGTCTTTTTTCCCCCATAGCTGCGAACCCAGGTACGGTGGCGCAAACTTACGACTACGGATACGGCAGAGCTGCGCCGGCAGCAACTTACGACGCTACAAAAACGTATTACCAGCAGCCGGCAGCGGCGGCAGCGACTTACACTACGACAGAGACTCACTATCAAGCGGCGAAGCCTGCTTATAGCACAACGAGCGCTTATACGGGTACGGCGCGACAAGTAACCACCACCGGACAAGCCAAAACTTATCAAGCCTCCAGCACCGCTTATCAACAAACAAATCCCACCCAAAACGCCACTTATTCGTCGGGTTACACTGCGCCTGCGACTCCCGCTGTCACTCCGGCTGCTCCGACAAATAGTAAGTTTTCTTTTTTATTATTTTTATCGTTATTATCATTTTTCAATATTTCTTAACGTTCTGTTTGCATTGATGTGTGGTTACATATTTTACCACGTTACAAAAGGAATTCTGAGCTCGAACGAATTGGCTTCTGTCTAATTTTTGCTTTGCCATTGCATTCGAGCTTGGAGAACTCTTTTTTTATAATAATTGTTGTTAAAACAAATGACGGGAAGATTCTGGTTGTCTGAGACTTTTTCCAAGTCGTGGATGAATTGGTTTCAAGTGGACGAAATTTTGTTGTGAAAATGAATTGGAAAATGATCGGACAGACCGGAAAAAGTAGCTGAAAGTTTCGCACCCCGCCGTCAAGTTAGGTTTCGTGAGAAATGTCCCCGAGTTAGCGATTTGCTCGATAGATTAGCGAGTTCAGTATAGAAGGGAAAAGAGTTTGAGTTTCGTTGAATTGAGAGATAAATTGTGCTTCAAAATTTGGAGCTTAAATTGAATTTCGTAAGTCTTGTGTTGAAAAGCATTCGAGTCTCGTTAAAGAAAAAGGAAAAAATTGGGGCTTCTCCAAAGTTTGAAGCTTCAATTTAATTAGCGAGTTGAGTATAGAAGGGCAAAAGAAAGAAGTGTAAGTTTGGTTGAATAAAGACAAAAATTGTGCTTCAAAATTTGGAGCTTAAATTGAAGTTTTGTGTCGAAAAAGCCTGCCGCGAATTTTTGTTGAGTTCTTGCCAAAAATAAGATCCGAGTTGAAAAAAAAGAAAATAAATAAATAAAGAAGCAAAAGCATTAGAGTCTCGTTGAAGAAAAAGTAAAAAAAGAAATAAAAGGATAAAATTGGGCTCCTCCAAAGTTTGAGGCTTCAATTTAATTTGCCCCTAGAAGCGGCGGGTACGACGTATTCCGGCTACGACGCAGCGCTTTATAGCGCTGCGACAATGTATGTAGCCCAACAGAGTGCAAACAGCAATTCGACTAACCAGAAGACTGGAGGTTGGCAGGGCTACGGGCGTAAGGGTTTCGGAGCCGGTGGAGGGGGTGGAATGAAGGCGATGCGCACGAAGCAACCGCCAAAACCGCAGCAGCTTCACTACTGCGACGTCTGCAAGATCAGCTGTGCCGGTCCGCAGACGTATCGGGAGCATTTGGAGGGTCAAAAGCACAAGAAGAAGGAGGCTTCGTTGAAAGTACCTCAACAACCACCGGCGCGGGGAGCCGCCAATTCATTGCGTTGCGAATTGTGTGACGTAACCTGTACCGGAAATGACGCTTACGCTGCTCACATTCGCGGCACGAAACATCAAAAGGTCGTCAAATTACACACGAAACTTGGTAAACCCATACCAAGCGCCGATCCAACCGTTCTTAATCCAAAACCTGCGGTCGTTGCCAAAGCTACAACAGTCAAGAAACCAACGGTCACTGCTACACCAAAAATTAACTTCGTTGCCTGTAAGTTCATCATTTTTTTTACATTATCGATAATTCATCATTTCGGGATGCCAGACTGTTGAAAAAGAATCGATCCTTAGAATTGAATTCTTAGAAAATCGAGTCTTACGAACCGTGAAAACTTAAAAAAAAAGTGTTTCCATTAACCAGCGGGTATTGAATTTTTTATTTTTATTTTTCTAATTTTTATTCCAAGTCCATTGTTTTGGAGATTATTTTTGAACCATCCTTTCAAAGTAAACCCTGGACTCGGAGATATTTTGTTCGCTTCTGTTGAACGAAAAAATGGATTTTTTTGCAATAAAAAGAAAGGAAAGAAGAGTAGAGTTTTGCGCAGTCGATCTAAGATCGATTAAATGAATTGAAAATCTATTCGATCGATTTTCGTTAATGAATTGACGTTAATTAATATTGAACAGCTGGAAACTTGGGCACGGTGAATCCAGCGGCTCAGGCGGTAGAAGCGAAAACGGAAGAGGCAGTTGCGGAAGAGCCAGCGGTGGAGGAAACGGTAGTGGATGAGAAAGATCCTCAGCCGGTGGGTCAAGAGTACATCGAGGAGAATAAATCCGAGGACGGTAAAATAATAAGTTTCAATTGCAAATTGTGCGAGTGTCGTTTCAACGATCCAAACGCAAAGGACATGCACATGAAGGGAAGACGGCATAGATTTGCTTACAAGAAAAAAGTCAATCCGGATTTGGTGGTTGATATGAAGCCGAGTTTGAAGCAGCGAAAGATGCAGGAGGAAAAGCATCGTCGTCAGCAGATAAAAGAAGAGTACACGAGGCGTCGAGAGGACATGAGTCAATTGGGTCCAATGGGACCGATGGGAAGAATGATCGACGATGAAATGATGTATTGGGAAGAAAGACGACGTTACGAAGACGAATACGAATATTACGAATGGTACAGACGATACGGACGTGGACCTGGTGCTCCACCGATGCCACGACCTTTCCCTGGACCTCCCCCGATGATGATGTTCCCCGGGCCTCAACGACGTCCCGACTCATCCGACGACAAACACGTTGCCACTCATCACTCCACTATTTATCCCAAAGAGGAGGAGTTACAGGCAGTTCATAAAATTGTTTCCCATACCGAAAAAGCTCTCAAATTCGTTTCCGACACTATGGCAGAAGCGAGTAAGTTTTCTTTAACTTTTTCTTCCATATTTTCTTCCCAAATCGACGACTTTTCTTCTAAACAAACAATTTAATTTTCGTGAAACTTCTTGAGCGTCGTGTTCTAAAGTGTAAAAACATTTGAAAAGGTTTCACCGTCTGGTAATCGAGATATTTAGTGTTTTAAATCGCAACTTTAACACGAGGTCTTATGAGAAGTTACGAAAAAACGACGATAACAACCAATAACTCGATTTCTAAACAGTCAAACTTGCTCAAATTTAACCCACAGTTGAGTACGATAGTTAAACGATTGAACTTGGAGTTTATCGAACCTTGCGAATATTATAGGCAAAAAAATCGCTCCAGTCACCCCAGCGATAGTTCCAAGCCCAGTTCCTGCGAGCACGCCGACCAGCACGACTCCGGCGAACGCCACGACGACGCCAGCGAATAACGCGACAGATTCTACCTCCAGCAGCACCGCCGACGCATCGAAAAAAGAAGAAACTGAGAAAAAGAAAACCCCGACTCCGGCCGCCCCCGCCACCAAAGAAGATGGCAGCGACGGTAATCTTTTCTCGTTCCAAAACGAAAAAGAAGACGCTCGCGTTTTACGCAGCGTCATGCGGGTCGGCAATCTCGCCAAAGGTCTTCTTCTCTCCGGCGATAATCACGTTTGTCTCGTTGTTCTTTGCGCTGAAAAACCTACCAAGTAAGTTCGACTTTCTTCGACGAATGTTTCTTCTTTTTTCAGTATTTCTGTTGGAAAAATCGTGATTAATCATTTCCTTTCGTCCAGAACATTACTGAACAAAGTGGCGGAAATATTGCCAGGACAATTGAAAATCGTCGCACCGGACGAGACGTACAACGTTGGAAAACATCCGGAATCGGCGGCACTTACAGTTTCCGGAGGAACGGTGACGGTAAGCGTGACTCTGACGAGTCCGCTGATGCGTGAAACCGTCAAACCAGTCACACCACCCGCAGGTGATTCGATAAATTTCGATAAAATTAACGACGGCCAAGAAAAGGATAAGAAGAAAAAAAAAGCAAAGATTTTAAGCAAAAAACAGAAAAAAAAAGTCACGTTTTCCTTTAGGACCTGTACTTCGAGTCACTTGTTATTAAACATTTATTTGTTCTTTTCATGGCCCGAGATGTGCGAGTTCTATTTTTTCTTTCTCTTTTTTTTTTGTTATTATTTTACCAGCAGCGCAGAACGTGGAGCAGAGCAGAAGGATCGACGGGCAAATCTCTTGTCCATTAATCATAATTTTCTAACTTATTTTCTTCCCCGCAGCTTATTCGACAATTTAATTGTCTCTCGGAGTTGTGACAAACACGCGCGCCCGCGAAACTCCCTTGACCGAAAGAAAAAAAATGAAAAAAAAACGATATCGAACGAACTCTCGTAAAAGCTCCATTGTTGCGACGATCCAATATTTTTATTCCTCGAACAGAAACTCAAATCGCTTCTTCTTCTTCTTCTTCTTCTTTTTCTTCGTATTCCGTCACTCGGATCGATGAAGAAAGCTACACTTAACTGGATTCTCCATCGAAGAAACATGCCGCAACTTTATTTTCACTAAAAAGTACTAAAAACAAAAAGGAAAACATAAAATCATGGTTTTTTTAACGCCGCGAACTTCAACGAGCTTTTCGAAATCCAAAGAACCAACGCTGAGGCAATCAATAAACTATGGACTTTTTGATCATGCAATTATCATGAATTGAAAAACCCTCTATCCGCCATCGAATACTTTGCACTGACAGCCGAGCTGCTCTTCACGAATTTTCATCAAAATAATACCATTTTTTTTTACCTTTTTTTACGTTTTCAAAAATCGAACACAATAAAGTAACTCGATGAAAATTCGTGCCTCAGCTAAGCTACACAGAGATTGTAACCGTCCGTTCATTTGACACAGGCACTTCTTGGTTTCATTATTCCATCGATTTTTATTTGCCAAAAACCCAAAAAACGAAAATTCTATAAAAAAAAAACTACTCAACGAATTTACTCTCGATTTCTGTCTAATTAATTGCCCTTTTTTCATTACAATCACATTTGGGGGGTCAAAGTTTCATTTGAAAATGACTTTTTCAACAAATTGCAAAATTCCTTACAAAAAAATGTTGAATTAAAATACCGCTGCTTTCTTTTAATATTACGTAACTGTCAATTCGAGGGATTTTTCTTAATTTGAAATAATAAAACCAAGACGGCCGGATTAAAAGAAACGATCGAAAAAAACGATTGCGAAAAAAAAAGGAATAAAAGGTGGCAATCTCTGTCAACGTACTGCATTCGATGACACTTATGTTTTTATTTTGATCGCGTCGAGTCTTTGTTCGAACGACATTGATGAGCGCGTTTCTCGAATTGTGGATAAAGAGGTGTAAAAAAAAATAAAAAATAGAAAAAAAAAAGAAAAGAAAAAAAAATCCCAAACTGGGCATGATCAAACACTCTAAGTGTTGTCTAAGCGTGCTGTGCTTTCTTTGTTGGAATCTCAGATAATGCTGGACAGCAGCAACAGGGAGCTGCTCCATCGCAAACAACGCCCGCGACGCCCGCCGTGACGAAACCAGACCCACCAGACGTACTTCCCAAGGCTAAGTGTTTGGAGGCTTTAGCTGCACTCAGGCATGCCAAGTGGTTTCAGGTTTGAATCAAACAACTCTCAGTTCAAAAAAAAAACCAAAAAAAAACCAAAAAACCAAAAAAAAACGTAACAAAAAGTCAAGAAAAACCGTTTCGAGTGGCATTTTTTTTCGTAAAGTCACATTTTTCTCATTTTTTTTCTTCTCTCCGTATATCCTGAACCGCAATACGCGTGCAATTGTCCTCTCATTTATCTTTCTGTTTGTCCGTAGCAAGCAACGACAAAAAAAAGGAACGAAATATATAAAATACGATAAAAGAGATAAAGAAACACGAAAGAAAAGAGCAGTCTTAGAACTTCCAGCCTTGTGACAATTTTAATTTAACCATTGCCTATTATTCCTCTACTGAATTATTTACCGAAAAGGAAATAATTATTGTCGACTTGACAGCTCGTAGCGGCCCATGTAAATGTCGCTCGATTTTGTCATAAAATACGATCGCATTTACATCCGCTCGAATTTTCCCCATAAGCAAACACAACATCCAGAATAATAGCCTTGTAGTTTTTTTCTCGCTCATCTCTAATTAGTCATTTCACTTTATCTTCTCTCTTTCTCTCTCTCTCTCTGATTCGTCGAGCCTGCGTCGACAGAACGTCTTAGTTATTTATTTGTTTATTTATTTTGTAAATTATATTTTTTTCTATTTTTTTCTTACGAACGTGATCGTAAATGCGCGAAAGAGAAAACGATATTCATTATTCTGGATTTTAAAGCAACCGAAAAATATGTGGAATTGTAGCCTAGACTGAGTCTGTTCTAAGTCTGTCTTGAAAAATGCCCGAACGCAGTGCATTTGATCAATTTTTGTTTTTAACTAAAATGAATAAAAACTATCAGAAAAAATTACTAGTAAATTACGTACGAATCGAACATTTCGAGCACCGTTGAACATTGAAAGAGACAGACGAGCACAAACACACAGTGGTGTCGTATGTATATACCGGGTGTTTAAGATTCAAGATTTTAATAAAATTAATGACATTTTCAATGATCGTACGGTTGAATTTTGATTGATAACGACTGTTGATGCTTATTTAACAGGCACAAATCGCTGAGACGAGTGTCGATTATTTAAATTTGAATATTTGTATATTTTTGTAATGAAGAAACATAAAAAAATGTGAGTAAAACACCCGGTAATATTGAGATATGGGGCTAGAAATATTTTGTTTTAACGAAATATGTAGGCACGAGGCTGGGAGGATAGCTAAAGCCCACACAAAGCAAACCAGTTAGCTTAGGGTGTGTGTCAAACAAAACATTGTTTGTGTCCAAGAAAAATTAAAGCCTTATTTTTTATCACAGACGATTATGAAGTAACACGTGCGTTAATCGAATACTTGTCAAATTTTTGTACTCCTCCCAAACAGACTAGGGCTACCTCGCTTCAAAGCTGTGTTATGGTTATTCGCATAATGCGCGATCTGTGCAATCGTGTACCCACGTGGGGACCCCTCAACGCATGGGTGAGTTTACTTCTCCTTCGACCCACAAATATTTCCTAACAATCCTTTTTTTATTATCATTTTTTTTTACCAAATCCATTGCTTTTGTCGACAGGCATTGGAATTGTTGACTGAGAAAGTAATCAGCACCGCAGGAGGACCGCTCAGTCTCGGAGAAGCGTTACGTCGACTTCTCGAATGTGTTGCCGGAGGAATTCTCTTGCCAGGAAGTCCGGGTAAGCAAAAAAAAAACTCTAATATGGCGTCTAAATATAAAAAAGATTATGAATTAAGGAGTTTCGGTACTAGTGACAAAATGTAACCATTTTATTCAAATTTCTACACCGTTTTCACGAAATTCTCAATCGAAAAGTCACTTTTTAACACAGAGACATGCCTACGCTGTCCCTAAACTTCAGTTATGAGCAGGAAACAATGGGAAAAGATGTAAAAAAGTTTATAAAAAGCTGTCAAACCACTGAAAATATCGTTACAATTATGCCACCAGAAAATGAAACAATTCGTCTACTCCGTTTACTGATTATTCATTTTTTTGTCAATGGAAACGATCAATTTTTCAGTAATCATGTAACTTTTGTACGAAATTTTGTTGTGTCAAGTTAGCGCTTTGCTCGAGAGCAATAGAATTTGGCTTGTACCGAAGCTCCTTGGGTGAAAAAAGGCTACACGAAAAAATGATTCCAAATGATGAAATCGATGACGAGACTGAGCTTGTTGCACGGTCGATCAAAGTTCTTGAACGCAAGTCTTTTGTTTTCTCTGATCATTGTTCGACTAATTGTGACAAAGCGCAGATGATTTTGGCATTCTGATAAAATATAAAAATAAACATTTACATTGATGTAAAGGAATGACAATGTTTTAATAACGAAGAAAAATATTTGTTCGACTGTCAGGAATATTGGATCCTTGTGAAAAGGAACCAACGGACGCGATAGGAAATATGACGGCGCAACAGAGAGAGGACATAACGGCATCGGCCCAACACGCCTTGAGACTCGTGGCATTCCGCCAAATTCACAAAGTCCTCGGAATGGAACAGCTTCCGCCTCCGAAATACAAAGGTCGTTTTGCGCGTAAGCGTAGACGCGACAATAGCAACGGAGAAGGTACGGAAATCGAGGCTTCGAAAAAAGACAAAAAAACAGAGGAAGCAGCAGCGACGGTTCCCGTCAAAATGGAGACGGACTCGAAATAATTTAAGAGAGATTAAGAAAGGAGGAGAAAGAACCACTTATGGGAAAAAAAACAACACCAAAACATTCGCTTTACCGAATAAGTATAACTTATAAATTACGGATCAATCTTTTTTTTTCCCTCGTGTCAATTGCTTGTTCGATGACGAAAGAAAAACTCGAGCGATAAATCGTTTTTTTGACATGAAATTAAAAATAAAAAAAAAACAAATAAAGCACTATTTATGCGGTTTTAAACGCGTGTAACTTTTGGCAATATTTCGCCTTTTTTCGAGAAAGAAAATCAATGAAATAAGGAAATATTGATAAATAAAAAAAACGTAAATATAAAAATTATCGCACGTTTGCTTCGGTTCGCAAAACGTCGCGAAAATTTTTCTTCTTTTTTTTTTTTTTTTCTTTTTTTTCTCTCGAAATAATGTGTTTCTTCTTACTTCCCTCGGTGTATCCCGTGGGATTTTTTCTCGATAAATAGAAATCGTGCAAATAAACGCAGGCAATTGGTACGATTGATTTTAGCATCGCCCTTCGATATCTCGAATTCTCAAAATATGAAAAAAAGGACGAAAAACAAATGGATTTGCAAGTTTTTAGTCCATTTTACGTTTCGTGCTGTTGATCCCGGGTCGAAAACTCGCGGAGATAATCGCACGACGCCAGGCCGGGAAAGTAAAGATACAAAAAGGGCGTGAAAAACAAAAAAAAACAAAAGGAAAAAAAAATGGAAAAAATTTGAACGAGATACTGAAAAAAGCCGAAGTTTATAAGATTTGAATTTAAACGTAAACACGTAGTTTTACTCGAGACTCGATGTGTATGTTGTGTGTGTAGTCGTACAGGAATGAAACGAAAAGACGAAATGACGAAGAAAAAAGCGAGAAAATCTCGATTTTCGAACGTCAGATTTTTTTTTCTTGTATAGCAAACGTTCGGAAAGGCAAAACGGAGTTTTTGTTCTCTTTTTTTTTCATTGTTTTTCTCTCTATTTTCGTTTGCTCGAAAAACGAAGAAAGTTGAACAATTCCGACGATCGTTACTTTGGCTCTCTTAGAAAAAATCGATTCGACAAAAAAAAGAGATGAAAAAGCAAAAAAAAATGAAAAAAATGAAAAAAAAAATCAGTATAATCTTGTAATGGGATGTTTGTGAGAAGAAATTATTATCTGACCACAGTGTACGACCCTGCGTTGTATTTTGAAAGTCATCAATCAATAAACTTCACATGTAACTAATTCTTGTATTTTTTCATTTCCACAGTATTTTTTTTTAATTTTTTTTTGTTGTAGCTCGATTTTTTCAATTTTTATTTTCTTTTCAACAATTTTTTTATGCTTTTGGCTCGTAGACTGTTGTTTGAAGAAAAAATCTTTTGTCCTCACACACACACACACACTGAACACAATTGTTGCAACGCGTTTTTGTTGCAACATTTTTTTTTCTCATTTTCATCGTAAGAAAATGAGGAAAAAAAAGTTGGGAAAATTTGACACTTTTTTCTCAATGAAAAAAGCGTGAATTTTTCTTCAGTTTTGATCTTAACAGTATTATCGAAAAATCGTGAAAGAAAAAACATGTTTCTGTTCATCTTGTCAAATTTGAACGAACGAAAAAATAAATTTACACCGAATTTCGAAGGGAAATCAATTTTTTTTCGGATAAACAAATTGTCTTTTTTTTTCGATCGGTTTTTAGTCATTCGAGCTTTTTTTTTTAAGTATTTTGATACGCTGACGAAGTCACTTATCGCAATTTATTTTTACACTTAGTGAAAAATTCTTTTTTTTGTTATTTTTGCGTATTTATTTCGCGAAGACATTTTTTGTTTTAAAATTTTTCGCAACAAGGAGGCGCGAAGCTTTTTCAGCGCGTTGGGGAATGAATTTTCGCCCCAAATACGGAGACTGTTCGATTTTTGGAATTTCATTTGTGATCTCACTTTTTTTTTACTTATTAAAATAGATTTTCACGAGTTTTCACACTTTTGAAAGCGACTCAAGAATGAATTTGTGTATAGAGAGATGTTTGTACGAAGAAAAATGTATTCTAACGATATGAATAAATTTATTCCCGAAAATAATTGCGTCATTTTCTGCAACCTTTAACCTTTTTTCCCATCATTTCGATCTGGAGCGTCGGTAGTTGTTCGCTTTGTTCGTTAAACAAAGAAATTTTCAAGGTTATTTTGGCGACTGGAGCATCAAAAAATAGAAAATCTTGACTTGTAAAAATTTCGGTATAAATAACTCGTCGCAATGACGCTGAGCGAACGCTGATTTTATAAATTTACAATGAATCGTCGAAAGAATCTGTATAATTGTGCTTTTTGAAGAAAAAACAAAAACTTTCTCCAAATCATTAATGATTGCGTCAGAAAATCATGGCTCGAATTAGATGCGTGACGGTACAAGATTTTTCAAGTGTTTTCTAGAACCTTCTCAGTGGCGAGACAGAACGAAGCTTTTGCTAAAAGGTTTCGTCGGGTGTTCCAGGAACTAATCGATATACGGAAAATCGTCACAGCTGCTGTTTCTTTTGTTCGAAAAGCCAATTTACACGTGAAAGCGCCACCTGGATTTTGTTATAGGAAAAACGTGCTCGGCGATAAAATGAATTGGGTGAAAAGTTGATTTTTCGGTGATTGAAAATAGCAATTGAACAAAATTCTCGTAGATTCAACATTCAATAATCGAAATTAATGAGTGAAAAAAAGTAGCTGAGATAATTTAGCGGAAAATACTTTGTTCCGACGAAGGAACCAATGAAATACAGCAACGTCGAGAATCAGCTGGTGACGCAAACTCGAGGCAAATCCAATCAGCTGCTCCCCCTAATTCCGTCGACCAATCGTGTCCCATTCGCTGTGTCATTCAGCCCCGCGCTATAAGTAGAAGCGGACGCATCTCGCTTCTCAGTCGCAAACGAGCTCTTGAGGAAGAAGCATCTCGTCTGTGTTGTTAAAAATAAAAATAAAACGAAGCCTTCGCCATTTTGAAAACATTCAGCAGTGAAAGAAAATCAACGCAGAGGTATTTATTCTTGTTTTATTGTACACAATTTTCATTATCTTTTCGATAAGTCACAGTTTTTAGTATTTTCGTCTCTCTTATTTGTCAGTCCCCAATTTTTTCTATTTTCTCGAATATTTCTGAAAATTGATGTTATCTTCACTTGTCCGAAGCTTTATTTATTTTTCCTTTCATTATATATCCATCGCCATAGTTCCCATTGTACAAAAGATACGAGAAATATCTACCATTTTTCGAATTTCGACGTTCCTTTGTCTCGCCCTCAACGACGATATCGATCGTCCGCCATTGCTCGAAAATTTCTAACGCTTCTACTAAATTTGATTTGCGGTATTTCCTTGTTTTTCTCCATTCCTTACTCTTTATTGAATGCAATTCTTTAATAATTGTTCTTCGAATTACACGTGAATATGCTTTTTTTTTTTGTCGTGACGCTACAAAAACGTATTGCGTCGTTTCGTCAACACAAAATGGAGTCATGAGTCATCGTACATTTGCATTATCTTTTATAATTGCATTATTTTCCATGACTAGTCGAATTAGTATTTGATTTTACAATTTACATTAGATTTATCATTTTTCTTCGAATCTTTGAACGTTTGTACAATTACGAGTCGCTTCAGTATTCCACCATAATTCGAAAAAAAACTTCGCACCACGAATGAGTTTTACGAAATTTAGTGCGTTTTATTCTCTAAAATATTTTCAAAATTTCATTTTCTTCTTTTTTTTTTTTACAGACAATCATGCAGATCTTTGTGAAAACTTTGACTGGCAAAACCATCACTTTGGAGGTTGAGGCGTCAGATACAATTGAGAATGTCAAGGCAAAAATCCAAGACAAGGAGGGAATTCCTCCAGACCAGCAAAGATTGATCTTCGCCGGAAA
>JACEOJ010000076.1:864948-925968 GCA_013761285.1 Campoletis sonorensis
TAAGTTGGAGTTTCCATACGTTGATCGGGATATATGGCAAAAACGTCGACCGAGATGTCGGTCACGATGGCGAGACTCGTTCGCTTTTAACTTCCAACATGAAATCTCACACATTTCTATTTCCTAGTCTTCGCACTCGTCTCGCATTTCTTTTCTGCTTTTTCATCATTGTCAAGAATAAAATCATTTATTTCCGTTGGAAAGCGATCGGAAACGAAGATTAACATCGTATCGCCGACATTTCTCACGCGGCAAATTAAATTCTATGGAATTTTTCGATTCTCACTTAAGGAGTTTCGATACAAGTGACGAAATTCAACCATTTTATTCAATTTTCTACAGTACCTTCTTCGACTTATCCTCAATATATCCTCCAACTTTCAAAACGATTTTCTACACCGTTTCCACAAAATTATCAAATGAAAAGTCACTTTTTAACACAGAGACGTGCCCACGCTGTCCCTAAACTTCAGTTATGTGCAGGAAACAATACGAAAAAATGTAAAAAAGTTTACAAAAAACTGTCAAACCACTGAAAATATCATGAAAATTATGCCACCAGAAAATGAAATAATTCGTCTACATCGTTTATTAATTATTCATTTATTTGTCAATGAAAACGATCAATTTTTCAGTAATCATGTAATTTTTATACGAAATTTCGTTGTGTCAAGTTGGCGCTTTGCTTGAGAACAATAGAATTTCCCTCTCTGATTCTCCCTAAAGATAAGCTGAACCATTACATTGTGTGACTTGTACCGGAACTCCTTAATCAATTAAGAATTTAAAAATGCGTCGATCGAAAAATAAAAATTGCTATACATTTTTTAATGGTTTATTTTTCGAATCTCTATATTTTTCGAAGTCTGTCGAATAAAATCATGTAATTTGAAAAGTTTAATAAATTCATTAACCAACTGTCAGCACCTGAGACTCAAAGGGACTAAGGTTAATGAGACAAGGACGAATAAAAGGCGACGGAGGGAAAGGAAGAGGGAGATCCAAGTTTTAGATCGAAACGAGTCTCGTTAATTAACGCGACTCGTTGTGTATGAAACGCTTGTGAGACACGATTAAGAGAGAGAGAGAGAGAGAGAGAGAGAGAGAGAGAGAGAGAGAGAGAGAGAGAGAGAGAGAGAGAGAGAGAGAGAGAGAGAGAGAGAGAGAGAGAGAGAGAGAGAGAGAGAGAGAGAGAGAGAGAGAGAGAGAGAGAAAGAGAGAGAGAAAAAGAGAGAGAGAAAGAGAGAGAGAGAGAGAGAGAGAGAGAGAGAGAGAGAGAGAAAGAGAGAGAACTCAGTGTCGAATATAAAAGTGTGTTTCTGCTCGCAGACGAGATCACGCACTAAGCTTATATTGCGACACTTTGAATTGGTTCTTATACTGCGCGTTTAATACACCAAACAACCGAGAGAAAACCCAGTATAATTATCTTTTCATCTCTTTTCATTGATTTTTCATCTCTCTCGCTCATTTCCTTTTTCTCGCACTCTTTCTGCCAGTGGATGACTTTGTACCAAATGCCTTTTTATCTTCTCATCTGAGCCCCACGATCACATTACCACCATTTTTTCATTTCTGTTAATTCTTCGCTTTTTCTTCTTTCTCTCTCTCTCTCTCCTTTCTTTCGCTTCACGTTTTTTCTCCTCCTTCCCCTTCTCTGTATCTTTGCCTCTGTTTCGTGTTTACTTTTTCCTCTTACCGACGAAATTATCCGAGATAACGGTTCGAATCGTGTAAATTAAAAAAAAAAAATTTTTTTTTTTTTTCAACCCCACCGAAAAAAATGCAACTATAGACTATTTTAAATATTTCACTCCTTCTAATTATTGACACACACTCCAAGACTCTTATTTGTTAAATAATATTAATGCATCCGGAAATTGCACGTTCTCGATCGATCTTTTCATCGATGATAAAACATCACGATCTCTCAATCTCTCTCTCTCTCTCTCTCTTTCTTTCTCTTCGGATGACCAACGTCGATCTTCGATCCCTTTCACTGCGCGTGAAAGGAAGAGCGTCTTGTGGTCGAGCTCACGGTTTCATTTTTTTCAATGTAACTATCTCCTCAACTTTACACTCAAAGAATAATCGAAAAAAAAATCGAAAATCCAATATACGATGATTTGTTTGAAAAATTTCAAAAAAATAAACAAACCCTTCGAATTCTTTTGTATCCACAAATTCAGAACATTTGGCAAACACGATCGTTTAACTTGAAACCGATGAAAATTTCGATCCAAATTTTTTATTAACACGATCGCACGATTTTTTTCTAACACAAAGAAAATTAGAAAAAAAATATTTTATTCATCGCTTGGCTTCTCCAAAAGCGAACAACTTGTATATTTATATATATTCGTTAATATATAACGCGGAGAAATCGTCCATTCTCTGGTATCGTCGAGGAAAGAAAAAGAGAGAAAATCATTTCGCAATTGCTTCGGAATTCGTGTATCTTTAACTATAATAATATTTTATATACGAGCCTCTTGTATATAAAGCTCTGACACATGAAAAAAGAATGAGAAGAGAACGAAAAAAATTAATCTGTATGCAAGAAACTTTCGTACGAAGATCATTTGACGATGTCATAAAAATTGTCGGATTTTTCACTCAAAATAATGTATAAATTGATATTTTTTGTGATTAGTCGCATTTCATACATTTTTCATTTATCCATCGAACAATTTTACGTCAATTTTTACGTTTATTTGTACTTTTTTTCTAACCATAAAACTGCAATTTACAACTTGATTTTATTTTCTGACTCGAAAATGCCATACAAGTTGATAAATAAGTACAAATAAATCAAATTAAAAGTCTTGTGAGTTTTGATGCGTCTACTTGGGCTTTTCATTACCGCACATTAACAGTCCGGAACGACAGTAATAATAAAACGACGACGTATGTACGAGACTTATTGCCACGAATCACGCGAATTTCGCGTCATATGCTACCGCGGTTTTGTTTTATTTATATTAATTGGAGCTGAACCCCCAAATCCACGGAGTGTGGAAAATTTTCATTAATTTACAATTGTTACATATTGCGAAATAATTAATTCAATTTTTTTCACTTAGAACTGCGACGATAATTCGTTGAAATGAAATATTTTCCGAAACATATGGTCGAAAAATGAAGAAAAAAAATTGTTGCCTTGAATATCGAAGAAATCTCGTATTGCAATTAATTTATACACGGAACTGTTGGAAAAATTGTCTACAAAAAAAAAAAAGATTATCATCAGCTCATAAAAACCAGTCTCACGCAGTAATGAAATGTGTGTGAGAAAAAAGAAATATTAATTCGCCACTTTCTGGCTCGTTTGGCTATGCTATGTTTGGGCTCGCCTAACGTTCGTAAATTAACGCGATATATGCCTCGACGAAGCTGGTTATTTCTAAGGTAACCTCGGATGCGTGTGAATATACATGTGCCTCCTCTTCTCTTATAGTTACTCAATGCGTTATACTTTTCTTCATCCACTGACTAAGAAAGAAACTAAAAGAGAGAGAGGGAGAAAGAGAGAGAGAGAGAGAGAGAAAGAGAGAGAGAGAGAGAGAGAGAGAAAGATTTGTAGCAACCGAAGTACAACTTTACACAAAGGGTGTCGAAAAATAAATGCCACAAATTGGGAGACAACTGTCAAAACGAAACGTCAAAAATAATCGAAAAAAATGATTAGTTTATTGTGACGTACAACGCAGAAACGATAATCAATGATCCGGGGACTCTTATCATCAGATTTTCGTCATCGATTTTTTATAATGTTCATCTTAGACCCGAATAATAGGACACCCTTTATGTCGAGTTAACGAGTATAGTACGAGGCTCGAGTCACGTATACCTGCCTTTGTGTATGTAAGCGCGTTTCGTAATTTAATGCAATTTTATTAAGAGGATAGAAAAGAGAGGGAGAGAGAGAGAGAGAGAAAGAGAGAGAGAGAGAGAGAGAGAGAGAGAGAGAGAGAGAGAGAGAGAGTTTAAAGAGCACTTTTGTAATGTTACCAATATTATTATTTTTGTTTCAGCAACTCTCCTTTCCATCCACACAATCCAGCCATGGATCTGCGGGTTTTACCTTCAGCCTCTCCGGCAATCAGGACATCGAGGGTCCACAGGGTGGTTTCGAATGCATACAGCAAACCGGTCCCAAGTAAGAATTATAAATTTCACATTTTCTTTTGATTTTACTTGTTTTCTTATGTTTTTTTTTGTTTTCTTCTCATTTTCCTTCTGGGTTTTTGTCAATGAAATATCTGACTCGTCGTTATCTTCGTGACTAATTCAAATTGGATTTTTTTTTTTTTTTTTGTTGACACTACAGGAGCCTGGAAAGCCTGGGAACTTTGCCGTGGAAAATGCGGATACAGGCGAACGATGACGTATATGAGACAACGAGACACAGAATGGCGGTTGCCGAAGAAAATAATAAAAATAAATGGTTAGTTTTTCTTATTTTTTAGATCACAAAATTATCATTTTATTTTTTTTAGAAATTTTTAGTGGATTTATTTATTACAGCGTGTGTTATTAACGTGAAAAAATATTAAAAACGATAGTTTTGCAAAAACTTCAACCGACAAATGCCAATTTCCATGATGACACAATTTCACTGGGATTTTTCAATAAATTATCCGTATTTTTTAACCGATTTTAATGCACCACGTCTCATTTTCTTCCTCAACTGATCCTCGAAGAATCCACCGCGTAGATTTTCTTTAAAACTTGATCGTTTCACTGCTCCAGTCAATTGTTTATTGAGCCAACAAACTTTTTCATAAATAATTTCCGAACGAATGAACCCGAAGAAAAATTTACGTGGTGGGTTCGTAGAGGATCAGTTAAGAAACAAAATGAGACCAGGTGCATCAAAATCGGTTGAAAAATACAGTTTATTCTTTGAAAAATCCCAGTCAAAATGTGTCGTCATGGAAATTTGCATTTGTAAGTTGATAATTTTGCAAAAATATCGTTTTTGATATTTTTCCACGTTAAAAAGACACCTTGTAATATAAATTCACCAACAATACGTTTAATTGCGTTTTATTAATTAATTTAACTCGTCTGCAGTACAGCAGCCACCTTAACGAACGAAATTTATGAATTTTTCAGTACAAGGGTTATCAAGGCGAATGGACCGGATATCGGTCGTAAAGTAAAAGTAAAAGCGGTCGGTAGAACGATACCACCGATCACGAATAATAGACACAGAGAATCCACGAGCATTCCAACTTCCTCGAATCAACCGTCGAGACCGCTAGCCACCGTTCAACCTCCGCTAACATCGACCACCTTAACGTCCTCAACTTCCTCGTCCACGTACAAACCAATCAAGAGCAACAATCCACCATCGGCACGTCAACATGAAAAAAAATGCTCCGACATAATGCGCAGGCCGCTTAGGTAAAAAAAAAAACAAATAAGAAATAAACATTCGTCTCTTTTTCTCTTTGCTCATTTTTTCATATTTTTTTGTTTAAATAATTTATTCGTTGAAAACGAAAATTCATTCACTGATTTTTCAATCCTTCAGAGAAAGATTGATTCACCTCCTCGCCTTGAGGCCATACAAGAGGCCGGAACTCTACGACAGGATCAATAAGGGTAATTTTTTCCATTCGTTATTCAACGTTTTGTTAAAATTTCATAAATTGCTTTAATAACTTCGAAAAAAGTACGATTTCCATAAAAAAGCTGCTCTCGAGTCCAAATTTTTGACAAAAAATTCTTCAAGATCTGACACCCAGACAAAATATCCATTCGAATTAATGAGAATTATTTATTGCACCCTTGGTTCCCATAAATTGCAGGAACCAAAGTTACAAATGTTGTTTTTTTATTCATTTACGTATTCGTTAAATTTGTTGAAAATCGCTTTTACCCCATAATTCGGACAAAATAGTATTTTATTTATCAGAAAAAAAGAATCAAATCGAAGAAAATAATTTCTAAAAGTTAAAATAAAGGACATGAGTCTGTAAAGTGAAAATTAGTAAGAAAATTAATCAAGGAAAAGCGGAATGAGTGATGGACAGTATTTAAAAAAAATGGAACTGTGTAAATATTGTTATTTTACGAAAACAATGAAAAAAATTTATTCGATTCGACTGGATCGTATTTTTTGAATGAACTGGACGTTTTTTTCTGGGTGAAATTAAGAATATTTTGATCGTTTGTTTTAATTTAATGTACTTTTTTGAACAATCGAATTAAATATTTATTTTTCTTCCTGACAGAGGGTATAAAGGAACGTGATCGAAGCACAACGACGACGTTGCTGAAACAAGTGGCTTGTATGAAGGACAATACGTATCATTTGCACAGACACGTGTGGAACGACGTTCAAGAAGACTGGCCATTTTACACGGAACAAGAAAAAGCGATGTTGAAGAGGCGGAAGCCTCAAAATCTAACCCCACCTGGTTCTAGCGACGGTGGATCAAGTGGTAAACCTTTTTTTTCATCAAACCAATTTTGGGAGAAATTTATTAATCGAATCGATTAATTGAATTTTTATTTAACTCGCTTCCAACAACAAATTCTTTTGGTTTCTCCACAATTATTTGAAGAAAAACAAATTGCCAAAGCTCCAGGACTTTGTAAATAAACATTTTTATGCACAAAGTACATGGAGCTCGAATAATTTTTTTCGAAAACCCCAAGAGTTCGAAATAAATAGACGAAAGATTAATAAAAAGGAGAAAAAAACAAGAAAATTCTAATGAATAATTTGTTTCGTTTATTTATTTCTATTAAATACCATTTTTCCTTGATATTTAATATTTTTTCATGAATCAGGGAGCGGACAATCTCCAAATTCGACGCATCCGGGTTCTCCGCCGGCGATATCAGCGCCGCCACCAGGTCTGATGAGCCACAAGAGACCAGGATATTATCAGAGCGCGGACGGTCTTCAGACGAAGAGACCGAGGATATCGCACTTCCGTAAATCGGACACGGGCGGATCCGGCGGTGGAAACAGCGCCAGTAACAGCGGCAGCAACAACAACAACAACAACAACAACAATAACAACAACAATAGTAATAGCAGAGGAGAAAACGCGAGGACGGCTGGTGGTAGTTTAGGGGGAATGAGCGGGGGTAGTTTGAGTGCAAGTGTCGTGAGTGGAAGTGGTCTCGTAAACGGAAGTGCCGGAAGTGATATGAACGGCTGGGATCATCGGCAACAGCAGCAACAGCAACAACAACAGCAGCAGCAACAACAACAACAGCAACAACAACATCAACGAGATCGTGGAGATTGGAGGACTGAAAGAACAACGACGACGACAACGACGACGAACAGTGAGGTGTTGCGGAATTACGGTAGCACGAAATCGTGCTTGACACCGACCAGTGACAGTGAGGAGATTGGAGGAGCAATGACAAGCTCGAATCAGGCGTCGAATAATCTTGGCACGAATAATCATTCGTACAATAACAATTCGTCGAGTAATCATCATCATAATAATCATAATCATAATTATAATAATCATTGTAGCGTAAACAGTACGAGTAAATCATCATCGTCGTCGTCGTCCCTCGTAAACGATAACAATTATACTCGCATCGAGTTTGTCAGATCGCTCAGCAATTCGGGAACGTCCAGTGCCAATTTACCAAACACGACGACAACCAACGCCACCACCACTACCACCACCAACAACCCCATTGAACGCCGGGACGAACGCCAATCCTCTGTCAACAATTCTATCAACACCGCCGCCACTACTACAACCTCCTCGTCCTCGTCGTCCTCTTCTCGTAACAACGAACGCGAAAGAGATCGCGATCGCGAGAGAGAACGGGAACGAGAACGCAGCAACAGGGAACGCAACCCTGAACTCCCTGATAATTCCATCAATAATCCACAAAACAACGCATACAACAACCTCAATAATCTTCCATCTTCCAGATACAATCCGAACAGTGCCAACAACCTTACCAATCCCAATTCCACCAAATCATCCTCCGCTACTACCGTTTCCAATAATTACAGCCCTACTTCACCGACCATTACCAGCACCTCCAAGAATGCGGATTATCCTGACTACCTCACGTGAGTCTTTTTTTTTATTCATTTTTTTATGCCTCTTCCATGAATATTAAAATGTTTCTCATTTTCTTGAATATTCTCTTGACACGGTTTGACTAATTCAACCCTTTTCTGATTAGTCAAACGACGTCAAAAAATTTTGATTAAATAAATTGGAGGCGAAACTGGAGCTCGCGTTATTGAAATTGACGGTTTTCTTGATTTTTGTTTTCTTTATATATTAACAGGTACTACACGACTATTAGCAACACGGAACAAAGAAGACGTTACAAGGACGAGTTTAACCAGGATTATGAGGATTATCGGAGATTGCATGCCCAAGTGGCCAAAGTATCGAAACGTTTTGCCCAATTGGAAGAGAGACGGCGGAGAGAACTCGAAAGAGGAAATCGGGGGAAAATTGAGGTAAGAGCTTGAATAATTATTTAAAAAAACTCGTCAATTTAATTATTTTTTCTTCTTCGGATCATAACTGTTGAAAATTTTTGATTATTTTTCACTAATTTTTCGTTTTACTCTTTTAAAACAGGAAATTGAACTACAAATCTTGCAAGAGTACAGCAACACGAAGAGCGATCCGGTGCACAGAGAGGCGAAAAAACGTTTTGATTATTTGCACGAAAAGTTGAGTCATTTGAAGCGATTGGTCCTTGAATACGACATGAAACATCCGCCGGGTAACGAGCCAACGGATCAAATGTTGAGTGTGAGAAACGGCGTTGTCGACGCTGACAATAGCGGCAAATTACGATACTGACACAAACTCAAACGGCAGCCGATCGTCCTATGCCTCGTGTCACTATTTGCGAACGCCTTTCTCCCGATGTCGCTCGGTTTTGTTAAATATTTACGATTTATCGGCAAATACCAGGGTTGAAGCGAGACCAGAACTAAAAAGGAACAAAAAATATATCAAAAAACTGTCAAAATCGAAAAAGGAGCACGATTTCGAGCACGTGATTCGTCCAACTCGCCGTCAACACGACGATTCTCTACTCTCTTTCTCTCTCCCTCCAGCCTACGAAATAAAATCAGCGAGAAAAGCACTTCTGGACCAAAATCATTGATCGAGTGATTGCTAAAAATCAAAAAATATTACGAACAAGTTATAAAAACGTCACGTGCATGTGTGAGTGTTTGTGTGTGTGTGCGACGAAAAGAAATGAAGAAGAAGCCAATTTTTTTTCTCTTCTTTCGAAGCTGCTTAACGTCCAAGACTGTCCAGTGGAGAAGGAAAAAGTTTATGAGAAGCATGAAGAATCAGAAGACTGCATGAAAATCTTAAAACACTAAAAAAAAAATAGTGAGCTTTGTAAAACGCATCGAAAAGTCCAAGTCATGAAAAGATACAGAGGAAAAAAAACGTTCGTAAGTTGATTCGCACGTGCGAAGGGTCCAAGATTTGGGTGACTCGGAATTTCTTGACTCGCAAAGTTATCGAGTTCCGAAAGACCTTGAAAAAAAATGGAATTGTATTAAAAAGGAAGAAACGAGACGATATCCAAGAAAAAAGTGCGTTCTTTGGGAGAGAGAATCTGTCGATATTTGAGTTTATTATTCAGGCAATCGAGTCCAACTTTTGCTGTCATTCGGAGAAGAGAGAAACGGAAGTGACGGTGTGTTTTCAAAGCATTTATTGAATGTGGGTCTCGGGGCTGTGGCGGATAAACGAAAAGGAAAAAAACGAAGGGAAACAGCGAATCGACGATTGCGTCACGAGTGAATATTGCGTCTTCGATTAAATCTTCTTCGTTCGTTTTTGTTTGTTTTTTTTTCTTCTAATTAATGGAATCTTCTTCCTCGCGGTACTGAATTTAAATATTTTTAATGAGATTGAGTGACGAGATGATTGTCGTTAATGTGCGGGGCCACATTTCAATCGTCTTCTCTTTTATCTCCGTTGACATTACGATCGACAGGAAGAAAGAACGAAAAAAAACTCTCGTGCAAAGAGCGAGCAAACATTGTGGATAAACTAAAAAGTCAAAACGTCCAAAAAAAAAACAACGCCGCTTGAATAATCGGAACGAAAAGGGCTGAGAGAATCAGGAGATCGGTGAAACTGAAGAATGAAAAGAATAAAAATGGATAAATCGGCGATCGACTCGACACCCTGCCAATGCCTAAATAGAGTGTGTGCAAACGTGTGTGTGTGTGCATATGGTGTCCGGAATGGAAAGTGTACATTTTTAGATTATTAAGAGTTCGGGGGAAAAAAACGGGGGCAAAGAATAAGTGATTGAACAATTTTATCAACGATTTCAACGATTTAACCCAAGTTAAACCGAAAAACAAACGAAATACGACAAAACAGCAACAACAACAACAAATATTAAAACAACAAAAACATGAACAGCAGCCATCTCTGTTGCTCGAGCAACGGAGAAATAACTTAGCGATGAAAAAAAAAAATACAAAAATAATAATAATAATAATAGTAATAATAATGATAATGATAATTAACGACGATCGAAGTTAGTAAAACAAAAATATATATATATATATATATATATATATATATATATATATCAAGACACAGGTGTATTAGTGATAAATAATGATGGTGTACAACCAGGCGTACCGCGACCTTTCGCTTTTAAAAGATATACTTTGTTTATGTAACAATAATTATTATTAATATTATTACCATTATCGATTAATCCTATTACTCTAATTGTATTAATGTTCAGGTAGATAGTCAAGAATTATAATCGAATTCCCGGGACAGTTATCGAAACGGGCGATAAAAAATAGAAGAGAAAAAAAAAGAAGATTTTTGTGAAAAGGTAATGACGACTTTAGTGCCCGTCGATTCTCAAGACGATTCGCGGTGCAAAATTCCTCGTCATTCGTTCTTTTTCTCTGCCTATCAATTGTTTTTGTTTTTCTTTTTTTTTCTTTTTTTTTTCTCTTATTTTAATTGTATACAATTTTCAAACTCGATCGATCGTTACCAAAAAAAATAACAAAAACAAAAAAGCAAAGCAAAAAGAAAACTAACGTTTATTCGAGACGAGTTGATGGAGAAATTTCGCAATTTATTTCTCGTGGTTCCAATGACACGTTGTCGAGAGAGAGACATTTGAAAAATTCCTCGATCCAACTTTAATCGACGAGTTTTATGATATTTTGTACTCGTTGAAATGCAAAATCGATGAGAAATTGCTTTAACGTGAAATAACGAGACGGAGTACTTTTTGATTAATATATACATATTTTTATTTTGTTGAGTTTGAAAGCGTGATGATAAAAGTTGAGGATTACAAATTCGAAACGTTCTGATTTTTCTTTTTCTCGTTTTCCACCACAAAATTGCACTTTTGACGATTATCTACTAAATAAATGGGGCCATTGGCATTATATTGCGAGAGCTTAAGACACTATTACAATTAGGAATCGGCACGATATTCGAAATAGAAACCTCTCGAGTCTACATCACTTGAAAATAATTATTCTTTACCTGTCAAAATAAATAATTCATCAAAATTGGATGAAAAATATCGCAAATGTCACACAATTTTTTAAAAATTGTCTCAATTACCGTAAAATCGATATTTTACTATTTCAATCATTTCCAAGAGTTTTGAATTTCGAATAGTGCCATTTTCCGATTGCGATGATCCCCCCCCGCAAACAAATATTATTTTATCGATTGGAGCAACGCTATCGAATTTTTTTGTTCCCTCTAATGTTATTGCGTTACTCAAATTTTAGCATATTATTATTATTATTATTATTATTATTATTATTATTTCTATTATTATTATTATTATCATCATTATAATTATTATATTAATATTATTATTATTATTATTTAAAAAAATACGGCACAACGATGCGTTTACGTTTCCTCTTCATTATTTTTCTTTTCTCTACTTCTTATTCTTCGTTTAAGACGGTCCACGATGTTATTACGATTATTATTTAGCAATTTTGCAATATTTTACTGTACATCGCTGTCTACCGTCGACGTCGTTCTTATTTTTTTTTTCTCTTTTCTTGTTTATTATAATATCATCGACGATGACCCGCTCAATTAATTTTTTTGTTTTGTTTTGTTTTTTGTGTTCTCGTCACAAACGAGAGTTATTTGTACGCCTTGACAGAGTTTTAATTGCGAGGAAAATGATATATATCTTGTATGTTTATTTATATTTGTGTTGCGATCTTTTTTTTTTTTTTTTTTCTTTTTAAATGAGAAATTTGGAAAAAATTGTAAATATTTTATTTGGCGGATGGAGAATGTTTTAAACGTCCTGGGGTACATTGAAAATAAAATGGTGCCGAAATCGCGAGAAACGAAAGAAAATGTGAGTGAAAAGAGTAGCCTTTTTTTATTATCGTTCATGTTTTGTAAATTAATTAGACAATTTGAAAGAAAAAGAAAAAATCATAATAATAATAATAATCTAGAAAAAAATAACTAGTTCTATGTATTTTCTCGATGTTTCTGAAGGATTAAATATTTTTGCAAAATTTCGGCTTCGAAAGTTAGAAAAAAAAAGAGCAACGGAAAATTGTACAAAAATGTGTTGTTGCGCAGGATTTTTTTACTTCCGGGAGACTTTGTCCAACTTTGAGAAAGTCTCGAAATGCATGTAAAAATACGCGCGCAATGTTGCCATGCCGGCCATGTTTTTTTTTCTTCATTTCGCACGAAATCTTTTAGTCGATTTTCTAAAAATCGTTCTTGTCTCCGTTCAGCCGAATTTATTGCTCCAAGGGTTTTTAGTTACCACGCACATTTATTTCTTTACCATTGCTGCTTTGTTTTCTCGGGTTTTCACCATTTGGGAATGAGAATCGATACGTTTTGAAACGTGCAATACGTAAAAACAACAACAAAACGAAAAATCGTAAAATACATATGAAGTTAAAAAAATGCTTGATAATTGAATTCAACTGGTGCGAAATTCAACGTTCGTTCGATAACGAAGATAAAAAAAAAGTGCCAAGGCCAGGATGGCTCGAACGTAGAGATGTATGAAAAGTGACAAAAAAAAACAAACATAAAACGAAGATGAAACGAAGGCAAAAAGAAAACACGAAGGTACTGAAAGAAAACGTGTTACGAGGGTCCATACGAAGGTCGATAAAGAAAACAAAAATGCGTGTAAATCTGTCGAACGAATGAATGTGAAAGAAGTAGAGAAAAAAATAAATAAATCAAATATAAATAACGAACGAAAAGGTGCGCTTTCTGTGTGTGTAGCATTGATTTTCTCTGTTTGTTTCTTCGTTCCATTTTGTAACGTAATTAGAAATTACGTGCACGGATTATTTACGATGGAGTCGAGGGTTGCGAGGAGCGAGAACGAAATAAAAACAATAGGAAAGAGAGAACAAAAGAAAAGGAACATATAATTTGTCAGTGATCGCGATGAGTGCGAACGAGTTTAATCGAATACATTAATCGTATTTATATGAGAGCTAAGGAGTGCAGATGAGTCACACTCGAACCGGGAGTGAATGGAGTACCGTCGAGTTTTCCCCTCGGAAACGCCACGGTCGCATTCATCTCTGATTTAAAATTATAAAATCAAGTGCCAATCGTAGCGAAGCAAAACTAACGATACGACCATAATTACATATTTAAAACGAATAGGAAATGTATAGAGATGAAATGAGAGGAAAAAAAAACAAAATAGGTAACGAAGCTCACGCGCGTTTAAAATCGACTAACCTAAAAAAAAAGCGCAACATGGAGCGCGAGGTTCATCGAGTCGACGATGGCGGCGGAGGGAAATCGAAAAAGCTATTCGTCTCGTGTATTTTTGCCTTGGAATATTTTGTAACCGTCGATGAAAGTCATTCGGGTCAAGACAATCTCAATAACTCGCCAAAAAAAAAAAACAAGTGCTATCCAACTTTCCTTCGAAATAATTTATTTAATCAATCGCGGGAGGATATCGCGAATTTTGTGAAAATTCAAACACGGAACAAACAAAAAGTCAGGTTATAAACTGTTTAACGTTTCGTCCCTGATCGCGCGGATGACCTTGACTAAGGGCGCAGCTCATTTAACCAAGAGAATCTAACGAATTATATATTCACATATGTATATCTATATATAGACGAATTTCTAAATAAAATTGTACGTGTTATAGGCAAATTTGTATAAAGGTATCGTACTCGAAATTTTTAGATAAAGGCGAGCCTTCTCGATTACAATCGATACCCTTTTTCCTTCTCTCTCTCTCTCTCTCTCTCTTTCTTTCTCTTTCTCTCTTTCTCCTAGTACACGATCCCCTATAATCATTTTCTTACCGATCTGGAGAATAATTTTTTCCTTTGAGCTACCGAACTTAAATAATAATACTAATAATAATAATAATAATAATAATAAAGAATTTTCGGGAGAGGGAAAATGACGGTTATTCCGATAATGCTGTTTCGTGTTCTTTGACAGCGTTTTTATTTAGGGTGATTTCCGCGTCACTTTGCCAGAACAATTCGTCCTGAACAAATTACCGATCCACATTTTTCTTGAAAAATACAAATAAATGAAAAAAAAAACAAACAAAAACAAAAACATCGCGGTTATTTCTTAACTATCTATTGTTGATTAAACAATACAAACGCGGCCTTACTTATACATACAATGTAAATATTAAATTTAAATACCGGAAGTCCGAGGTTCTTCATAGTGCTGCATTTTTAAATGACCAAAAAAATCAAATTCGTTTTCTCATTAAAAAGCAGCAAAAAAAATTTCTAACCAGGTTTTTTCAAAGACGAAACTGACTTGCTGTTTTTTTTCCATTTTTGTTTCTTCCTTTAGAATTTATCTGACGCGAAATGTAAAAAAAAAACACACACACACGCACTACATACTCGTTATCGTAATAATATTACTTTTGACTGTGATGCTACTGTTACATAAAATAATACATATACATTGATATATGTGTATATTATTAATCTTTTGTTTCTTATTTTCTCTCGTTGTTGTTGTTCATCGAAACACCAATTGCATTCTCGTGCCGTTATTTTCTATGAAAGCGACACCGTGTAACCTTCACTCTGTGGCTGCTGCATATATAGATATTTTAACATGACATCTTCCATGAAATCCTTACTTGATTCGCTTCCCCAACTCTCTGCCATTTTCTCGACGTATATCTCGCCCCTTATTTCCGGTTAGTCGTTCTTTCTCTCTGTCTGTCTCTGTCATAATTGGTGTTGAGAAAAAACCGAATCAAAAAATGTCTAGAAATTTTTCCGCAGCATATTAGTTCGCGAACGGTAGGGAAGAATTTTGAGGAACGTGGAGGGGGGGGGGATGGGACAACAGGATGAATTTGTGACGTGCGGCATTTTCGAAGTCAATCGCGTTCGGTCAAGCTCGCTCGCACCCTAACCTGCTTCACACGAAAAAACAGTAGCGATTTTTTTGTTGGTACGATCTTTTGTGTGTGTGTGTGAAAAAGAGAGAGAATTAAAGAAATGTTTGTAAAATTAGAAAGCGTGCGGCTGTCGCGAGCAAATGACTCGTAAGTAAAATTGAATAAAAACAAAAACACATGCTTGAGAAGAATAAGACGCGAGAGAGATGGAAAAAAATGCAAGAGGAAACCGTAACCCGTCGTGTTAGTTACCTGTTTACTATTTTTTAAGTGCGTGTTAAATAGTTGAACGTGCGTGCGTGCGTGAGAACGAAAAAAGAAAGAAGAAAAAAAAAAAATACAAAAAAAGTAAAACCCAAGTGGACCTTGATGGACTCTTATGAAAAGCGGTGATTAGGAATTTAAAGAAATAATGTAACGACGTGAGAAATATGGCGACTAGAAAGATGAATGAAATATCCAAAAAAAAACAAAAAAACGTGGAACAAAAACTGAAAAGTGACAAAAAAAAAGAACTAAAAGTATGAAAAGTAAGGCGAAACGAGGTATGAAACAAAAAATGTGTATACCCGAGAAACTCTTGTATTGACGACGACTGCATTGCTCCCCTGACAAAGGCTCGTATATTCATTATTATATAGTTGTATTTGCAATTATTATCTACAATATGTTATTATATATTCATTAAAGTAACAATCAACAAAACAGCAACCAACAAATAAAGATTATATTATTGAAATAAATGAAATACTGAAAAAAAGGCTAATTGTCGTAGAGAATAATCGAAAAAAAAAAACAAACATATGCTCATTAGAAACCGAAGGAGAAAGAGAGAGAGAGAGAAAAGAGAGAAAGGACGCGCAAGTGCAATCCAGGCGACATCTACCTTTGAAAAATCCAACTCGTACAAAATGAAAACTCAGTTTTGTTGTTAAATATTTACGTTTGTTTCGTCTTTCGTCGCCGTTATTCGTGATTTTATTTCTCTTCGAAACAAAGCTGCGTCTTCTCTCTATTCCGAAAAAACATATTAGCGTAGACTTGAATTGGCGAGGCTCTCGCGAACGACAGGAAAAATCGCTTTCGTCCACGAGGCGAGAACATTTGACGATGTTGTTTCTTTTTTTAATCTCCATCCCAATTTGTGAGAGGTTGCGAACTTGATCCGTCGATGTACATAATTATTTGCGTGTTGAGTGAGAACGAGACGGTCTAGTTGTTTTTTCTTCTTGTTTTTATTTTCTTTACTTCGAAATCGTCAGAACAGACTGAAATGCTATTGACGCGCGACTCGTGGTACGACGATTTACGCCTCTCGACCCTCGCCAACACAAGTCAAGTCCGTGCAAATACTAATATATATGGATGAGAAACAGAATAACACGGATACGAAGGAACAGATATTTCTTCTCGATCATGGTCTCTCATGCGTGTTTCTCAGCTTTTACGTGCTTCAACGTTCTATCCAAAAATTTAGCAAACGAAAAAAACACGAAAAAAAAAGATTACATATTAACGATGACAAAAAATTATGGACTAATAATTGAAAAAATATATATACACGGTCGATGCTTTATTGTTATCTCGATGACAAGCGCAACGACAGCGATCGGGCGATAATTCAAGATGGCGAACACATCTGCGGTAACATGGATTTTGATTATTGAAACGAGGCGAAAAAAGAATATGTATAAAATGTATTTTAAGCGAGATAACGAGATACAAAAAAAAACAGAATCAATTTACATTTATATACTTTACGGTTAAAATACAAGAAAATAGTGAAAGAATGAAAAAACAAAGAAAAAAAAAACATGCAAGTTGCGAATAGGGATCACGCGTGGGTCTGCGCATAAAAGATACGTATGTGCTTTTGGGCTGAGTCTTTTTAATTATGAGAGAGAGACATACACACCGTGACGCCTTTTCACTCGCAGAGCTAAGAGCCTCGGAGTGTTTGTTTTTGTTTTAACTAATGGAAATATGGAGAAAAATGACCTTCACGACGCGCGTGCGATGTCATTATCGTCTTCTTGAATTTCTCTCCCTTGCTCTCTCTCTCTCTCTCGCTCTTCGAGTCCCCTCTCCCCTCCCCTCTCGACTCTCGCTTCCCGGCAACTCGCTTTGTCAACGAATGTTCCGCATTGAAAAAAGTAAAAAGATTCCTCTGAATGTCAAAAAAGGCATTCACTTAATATTCTCGTTCGTACCGGCTTCCTGCTCTCTGGGCCGATTAAAAGCGACGAGACGCCATTTTTTCTACTCTGTTCCCCCTCGTGTAGTACTTATAATTTGTCATTGATTTGAGATCATTTGCCCAAATTACACTCGAGGGAGAAATAAGAAGAGAGAGAGAGAGAGAGGGGAAAAAAATCAGCCGGTGACTATGTGGTGATTAATTAAATATATTTATTCAAATGACTTGCCAGGTTAATTGCACAGTATACAATGAGAGATAGAATAAAGACAAGTAAAGAAAAGTCGATAAAAGTAAACGAAAAATAAAAAAGTATCAAGGAAACGAAGAATTATGAAACAAAACGAAAAGATCTATAGTTTATGGATTGCTGAACGAGTTGCATAGCTATCGAAATGTTTCACAAGATATTGATGTATATATTTTAAGTTTGTATTATAACTCCCCACTTAATTTGTATGAAATGAAGAATATCATTAAAATGATGATGAAAATAATCGACGTTTCTTTTTATTGAACTCATGAAAGACCTTTCGTCGTGATTCACTCTTTGCCTCTATTGCTCAAAGCACGCAGTTGAAAACTCGATCAAAATGCAAACGAATCGCGTTGAAATAGAACGTCACCTTACCGCTTGATGGTAAAAAAGGAATTGAAATTCGAGTTCCTCGAGAAATGCGGTGTTGACCGCTATTCCCATCTGGCGTCGTTACCTTCCGAGCGCGTGATAAAAAACATTTTTTATTTTTTTTCATTACGAGGGATAAAAAAAGAAATGCTATGGGATTCTGCGCCTGGAGCGAAAATGAACGCATGCGCAGCAGTGCTACGACACCGGTGAATCGCCATCTGCAAGCGTTTCGTCTGCTCTTCACTGCTGATAAATAAAAGCTTATGTGGTCTACCAAAATACTAAAAAAGATAACTCAGGTGTAACATAAACAAAATACGTCTTTCTCGATGTATTTTCGTAGTCTTGAATATCGTGTTGATATCGAATAGTTGCGATTGAATCGCGTATTCATTAGAAGAACACAAAAATAAGTGAAAACAAAAATGACAACTGTCGGTGAAGATGAGGTGAGTCTCAAGATATCTTAATGTCCCTACAATTTCGTTGCTGCTCCACAACGTCCTCCGATCAATTTTTATGCTTCTTCGATTGTAAAATATTAGCTTTCTCGGTATATTGGACCGTAAAAACTCATGTGCATGGAAACCGCCATTACTCTCGCGTCCTGACTTCTGACCAACCTTACGCAAATATGCATCTCTGTATATATAGATAAATACACGCATACTCATGCACATACATTAATTCTTTTAATGGGCGGGCTTAAGAAGCGTAAAACTTGTTTATTTCTTCATATTTATATTTACATCTTCGTAATACGAATACCGTCACATATTTTTACGAGAATTTGTGAATCTACCATGAGAAATAATGATGAATCGATCGAAATTCATGATTTTTATCTAAAGTCTATAATATTGCCGAAATATTTATAAAATTATAATAAAAACTGTAGACGAACAGAAAAATGTTGTATAAAATTGTAAAATTAAAGTTTAAAGTTGTATTGATTTTAATAGGTGCAAAATCTCAAGGAAAAGGGAAACGCATGTGTGCGTCAACAAAAATTTGAAGAGGCAATGTTTCATTACAGCCACGCAATTAAAATGGATCCACAGAATTATTCGTTGTATAGCAATCGTTCTTACGTGTTTTTGAAAATGCAACAGTACCATTTTGCTTTGGAAGATGCTGTTATGACAATTCAGCTGAAGCCTGATTGGACCAAGGTAATTACATTATTTCATTATTATAAATATTTATAATGATAAAATTATTGGACGAAAAAAACTTGTACAAATAAAATAAAATAAATTAACATAAAATATTCAAAATAGAATACATTAAAATATTAAAAATAAAATAAATATTGAATAAACAAATATTAAAATTTTTTTATTAAAAATATGAATAAATTTTTGACAGGGTTATTATCGAAAAGCTGAGGTAGAATTTCACACATTTCGGTTCAGCGAAGCTCTTCATTCGTACAGAAAAGCACTGAGCTTGCAGCCCAACGACCCCAGCATCCTCGAGGCAATGAACAAAGCTTCCAGGTCATTGATCAAGGACCAACGAGGTAATTTATCCATGCGATCCGTTTTCCGATTGCCGTTTACAAAACGGCTCTTTATCTCTTCCAATCGATAGTATCGATTCTTTGAGGTCGTTTGTACGACGCTCCAAGAATGTTAAACGGCTCGCCATGTACTAAATGGACAATGAATTTTCAGCCACCAACTTAGCCCTTTCCACAAACTCTCAAAATATTTCATATTTCGAAGTTTTTTATCAAACTAATAAATTTTCGAACGTTTGATCGATTATTTCAGCGGATCAACAAATCCCTTGGTTGGGCGCTGGGATCGGAATTATTTTGGGTGTGATTGTGGTTATTGCCGACTACGTTTTTACGAATAAACCAACGTTGACGGTGAGCCCCGTGAAACTTTATTTCTTTTGATCATTCCATTTATCTTATTAATTTTAATTAATCAGGTTTTTATCTAATTTAATTTAAATCGATTAATTTTTCAATTAATGAATTTTTTAATGAATTTAATTTCAATTAATGAATTTTTTAATTGATTCGTATTGTCGATCGTAAAATCTCTTAACAGCATCCATTGCTGATGGCACTGATGACGATTTCGATCGCGATGCTTGGATTCGCGATTGCCAAAGGATTTCGATACTTCGTGAAGTGCCAAAGAAAATCACTGCTCGAGCCGCCCATTGACCTTTGCGAGGGCTCAACAGCCGGCAAAACCGAGACTGACCAAAGCGATAACGAGAAGAGCGGAGACAAAGATAAACATCCAAAATACAGCAAAGCGCAGGCGCGACAAAGGTTCAAGAAGGGAAAAACGTAGCCGGAATATCTCGATGCTCTCATTCCTTAGAATTATTCCACGGCGATTTTAATTCACCATTAAATAGACAAGTTCCATCGCATTTGAGAGAGTAATTATAATTTTCGATGCCCCTACTTCGCTGTGTTTATCATTTTTGTCGACAGAGGGCGTTCGCGGACATTTCCGAATTTTCCTAATTAATTAAAGGCTTGTTTCGAATCTAATGATAATTAATAAATAACTGATATTTAAATATTCTTAAGAAACACAATTATTTGTGTCATCAAGTCTTTTGCACTAATCGTACCGAACAGAATCGTTCGACTCCGGACCCGAATCGTTTTTTTTGCCGATGAAAATCTGGTAGTGGGGTCAAAAACGATGCAAATCTTCTTTTTACCATGAAATCTTTCTCGTGACTTCACATGACGAAATAAAAATCGAAAAACATGGAAAAATCGTCGTAGAGGTCTAAAGTTAAACCGAAGTTTATAAATTTGATAAATTTCATTAATTTCATGAAAAACAACATAAATAAATATCGCCGTTGATATAAAAACGTGGGTAAATACGATCGTTGAGTAAATGCATACAACGTACATATAGATATAGAAATTGAGTGGAAAAATGAACAAAGAATCGGTTGTTTCAAGTGCAACGAATGACTCGGTGCTACGAGCTTTTGTTCTCGTAATCTTTTTCACCGTCTTAGAGAACATTATAACACACGTACACACAATGGCCTATCGGTTGTGTCACGCCAATTTTTCTTGCCCGACGAGATTGTGAAAAGTGAAAAAGTCACGTTTTTTTAACGGGGCATTACTTCCCAGAAGTTCGAAAAAGAAGAACCTGTCGCCATTTTGTATTTTTCACGTAATTTTCAGCGAAATTCAGTCCCTCGTTGGTTAACCTAATTAAATTATTTGAAACGATAAATTTTTTCTTTTTTTCTTCACTATCTCACTCGATCGTATTACTGTCTTTCATGCTCGTTTGCTGACAAAGTCACGCGAGGTATTATTTAGCACGAAAGTGTAATTCCGTCGATCCGGAGGCAGACCAAATCTGTTGGAGGCATTTCCGGTTTTGAAAAGGAGACGAGTACGAATAAGTATTTACAAATTCATCGATCATTAAGCTTGGATTAGAAGCTGCTAAACTTAGGCACGAATATAACATATTGTCAGGGAACAATGAGATCATTTATTTATATCACGAAAATATCGTAATTCTAATGAATATTCAACGATTTTGACAATTCCGAGCACTTTATTATCGATATAACGAATATTGTAATAGTACTTGTAAACTTGTGGGTGAATCGGCAATAAAACAGCTAGTAATCTGAATCCCCAATTGTTCTGTGCTTTACTAGCGTTACCATCGAACTATCATTGATTATTATTCGTAATTACTCATCGCCCGTACGCGTCACTGATTATTTTTATGGATACTATGACAAAAACATATATCTATATAAATATATACATATTAATATGTAATTGAAGTATCCACTCGATTGGCAGAAATATTCATGGGAAAGTTTGACCGCGCACGCGCAGAGCGAAACGCACTTTTGTGATGCGCATAGGCAGAGACATATATAGATGTAATTTATAGGTTCTGTATTTCGCGAAATAGCATATGGGAGAGCGGCGGCGACACCAACGAGCCATTTCTCCGAGAGACGCGGCAGGGTATAGTCGTTTGATTATCCGTTCTTTTTCTTCTTCTCTAACAAAGGAAACTTTACGACGAGAAATTCAAGAACGATGATGTTCCGATTAACGAATATAATCCTCATCCAAATATTTCGTTCGAGTTTCGTGAGCTATTTTCAACGTGTAGAAAGGTTGCCACTTTTGAAAAAAAGGTTGAGTCAAGGCTGTACATTCTCTTGATCGGGTATAGTCAAAAATTCCTGAGCGTAAAATTAAAAAAAGAAGAAAGACAGTCTTTGTTCTACTCGTTGACTTCCGGGGCGAGGAAAAGCGTGGTCAGTGATAAGATTATGTCTTTGCAGAGAGTTGCAGGGAGGGGGATTTGAGGGCTTAATATATTTGAGATCGTGCTTTGGACACGAGACTACATGTATAATCTGTGGATTACGAGGTAATCGGTTTTCGCACGAGGCAAGGCGTATAGGCCGTACGATCGTCGAGGTCTACTACCTACGTGCGTGCGATAAAGCACAGATACGAAGAGCTGCCGTGGAGCGAAGATGTAGAAAAAGATAGAGAATCACTAGAGAGAGAGAGAGAGAGAGAGGGTAAAGAGGTGGTAAGAGGGGGAGACCAACGCGATCAGCACACACTCGAATAGGAAATAAAGTTCGGAGTACACCGAATGCGGCCTTATAGAACGATGGAATGAATTTGGCGCGAGGCCTTGTGTCTATAGAGGGTTATGTTGACGTGTGACGTGCTAAGCAGACGTTCAGCGACATCCTGTAACATCCTCTCACTCGTAGTATACGTAGGATACGAATGTATTTTTTCTTTTTTACCGTAAGAAATGAAATAGAGAGTGAGAGCGAGGAGGAAAAAAGTGCGTGAGAGCGAGTCGATGATACAAAGAGAGGACAATACCTGAGGAAGGCCCGCTGCGGGACTCCAGGGACAGAGTTATTCTTTCCTCGGGCGTGCTGAACGAGCCGAGGAGAGTCCCTCGATAAATTAGGCTCTCGAGCGCGAGAGCTAGAGAGCGAAAGAGAGTTACTCTTGCGGTTTGCGCACGTTTGGGTCAACGAATAGCGGGAAGCTGGTTCAGCTGGTATAACGATGGTATAGGCTCGTAGCGCCATTGCGATTAGTTTGGGAGTTGTACGCGAGCGACGAGGAGCGTATTCGCGCATGCGCTTCCGTCAGCGTTCGCCCCACTACTGCGATCCCGTTTACTCCCACCCGTTTTGTTCCAAGAGGTAATACGGCTTGGTAAGCTGTGATTGGACGAGAATCGAAGGAGTGGGGGAAAAAGTCGGCGCTTGGATTGTTGAGCTGCGGTGACGGGTGGTGGGGGAAGTAGCAGACAGGCGTCACAAGGCGAGAACGAGGAACGCGGTGTGGTGTATCAATGCGCAATCGCATCAGAACGTTTCTCGAGTCGAGGTCTGGAGCGAGGAATAAACAGAGTAGAGAGACCGAACAGAGAGAGAAAGAACGACGCACCAGCAGGCAGAGACGATCACGATGCTCGGAGGAAACGGCAAGCGGCCAGGGGCACAGGGCTGAGGGCTGAGGGCTCAGCGAGGGCTCTCCTTTTTAATAAAAGCGTTTTATTACGTTTAATTGCGGGCGCAGCGATGGAACAAACCAAACCGCCCTCATCCCGACTACTTAATACGTCCTGCATCGAGAACAAGGACGACTTGGAGGAGGTAACATAAATATTTGAAATAGTCGCTCTTCGGGATACGTATCAAGTGTGATGTCCGCCATTGTTGCGATCGTCGCGCATCACTTTCGGCGGTGGGTGGCGCCACCCCCGTTTGCCTTGGACACCCGATTTACCCGCCAAATACGAAAATTATCCTTTTATTCTTTTTATTTATTCATACCTCACGTCTTCACTGTACTCCTTCATCAAACATGAACCAATTCACGTCTTTCCATCCATTTCCCACGTGAATTGGTGCTCTTGCAAAACCTCACCCTCCGATTCCATTCGATCCCCCATCCACGAGCTCTCCTTTCTTTCAAGTCAGAATTATTATTCACACGATTTTCTCACGCATTAAAAACTTTGGGAAAACCTCGTAGATCATAAATATTTCGATAGGTTATACATTAGATTCGTAGATATTTCAATTGGATTCGGAAAAAAAAAAAAAAATTTGTTCCTCATGTCTGAATATTGCTGCATTTGTCAGAACTGGAAAAATACAATTGAAAGCTATCACATTCCACATTTTTTCACTTCTCCACACTTCGTTGGATAAAAAACAAATTGAATCGAACAACAAAATACTTGATTTACAGAAATTTGAACGCTGCCACACGGTGCTTCAGAATCTGACCTCAGGACTGTCAGAAAAAGAAGCTCACGATACGCTGAACAATGCAGTGTGTAAAGACAAAACCCACGAGGAAGTGTCGCTAGGATTATTGGTGGTAATACTGACGGAGCCTCAGGAAGCGGCAAAAAGTTACAGAGATTTAACATTGATAACGAGAGATGGATTGGCGATTGTACTGGGTCACTTGAATCAGCTAGTCCTAGAAAGATATTTGAGATTGAACGACGTAGCGAGAGGTCAGTTGCTGTGGTTACTGCGGGAAATGATAAGAACCAGCGTAGCCAACGTCGACAATTTGTGCTTGAGTTTATTGAGGCACGCGGCTGGCGGCGACACCACACCCAGAAATCTCTTTCTCGTTGACGCTCTTCTTGACATATTTCAAGAAAACAGACCATGGCTCGACAAAAATCCACTCCTCGTCGCTTCTATTGTTTATTCCTATCTGCGACTCATAGAAGATCACAGTGCCCCTCATCTGGCCGCTCTCAGACAAAAAGAAATCACTTTTCTTGTTTCCCTCATTCGAGAAAGGATGGTCGATTGTTTAGTTATCGGAAGGTTTGTCAATTTTGCTTTTTCTGATTAACGACGTTTTATTGCCATAATCATAATTGATTATACGTATTATAATGTGGAAAAAATCTGAGAAGGTTTCATCGTCTGGTAATCGAGATATTCAGTGTTTAAAATCGCAACTTTAACACGAGGTCTTATGGCAAGTTACGAATAACTCGATTTCTAAATGGTCAAACTTCCGCAAATTTTACCCACAGTTGAGTATGACTGTTGAAAAGGTTCATACGAATTTCAACCAATTAAACTTGGAATTAATCGAACGATGAGAAACGTTCAAGCCTGCTTAACGAATTGAGCTCGTTATTGGCAATTTAATAATCATTTTTGTCTTTTTCTCAGGGATCTGGTCCGGTTACTACAAAATGTAGCAAGAATTCAAGAATTTGAGAGCCTCTGGAAGGATCTCCTGTTGAATCCGAAGTCTCTGTGTCCGAGTTTCACGAGCGTTCTCCAGCTCTTGCAGACGAGAACATCCAGAAGGTTTTTGCAGTCTAGATTGACGCCGGACATGGAGAGGAAACTCGTGTTTCTTACGAGCCAAGTACGCTTTGGTAATCACAAGCGCTACCAAGACTGGTTTCAGAGACAATATCTCGCAACACCGGAGTCACAGTCGTTGAGATGCGATCTCATAAGATTTATCGTCGGTGTTATACATCCGACTAATGAATTATTGTGCTCGGACATAATACCACGATGGGCGGTTATTGGTTGGCTTTTGACGACTTGTACCTCGACCGTCGCTGCGAGCAACGCCAAACTCGCACTTTTCTACGATTGGCTATTCTTCGAACCCGAAAAGGACAACATCATGAACATCGAACCGGCAATTCTCGTAATGCACAATTCCATGAGGTCCCATCCCGCAGTCACTGCCACACTTTTAGATTTTCTATGCCGCGTAAGTTTATTCCATTGAAAAGATGAAGAAACAAAAAAAATTGCACAATTTTCACATTTTTTTCACTCTCAACCGATTTTTCGTTTACAGATTATTCCAAATTTCTATCCAGCACTCACGGACAAAGTCAGGAACGGGATTTTCTCTTCGCTCAGACAAATTCTCGAGAAACGTGTACTCCCAAGTTTGTATCCACTTTTCGACAGCCCCAAATTGGACCGCGAATTGAGAACTAAAATTCGAGAAACCTTCAAGGAATTCTGTCTGCCGCCCAATACGGATCCGGGTAACTTACGATTTACGTTGTGGACGTTGAATTTCTTTGCGGACTCGTTAATCAACTCGTTACTTTCCGACTTTTACCTTTTTTTCTCCTATTTTTATGAAAAAAATAGCAATTTTCCTTCCAGCACGTTTCGCTACTCCTCCTTTCATTCTCTCTCTTGCTAGCATGATTTTTCCATAACCAATTTTTAACAGTAGTCTTTGCGCATGACGAGAAAAAAAGCACTTGAAGCTTACTAACTTAATATTTTTGCACCGTGTCCCTCAGCAGCGGGTAATAAGGTTCCCATACTGTATTCAGGTAAAATGGAAGAGCTGAACAAGGATTTGGGGCCAGGACTGATGCTCGACAACAGTGGTAATTCGGCGATGGAGAATAATCACGTGAGCCATGGACCAGAGCCGGCGTTTAGCGACGACGAAGAAGAAATGCCCTTAAGGTTTGTCCTCGCGTATTAAACAATTCTAAGGATGCCTGGATTGCCTGGCAAGCCGATAAAATGAATTTTCGTTAATATTTCAGGATAGTAACAAAGGTCGAGGAGGAAGAGGACGAAGAGGATATTCCCCTGGCGACTGTAAAGTTGAAAAACGAACAAAAAAATGCGGCAGCAAACTGCGTACCGAAGAAGGACGAAATAACGACGCAATTGAATCTTATTTTGGAGCCCGAGGAACTTAAAGCAGCGGTTGAGAGTTTGCACAGTGAAACTGACAACGAAGTCAAGTGTCAAACGATGGAAAGGATAGTTCAAATGGTGATCGAGGATGAAATTGACGGTGAAATGATTTCTTCCCTCGCAACATGCATCTCGACTATTCTCGCGCCACAAATAACCGATCAAATATTCCCCTCGGAAAACACCAACGACGAAGCCTTCACCGACAGCATAAGCACTCCGATATTCGTCATGTTTAGGAATCAATTTCAACTCTGCAAAGAAGAAGACAATAGAAGAAAACTCTTGGCTCGAGTTCTCGCCGAAATTCAAGCTATTCAACCAAGGATAGGATATCTTTTGCTATATTTCTTGAAAGTTTGGGGCAGAGAGGAGGAAAAACGAGAAGGAGAACCAAGGTTCGTGTCAATTATAAAAGAAATACATATCGGTAGCCTGAAATTTATTTCAAATGTTTTAATCGTCGCTTGTTTTATTTACAGTAAACTTTTGAACGACGTAAAAGCATCGGTGTACAAAGATTTTTGCGGACAACGGGAAAAAAAGTTGGAAGCGTGCTTGGTGTCGGATCTCAAGGTACTTTTCGAAAGAAATAAAATGAAAATATAAGAAAAACCTCCACTTCGCGATTTTTTTGATTAATTTTCTTATTTTTTCAACAGCTTTGTCACGAGGACAGCATATGCATGTTATGCTATTTGGTACCTGACGTTTTTACCGGTTTTCAAAACGTCACATTGGGCAACGCTCAATTGTTGCATCTTGTCGTATCAACTGTCGACTCGCGTCAATTGCAAGATTTAATCTGCGAAATAATGCAGGGACACTTGAAAATGCTTAAAAAGGAATCATTCACCGCCCTCTTGACTGCCAGTTTAAATTGGGAAACTTTTGAACAATATTGCTTTTGGCAATTGATATGTGCTCATGACTTTCCCATCGAATACGTACTGCCCGTTTTACCCAAGCTCCAATTTCGCGATCACGCCGAAGCACTTACCTCGATATTGTTTATGCTCAAACAGGAAAAGTAAGTTATCTTCGTCGATACACTATATTCGTTCAATATACTAATTAATATTATATTTTATATATTTAAAAAATATTAATTATTGAAAATATTAAAAATATTGAAAAAAATTAAAATAAAAATTAAATATAAAAATTGAAATTGATATTAAAAATATTTAAAAAAATATAAGTTAAATATATTCAATATATTTCGTGCGAATCACCATATTTTAGTGTAGTTTAAACAATCTATTTTTTTTTTAATTACAGACCAACGTTGGAACTTGTAAGGCAATTATTGGCGCGTCAGAACGCAGAAGGTGACATGTTCGTGGTAGCGGCGTTGCGTTATTGGTGTCGGGACTACGAGGACAAACTAAGTGAACTATTGGCGAATCTCTTGAGCACGCGTTATCCAGCAACGAGTCCAAACAAGCGGAAGCGTACAGGTGCCAAACAGAATCAGCAATCGGGTCCACCGACGGGTGAGCAAGTCCTGGGGCATTTGGATCAATTGAGGCAGCATTGCAACACTGACGCCGAGTTGCAACTTTATCAGACCGAAGGGATGCAACGAGCTCTTCAACAAGCTCAAGCAGCCGGAAGTGATTCGCTTAGAAAAAGTTACGGCGATTTGTTCGCTCTGGCTGAAGTGAGCGAAGAAAATGAGCCACCTCCACCTCCGCCGACGAGCTCGTCGAGGAAACACGCGACCGCGTCTTCCGGCGCAGCCGCAGGTAAAGGACATAGAAAAATAGGCGCCAGTACGAGAGAAAGATCGGCCTCCAAGAGAGCACCCCCGAGAGACAGAACTACCGAGAGTAGCGACCAAAGTAGCGAGGTCAGTAAATATAAAAGAAAGTGTTTGTGATTTCGATCTAACGAAAAGAAACAAAACAAATAATTGACCTCTTTCACTTCGTGGATGAGAATTGATTGAGTTTTCCTCAATTAATTGTAAATAAATACATAATTACACTTAATTTACTATTGAAATGACACACAAATGTTTTGGGTTGGGCAGGAGGAAGAAATCGTAAAACCAAAGCAAGCTAAAAAGAGAAAAAAGATGAACCCGGTGGATTCGGACAGCGACTGACCACCCAGTGTCTTCATACGTCAAATGGACCACTATACGTGTGTGCAGCGAGCTACGTTAGCCTTAAAAACCGTAAGATAATGTTGTAATTATACACCATGAATACACGTGTGGAGAAAACGAGTGAGTGAGCGAGCGAGAGTAAGAGAGAACGAGCGAGTGAGAGGGAAGGAGAAAAAGGAGGATAAATGACGGGGGTGTATGATTGGAGGAGAGGGTAAAAGACGAGACGAGGTTGCGACGAAGACCAGGGTAAACAGATATTTGACGTAGTTTACTCGATGGGGGTGTTCGAACCTGCGAAACTCGTTGAACTCGTTGACGGATCGTTCGTGAGACCGAATCGCTCGTCTCGTCGAAAAATCGTGTACGTACGGCGGTTTTTATACAAAAAAAGAAAGAAGACGAAAACAAAAAACGAATGTGAATCGAATTTGATGCAAAACGGACGGAAAAACATCGTGGAAATAGAAAACGTGCACACACAGTCAGAGAAAAGAAAACAATGATCTCGCGGCTACGATATTTTCATCTCGCGTTGCCCGCACTGCCCCCGCCGTTCGTGCAGTTTGTACGAAACTTCGTTATAGTTTTTTAAATACAAGTTTCAATGAATATCGAAGATTGAAAGAAAAATTCGACGTCATTGTACGAGAAAAACAACTCCGTCGAACGTAGACGGAGTTTGTCTTTAATCGTCAAAATGTTTTACGACCAAATGCGTATTTATTCGAACCCGCTCTTAGTCGGCACAACGATTCTCCCGAACATAGATCTTTTGGCGTTTTTCTTGCAACTTTTGTACCAGACTCGTCGGGTCGAGCCCTCGACCTTGTATGTTCTCTGTTTCCGCAGTTTTTTCTCTCCCGGACCCCCCTTTTAACTTGTTCGAAAGTTCCGGAGGTTCAGAAAGAAAACGAGAAACGTGCAGTGCATTTGGCCGCTGCAATCGTGCACGGTTGTCTTAAGTGCGCCTAAAAATTATTGTAAACAATTGTTGATATCGTGAAACTAAGCGTTTGTAAATTCGACGAATTTATTCATGTTACCTTTTCTTTTATTCATTTCTCTCATAACTAAGAGAGCGAACGAGAGAGATAGAGACTTTCTTAAATGACGATCTCGTAACCTCGTAACGAGAGATGGGCCTTAATTGAACGAAAAATCATTATTTATTAACTTTTGCTGAAATATCCAGCATCTTTTATCTGAGCGTTCAATTTTTTTCTTTTTTTTTCACACAACGTTCGACTGGGATAACATGGAAAATAATGTTCCATTTTCGTTATTCTTTTGATTTTCTTCTATTTTTTTTTCAAGCGCCATAAACTGTCAAATTAATTGTAGGAAGAATATGAAATTGACGTATTCCAGCAAAAAATCGCCCATAACATTTTTTTTTTACAACAACTGTTATTGGGCTTATGAAATTTTTTTGCAATATGTATTTTTTTTTCTATTCGCCCGTCTCTCTTCGTATACCTCTCTGAGTTTTATCATATTTTTTAATTGAGAGCTCGACCCGACAAACCGCGATAACAGTGAAAGTGTGTGTATGTGTGTGTGCGTGTGTGTGTGTGAGAGAGAGAGAGAGAGAGAGAGAGAGAGAGAGAGAGAGAGGTAAAGAAACGTAGGGCGATACAGGATTGAATGAAATAGGTCAAGGAACGTGAATAACCGACGTATATTCACTTCGTAATGTGTACATTTCCTGTAAAATCAGTTACTCTAGTTTAAGTAGCTGCGTTATGTATTTTGTAGGTTGTACATATTGAAAAAGCTGCAAAAAGGAATCAGGAAAAGAGAAGAAAGAGAAAAAGAAAGAGGGACGAGAGTTGGAACGAAAATAGGGAAAGGATTGTTTGATAACGAGAGGCGTTTGATTCTGGGTTGAAATATTTCATTTATGTACGTTCAATTAAATTCGTTCATTCCCCTCGCCCCCCACGAAGCCACAAAAGACCAATGAAGCAAAGATAAAAAAATGCACGCACGAAAATCGATAAGAGAAGAAGAAGAAAAAACAAAACACAATTTTTTGTCGCATTAATGATGTTTTCGCGGCTTTTGTTTTACGGTCAAATCCGAGCGGGTAACAAAAACGTGTACAATGTATTCATAATCGCATTAATGCAATTAATCAAGGTTGTAGTTGTCAGCGCCATTAGAATTTTTTTACGTGTACATAAAAAAGAAACAAAGAAAAACCGAAATTACAGAGGAACAACCAATAAAACGTCGACGATAGCATGAACATATTGAGAGAAAAAAAAAACACAAATCAACGCGTGAACATTTGGGCTTGAAGGGTCAAGTGCGACAAAAAGTAACGCCGAGATTTAACAAAATGATAGCGCGGACTATACGAAAAAAAAACAGAGCAAACAAAAGAAACAAAAAAAAAAAAGAAAAATAATACAGAGTGTAAACATTTAATGTTTTTAATGATCTTGTACACATGAATAAACGTGTAAATACATTAATAGATTATCATAATACGAATATAAACATTTAATGTTTTTAACGATCTTGTACACACTGATAACACGTAAATGTAAATACATAGAAGTTACCGAAATTGAGCAAATTACTTGACCCATTTTCAACCCTCTCATAAAACCCCCAATCATCACTTTTTATTATCGAATATTTTCCCATCCATAAAAAAAAAACTAATTAAAGTACGATCACCCCGACCAATTGAAAATTGATAAATTCACCCTAGAAAAATAGGCATTTGTATACTTTCAAAAGTCAACCAAAAATCATTATACCAAATAGATGCGCGTTAAGAAATCACCTTTCCACTGAACTATGACGAGTTGAAAATTGAAATTATGAGTCCTTTTTTGAAAATAGCCGGAAAAAAAAAATAATCCGATGGTTTCTCTGATTTTTTTTTTACCCTCGCACGTTTGATTAATTAAATTTCGATCCCACGAAACTTTTTACCGTAACTCAAAGCTAGAGAGATGAAAGAATATTTTTCCATGTTTTATTTTCAATGGATATTTTTATCCATTATTTGCCAATCAAGTTAGAAGAACAATGCAATGTGACGTAGAGGACTTTTTCAAAAGAAAACAAAAAGAGTTGAAGAGGAAAATAAAAGATTAGCAGAAGGCAGGGATCGCGAAAGTGCGTAAATGATGTAACAGGAATGTGTGCGACTCTCGAAGCGCGAATGTAAAAATAAATTTAAATAAGTGCGAGAGCTGTGAATGTAAATGATGTAAAATATGAATGTGAAGTGAAAAAAAAAAAAAAACAAACAAACAACAACAAAAATGTGTAAAAATCATGTACAAATTGTAAAACGATGAATTACGATTGTTATCAATAATTAATTATAAAATTTTGACGATATTAAAAGTAAAACGAAAGAAAATTCACGCCTCGATCATTTTTTGTCGTATGATTTTTCAGGAATTTCAGGATTTCAGGATAAAATCGACCAGAGATTCAGCCAAGAAACATTGATAGAATGAAGAATTTGATTTTTTCGTTTCTGTTTTTATTTTGTTTATTTGTTTTTCCTCGTTTTGTTTCTTTATATCACACTGAGAGATGGAGAAAGACTGGCTCCACGCGAGACAATAAATAAAATTGCAATATTAATCGTCACGTATTTATTGCTAGACAGGGGGGCGGGGCAAGGAGAGTAGGAGATTTAATAACTGGCGCCAGTTTTCTCGTGCTAGAAAATGATGGTCGTAAACGGCGATACGTAAACTGGCTCATTATGATACAGCTTAGGGAAATATATTGTTGTTTTCTTTTTTCTTTTCTCCGGTATAACATTCTTCATGTGCAAAATGTCGCGCAGCCTCTTCGATCGTCGTTAATTCAAGTAATTAATGAAAAAGATGTTGAATTCAAAACCAAAAATTTACAGATTTTTTACGTTGTAAAGAGGAGACACGCGCAATTTGCGTAACTTCTCGTCGTTCGTAGTTTCTCATCAAAAAACTGTTCTTCATCTATTTTAGTAGAGAAATAGTTTGTTTCGTTAGTGCACGCCTGAAAATTATTTTTTTACATTTTCGAACGTTCGCCTTTCGAATCGTCCCCACATTTAGTCAGCTCGTGCAACGATTTTTCTGTACAGAAATATTATCACACACATCGTACACTCGCTGGTCATTTTTTTTCGCAAAAAAAAGACAACAAAATATGCTAATCCAATAAATGGAATATCAGAAAAACAATAATTCGTATTCCTGTGGAATTTTCGATGAAATAAAAAATATGAACTATTTTAAAACCTTTTATTTTTGTTTTTATTGAAGATTTCATTCTTATGAGTGGGTGTGTGCTTTTTTTTCTTTTAGCGCATGTTCCAAAAGGAAAGGAGACTAAGGCGACTTATTCGCCTTTGCCATTCACGCCTACACGTAATTATATCACTCGTTCAGCCAGCGCTCGGCACGTTCTATCAACAGTGTCCATTCTTTCGTTTTCTTTTTCTTTTTTTTTTTTTTTTTACTATACAAAAACGCAAGGAGGAGAATCCAGAAGCCCAATAATTGTGGAGTGAAGTGAGACATTCTTTGTATTTTGTCTCGAATTAATTTTCCTCCTTTTCGCTCCCTCTCTCTCTCTCTCTCTCTTTCTCTTTTTCTGCTGACCCCTATTTTGCGGGCCCTCCTCCGTTGCGTCGTTCTCGACGTAACAATTGTTGAATATATTTTATATATATATACACGCACGATGGGAAAGAGTCTCTATTAAGGCCGCGCTGAAAGTCTCCGCAACCAGAGAGAGAACTCCGTTCGCCCAATATTTATCCATCGTTCAAATTTTTTTTTTGTCTCTCGCTCGTTTTCGTTTCGCTTCATTTCGTTTCTTCTTCTTCTTCTTCTAGTAAATGACTTCGTAGACCGTAGCCTTCTTGTCCCCGGAACCGGTGACAATGTACTTGTCGTCGGTCGAGATATCACAGCTTAGCACCGATGATGATTCTTTCGACTGTAAAATAATCAAGTAAACAAAAAAATACGATTAGATTGGTGGTGTTCATTTTTTTTCCCATTTAAGGAGTTTTGGTACAAGTCAAACATTGTAATGGTTCAGTTTATCTTCAGGCAGAATCAGGAGGGAAAATTCTATTGTTCTCAAGCAAAGCGCTAACTTGACCCAACAAAATTTCGTATAAAAATTACGTGATTACTGAAAAATTGATCGTTTTTATTGACAAATGAATGAATAATTAATAAATGATGTAGACGAATTATTTCATTTTCTGGTGACATTATTGTAATGATATTTTCAGAGGTTTGACAGTTTTTTATAAACTTTTTAACATTTTTTCGTATTGTTTCCTGCACATAACTGAAGTTTAGGAAAAGCGTAGGCACGTCTCTGTGTTAAAAAGTGACTTTTCATTTGAGAATTTTGTGGAAACGGTGTAGACAATCGTTTTGAAAGTTGGAGAACATATTCAGGATGAGTCAAAGAACGTACTGTAGAAATTTGAATAAAATGGTTCCACTTCGTCACTTGTACCGAAACTTCTTAAGAAATCGTTTTACTGATGTTGAGAAAATATAAATAGTATTTAAAAAAAAAGGAGTATAAGATGACCTGAAAAATGGAAGCTCCATAAGGTGTGCGCCAGGCATTAAGGAGATTGTCTTTGCCGGTGGAGACGAACCATTTGCCGCACGATGCGAATTTCAGCGAGAGTACGCACGATTCGTGCAGATGAAGCTGATATTTGTCGGTTTTAGTAGCGTGTAGAACTTCGACATTTGAATTTTCCATACCAACGGCAAGCCATTCGCCGGTTGGGCAGTAGCCGAGTGAGAATATTTGTGAAGTAAAATCGTGCTGTTGCAATTGTCGTCCTTCGCGCAAGTCCCACGATCTAACGGTATTGTCAAGGCCACCGGTCCACAATTTGGAGCCATCGGCCGATATGTCGATGCAGGATGCACCGTCAGTATGACCTTGAAACTGTCGTACGAGTGTTTGATTTTGCAAATCCCATACGGCGATGTTACCGTCGCTACAACAGCTGAAACAGACTTTGGAGTCTGGGGATATCGCGAGCGCGTAACAGGCCGGCGCCGAGGACGTCAATTCCGCTTTTATCCGCGGCGTTGGACTCACCAAATCCCAAATACTCAATTGGCTCGCTTCACCACCCACGATCAATGTTCTACCGTCGGGCAAAAGTTTCACCGAACGTATGTAATTGTCCCGCTGCAAACAATCCAACTGCGATACCGGCTTCGATACACTACCGACACCACCGTTACCACCTCCGCCGCCGCCACCTCCGCCACTCTGGCCAATGTCCCACACTTTCACGCAACCCTTGCCTCCCGTATACACGTATTTCGTTGGATTCGATATTGTCACCGCGCACACCACCTCACCGTGATTCAATGTGTTTATCTGACGCGCGTGACGCGGTATTCCTGGACCTACGAGCGCGTCCGTTGGAAATGGCACTGGCTGCAATTGACCATCGCCGTTTGTGTGAAACGAATAAGCCCTGTTGACAGTATAAAGCAAACATTTATTAATTATCTCACAAATCCATTATTCCCATCTTTTCATATTTTTTGGTAAAGTTACCATTTGATAATACAAAATTAAGGAGTTAGGGCTACAATCAGCTTTGCATTGCTGTCACGTCTTTTCGTCGTAACGAGATTCATCCAATACCCGAACGGAAGTTGGAGTTTAATTTAATATTAGATAAAACATAAGCCGATAAGCATTTTTTTTCTGAACAGATTAATACAAGTGTTAAGTATGTAAATCTGATTTTTGTTAGAAATCTAATGGATCCCGACTAATATAAACACTTTTATAGCAACCGGAAATTGGGTTTTTGAATGTTGTCTCGGAATTCTTTGGCAAAAATGTACATTTTTTAAGGATATTTTTTCTCTGTGATTAGGTCGATAACCGAGCTTGAAATTTCACAAGACTAATCATTGGAGTATTAAATAAAGGTAAAAAAAAAAAAAAAATTGACAATCCCTTGGATTGACGGCTAGCGACAGGATTAACTTAAAAAAATTTGAACGAAATCTAAAACTCAAATGTTTTGGAGTGACTGGTTACAAATTTTTGTATAAATATACAGATTTTTTATTATCTCCGATAAATTTGAATAAATTAATACTCACGGTTTACCACCTGGAATGTTGTTCAAACCATTGGTCGATGGTATCCTTACGTGGCTGTCGAAACCGAGCTGCACAAAATAAACAAATATTATATTTCAACGATAAATAAAATTGGATTTTTTTCAATTCGATGAGATTTAATTGATAATAATGAAAGTACCATCGATGATCGCGCGTAAGGCAAACTGCTGTAGGAGGAAGGTGACTGGGGTGGCTCATTGCCGCGGGAGGGCAAGCCCTGATAACCCTGAGGCGGCGTTTGCCTCGACGATGGCGGATGATAAACCCGCGATCCCAAGACTCCAGGGATGACCCCCATAGTTGGGGTACAACTGCGGGATCCCCTCGCTGCCGCTACAGGTGTACCCGGCTTGTCGATCTGTCATTTCAAGAAATTTCATTAAATTAACGTCAAATGTCAAAAAAAAAAAATAACAAAATTAGCAAAAAATTAATTAATTCTCTTTATTCTCGTGTATTCTTTTTTATTGTATGAAATTGAAACATACAGAATAAAGGGAATTAATTTTTTTAAATTTATTTAAATTAATTTAACAAAAATAAATTAATTCTCTTTATTTTCCTGTATGTTTTATTATTTTATATAAAAAAAACGATACGAGAATAATGAGAATTAATTCTTCTTTTTTTGTTATTTTGTTTTTGAGTTTCAATGGCGAAACAGCCTTCGAAATAAATTTTATAACGATTCGAAATGTCATTTTATTGGTTCGTTTTTTTTTTGTTTTTTTAATTAAGGGATAGGGCACGAATCGCTAAACTAGATCGATCGTATTGATCGATCGAGAAGCTTGCTCTTCGCAAGATCTTACATCTTTACTTTTCAGAGAGGGAGTGCTTCGAGCTGATGAACTTCCGCTCCGCGAGGGTGGTCTGTCCTTTACCGAGGCTGGACCCGAACCGGAAATCGGCCCACCGTGACTGGTTACGCTGTGCTTTTCCAAATTTCCGTTCTCCCGATGATCCGAATGATCACCATTCGTATGAGGTGACGCAGCCTTCTCAGCATCGTATCGCATATTGAAAAAAAAGGGAGAGAGGAAAAAAATGACAAATGTTCCATTAAATTGACAATAAATGCTCGCTACTTGAAAAGAAAAAGAAAAATTCTTTGAAAAAATCATTTTTTAATTAAATTAAATTTATGTAATATAATTAGTACATTGAATTTTAATTAAATTCGAATGCAATTAAAAATGAATGCTCTCTGCTTGAAAAAAAAAGAAAAATCGTTAAAAAAAATCATTCTTTAATTCAATTTAATTGAATTTAATTTGATTACATCAAATTTTTATTGAATTCAATATTTAAATGTAAATTTGATTAAAAATCAATGCTGTCTACTCGAAAAAAAAGAAAAACTCTTGAAAAAAATCGTTTTTTCTATGACCACAAAAGCTGCGATTTTACTAAAATTAATTAAATGATAAACAATTCGTGTTTGATGAAAAAATAATGAAAAAGAAAGGCTCACCTCGTTCGCCACGTCTACAACGAGATCCTGGTCGCTCTTCTCGCCATCGCTATCCTGTAACAGAATAAACGAAGGAAAAAAAAGTGCGATATAAGTTTCTCCACTTGTTGTTTTGTGAAATTGATGCTGAAACGAGTGGATCCGGATGGTTGGGGTTTCCATTTGCAGGATATCAAGGGGTCGTTTATTTCGTTGCGAACATGCTACGATATTAGGAGGAGTAACGATTTACCGAGGGAGAGAGAGTCAAAGAGAAAGAGAGAGAGAGAGAGAGAGAGAGAGAGAGAGAGAGAGAGAGAGAGAGAGAAACAAAAGGGGTCGAGATCGATCGTCCTAATACAAACAGACTGTCTCGAGTTTCGATGGAGCGTGTGTTCCCTTGTTATCGCATTATATCGTGATAACGTACTTATCAATTCGTTATACGTAGGCACGTGGGATCGCTAGTTGGGCATGTATTTGGGCCACGGGTGTAATATTCCTTTTCATCCACGTTTTCTCCTCCATTCATGAAAAACCTTGGCCATTAAAAAATCAATGAAGCATTCGAGAAATAAATTTTTAATCATTGCATCAATATTTCACACAATGACTTGTCTGTTGATCAACTTTTCAACTGCAAAATTGTGTTTGGCCGCTTTTCACGCGAAAACCACTAAACCAATTTTGACAAATCTTTCACAGAAATGAAGCCCATGAATCAGAAGAGATCGTAGGCCCTATTAAATTCCAATAAATTATTTATTCAGGGAAGGCCAAGCGAAAAATTCAATTTTTCATCATTTTTTTGACTTCAAAATTTCTCGTGTCATTAAAAAAAGACTGTGAATGAAAAACACTAATTACAAATTCGAAGATAATTCCACAATGAAGAGAACGAGCGGTGGCTGGGGTGTCAGCTTCGAATGGAAAAAAGTGACAGTAATTTTCGTGAATTAGTTCAAATTTTGTAGATTTCAATTTTTCAATCTAAACAAAAACGAAAGAAAAAACCAATTCTTAGCTCGTGAAATGTCGGGAGAACTGAATTTAAATGAAAATTGACAGATTTAGAGAGACAAAGACGATCAATTATCGTCACATCGGTAGAATTCAGAGGGTTCGTATATTTTATATCTATATTTATCCAAGTGTCTTTCCTCCCCTTTTTTTTCTTCGAGATATACGTATATATATCGGGTTATAGATGTGTTTAGGGAGGAATGAGTCGGGGGGGTGCGGAGGGTCAGAAACGAAGCCGATAAGGGATTACGGGAGGAGCGTGAGACGCGCAATAAATTTGTGTACGGACGATGAACCTGGGTAAATAGAGAGGCATGTGGTAGTATTGATTTCGGTGGTATTAAGGGGGTGACGAGGGAGTTTTGTTGGAGGTGGTGTTGGATGGACGGAGAAAGGAGATGGTGGTTAAAGAGAATAAGGAAGAAACAAGCGGGAAGAAGATGAAGAAGAACGAGAGAAAGAAGAAGAAAAAGAAGAGAAAGAGAAAGAATGGAGGGAAAAAGAACGAAGAAAAAAATGAGAGAATAAAGGCGAAAAAATATGGAAGAAAAATGAATAAAAATAAAGAGAATGAGGAGGAAGAGGAGGAGAATAAAGAGAGGAGGGTGTTTTTTACCCCTCAGCCTGCTCGTTCTAGCATTAAATATGATACAAATGTTATCATCCCGCGTCTATTCCATTCCTTCTGTGTAGTAAGAAGGCCACGAAGCGACCCAATCAAAACCCTCTTACTTCTATACCATCTCTTCCTCCGGAACTCCCAGCATCCTAACTTCAAGCAACCCTCATTCCACCCATTTTCCTGCTTCGCTTGCTCAACCTCCTCTTTTGCTTTTCATTTCTTTTCTCCTCCTCCTCCTCCTCCTTCTCCTCCTCCTTCTTCTTCTTCTTTTTCTTCTTTTTCTTCTTCTTCTCCCCGCAACCTCCCATCCGTTTGGCACTCTTTTTAACGAGTCACCTCTCCTGGACTCTTATTCAACCACCTGCACCTCCGAACTTACCCCTCCCTCCCATTTTCTCTCTCCCTTTATATTTCTCTTTCTCACCTCTCTTTCTCATCCCCAAAACCACCAACACTCTACGTGCCCACCCCAACCTTACCGAGGATCACGCTATTAACGGCAGCTCTATTATTCCATCCCCTCCAAACCTCCTCCTCCCCCACCTCCTCCTCCTCCTCCTTCTCTCCTTCACCACTCGACCCTCTTCTTCCTTTCCTCTCCTCCCACGAGAACCCACTAATTTTTTTTTCATTCACATTATCCCTCCCTCCTCCCTTTCTCTCTTCTTCTCTCATTTTATCCACCTCCCGTCATATATTTTTATCGCACTTGTCCTTCATCAGCCCGCGTCTCATCCCCAATCGCCCGACAAACCCTCTCTCTCTCCGCTCTTTTAATATTTACCTTCTCTAACCTTTTTATTACTCGGCAGTCATTTTTCTCCCAAGTCTTTTGCTGAATCGACCAACGCACCAATCTTTCAATAAATTTTCTACCAATTACTCAACATTTTATGCAGGATTATGTAATTCTTCTTTTTTTTTTAATTGCTAATTACTCCGCGATACAAACAAGTTCGCAAAATTCGTCCGTAATAGATCCTGGATGTGTTTTTTAATTTTTTTTTTTCAACAACGTTGCACAAGAACGAACGTTCATTAAACATTTTGCATTAAGAGGTTTGATGCAAATTTTTCATATTAATTATATGACGAAAGAGGGGGAAAAAATAAATGTGAACATAAAGAACAAAGAATTACACGAAGACAAAGAAAAAGAAGAAAATAATAGTCGGGGGAGTCGCGAGAGAACGAGAAGCGAATAAAACCTGAGAACGAAAGAGAATGAAAAATGAAAGAAAGAGCAAAAGAGAGAGAGATAAAAATAGAAAAAAAGTGAGAGGAAAAAATTGAGCAAAAAAAGAGTAAAACACTGGAAGGTGGAAAAAGGGAAGAAACCCTCGACGTCGGTAAGACGCAAGGCGGTCTTGCAATTTAACTTTTACGAGATCTTTTCTCTCTCTCTCTCTCTCTCTTTGTTTTCTTTTTTTCTTCATCTCTCTTATACTTTTTTTTCAGTCTGCAACGCGACATTGCTTTTCTAGGGATGGGAAATGTTGCTTTCCACGTAGGTGCACCAAGTCCAACCTTTATCTCTGCCCTTTATTTTATCTCAGCTTCTCAAAAAATACATCATCAAAAAAAAAACATTAATCCTGAAAAATCGTCTGTCTGCCTAAACCTTTCTTACGATCGACCTCGAAATTAATCGAATAAGCAATTATTGAATGGCTTCGATAGAATTTTTGTTCCTTTCTTCAAATTATCATTGCTTTCTGTTGCGATTGAATTTGAAAGATTTTTGTTTGGATTTTGAATTTTGAAATTTGGAGTTTGGATTTTGAAAAATGAGAAAAATCAAGGGGTCGTAAGAAAAGGAAAAAAATTCAAAAAATCGAGAGAGTTCTGGCATCGATTCTGCGTTCGAATGATGAGACAAGGCAAAGCAATACAGCAGTGTCGTGCGATTATTCATGATATAAAATATAAATATATATATGTTTGTAACCTGGGCGTAAAATACAATGAAAAGGGTGGAAAGGGGGGAGAGATATAGGCGGCGTGCGAATAAGACAGACAGAGGGATTTACGTTGGAGGATATGGGCATGATGGGCAAGGGGGAGGGAGGCGGGGGTTGGTACAGCCGTCATACAATAAATACGATATTTGCGCTCGTCCCTGGATAAAGAGGGAAGGTGAGCGGGGGGTTGAAAACCCGAGAGAGAGAGAGAGAGAGAGAGAGAGAGAGAGAGAGAGAGAGAGGAAGGGAGAGGGTGGTAGAACGAAAGAAAAAGTGTAACAAGAGAAAAGAGTGAGCAAAAGAGTGTACAAGAGGTTGTGTGTGTAAATTTGATATGTATGTATATATATATATATGAGAGCTTTGCGATCTGGCTGGGCTCTCTTCCATTCTACTGCTGTTGGTGGCACGAGAGGTGGCCGGGTTTCCAAGAGAGAAAGAATGAGAGAGAGAGAGAGAGAGAGAGAGAGAGAAAGAGAGAGAGTAGTGTATGTGACTATATATGCGTTTTGTGGCAGAAGCGAAAGACCAGGCAGAGAAAGAAGGAAAGAAAAAAAAACAAGTGGTAGGAAAAAACTGCGAGGGCAACGGAGAAAGAAAAATGCGAGAGTCCAGCATGGAAAAAAAAGAGGGTGAGAGAGAGAGAGAGAAAGAGAAAGAGAAATATAGATCGACAGAGAAAACGAGAGGGTGAGAAAAAATATATACACATAGAAAGAGAAAGAAGACGAGAGAGAAAGAGAGAGAGAGAGGTTGGTATAGATTTTTATGTCTACGAGAAATACAAAATGATGGATATAAACCTCCTGCACTCCACCTCACCCAGTCTTTCTCTCTTTCTCTCTCTTTCTCTCTCTCTCTTTCTCTCTCTATATATATATACCAATGTCCTCTATACCTCTTTTTCCTCCCTTTTTTTTTCTCATCCTTCTTGTGTACTTCGCAAGAGCCTCACACCCTCCCATCTACTCTTGCACTTTTCTCTTTTTCTCTCTCTCTCTCTCTCTCTCTCTCTCTCTCTCTCTCTCTTTCTCTCTTTCTCTTTCATTCCATTCGATATATACAGGTTTATATAACCAGTAAAAATATATAAAGATATATGTTGAGGAACAACACCTCGTGGCTAGCAGAGGCACAAGTTCTCCCTCTAACTCCTCTCGCGATACCGCGCGACGGTCGCTAGTCCCCTCGCATTTTACTCTCACTCTTCATCCCATTTCTTTCTCTCTTTTTCCGGCTCTCACGTTTCCCAACTCCGCAAGACCCAACCTAAACGTACCCGAGCCCGGCTCCAGCCTCGAGGAAGGGCGTGGGGCGAGAGGGTGAAGAGGGCTAAAAGAATATATATATATATATCTTTACCTCCTACTTTCCACTCTCAAACCCTCTCTCTCTCACTCTTTCTCTGTTTCTCTTACTATCCCACTTGCCTCCCTCCCTCCATCCCCCGCCGCTGCACCCTCTTCAGAACTCGCGGGGCTCTCAAGCTCTCTCGCGAAAGCTCCGAGCGAATGTTTTGTCATCATAGCCACCCTCGCCCCTTCACCCTTTCTCACCATTTTCTTCGTCTTTTCCTTCACCCCCTTTCTTTCTTCTTTCTTTCCTTCTCCTGCTTCTCTTTTGCCACAGATTTTCTACGATTGCCTGTCTCTCTTCTTTTTTTATTTCTTTATCTCCCTCTCTCTCTTTCTCTCTCTCTCACTCGATGCCTCTTTATCTCTCCTCGTTTCTACCCTTTTCTTTTCCTTATTTTCTCCATCTTATTTGCTTCTTTCTCTCCACCAACCTATCCATCTATTCCATATACAGAAACGAATTCTCTCTCTCTCTCTCTCTCTCTCTCTCTCTCTCTCTCTCTCTCTCTCTCTCTCTCTCTCTCTCTCTCTCTCTCTCTCTCTCTCTCTCTCTCTCTCTCTTGCATTCTTTTTTACACTTTTCTCTTATTTTCTCTCCCTGCTTTTTCTATCCCTTCCGGTTTCTGTCACTTCCACCCTGTAACCCCAGCAGCACAGTCGTACACTTTTGAGACGAGAAATATAAACGAGCGCATGCACTCGCCATTTTCACTGTTACCTTCCCATCTCACTCTTTTTCTCTCTTTCTCTCTCTCTCCCTCTCTCTTCCTCTTTTACAGATGCAACTGCATTCGTCATATATCGTGAGCATTCTCAACGTTCCATTCCTTTTTCTCTCCCCCCTCCCCCTCGCTCTTTTCCACCCTTCATTTTTCTCTGTATCATTCGTTTTTTCTCTTCTCCCCTCGAAAACGCCTCGTTGCTGCAACTGCATTCACACAATTTTGTCTGAAATTTTCTTCCCGCTCTCACGAGCCTTTTGAATAAATTTCTTTCACGTATGACATATTTTTAATTTTTCGTCTCTATATCTCTGCCTTTTTTCTTCATCCTCCCTCGCAGTACATTTAAAAGAATTCTTCTCTCAAACGACAAAAACATTTCGTTTGATTTCCCCAAGAATTCGAAACACAAGTTATTACTTCGACACCATTTTTTATGATCGAATTGTCGAATGAAATTTTGATACAAATGTTTTAAAAGTGAATCGCAAAGTTCAAGAATGAGGTCAAATCAAACGTGTTTTTTTCCTGACTTCCAAAATTTGAAAAAATAAAATCATTCTTCAAGATTTGTTTTTTTTTTCTCTCCTTTTGTCCAAATCCTGAGGTACAAGGCCTCAAAAAAATCCAAAATTTTCCAAAATAAAGTAAATAAACATCAAAGTAAAAACTTTGGGTACACAAATGTCCAAAAATTTGCATAAAACTAAAAAAAAAATGTATCTGTCCAAAAATTGAATTTGAATTAATATAAAAAATTTTAAAAATACATCGAAATGTTAAATTTGGATTTTCGAACAACGAATAAAAAAAAAACTATGGAACTAGCTGCACTTTTGTTGCGTGGCGTGCATGAAAAAAAAAACAGTTCGATGCAGTAAAATAATAAGAAAAAGTAAAAGCCCAGCAGTAATATTTTGTCTCTTTCTTGTCCTTCTTTTTTTCGCCGCGTGTTTTGCTCCCTTTTAAAATTCCCTTTCTGCGCCTCTTCCTCAGTTCTTTCGTCCCACTCAGTCTTTATCTCTCTTTTTCTCTATATTTCGCTCGACGAAGCTTCGGAAAGCGAACGGAGTATACAGCTTTGACTAGAAGCAGCAGAAGCGAAGGCCTTTTTCTGATACGACAGCATTCGGTGTATTTTTTTTTCGAATCCTTTATATTTCCATCTTTTTCTTTCTCTTCCTCGCCCTCGAGCTTTCGCGCCGTTTCGCGCTTTCCCCTGAATCCTTATTTTTTTCTTTTTTTTTCATCATTTATCCGACGAGCCTTCATAAAAAAGAGAGAGAAATAGAAGAAGAAAAAAAATATGGGACGTGATATCGGATTAAAAAAGTAATTGATTAATTAATTAATTAATGGGACACGCGGCAATCGAATGAGCTTTGATCGCACTTCCTCTCACTTTGAGTTGCACATTTGCATAAAATCCCCGAGGAATCTTGACGCACCGTTTTATTTAGAAATATAAAAATATATATTATTAATTTTTATGATATTATTATAAAAATTATAATATTATATTATAAATTTATATAAATATCTAAATATATAAATTTATGCGTATTAATAATATTATTTATATTAATTAGAATTTAATTAATTTATAAAAATACTTATCGAGGTACGAAAGACCATTAAATTAGATCGTGCGTCATTTTTGACACCCGGATCCTTTAATTATGGCATTTTTTTCATTTTTTTCAATAAAAATCAATTTTTAAATGGCCAGATATCGAGCAATCGAGAGAAATCGACAAAATTTTCAATATTCGTCTCTAGATATAAGTAGATAATTAATTTAAATACATATGAATGCCAAAGACGATTTCTTTCATGACAAGCAACAGAATTTAAGACTTTGCATTGGGGCAGTGGGTGAGAACGATTTATTCTAATGCCTTGTTAGAGGGTCGCATTTCCCGAGCTTCGCGACTCCCTCAATATTGTAAGCAGTGAATGGGCGAGCAGAGTGAAGCAATAAAAAGTTGCCATCGTTTTGTTTTCCTAAGTGAACACGTATTTTCAAATATAATGATGGAGAATTGAGTGTAAATTTTGTTTTTTTTTTTTTACAAATACGTAACTCCTGACTTTCTTTCGATTTCATTTTTTCTACGAGGTAATACTGACGAGTTTATTTTGAAAGATTTCCGAAAAGCAAAATTATCAAAATTCGTTTCGCAATCGAAACAAATAAAATTATCGATTTTTTTTCTTTACGATTTTGATTCTTTACGATTTTTTTTATCGACAAGAATAAAAATCAATGAAATGCACGTTCGTACCGATTAAAATATCTAATGAATGTACGATTCGGTTAACGAGAATCCTTTTTTAATTTATTGGGCACTTGTTACGATGACACGTCCGAGAAATATTAGTTGGAATTGGATGTTTAATGGGAGCGATAAATAAATCAAAGTTTAACCTCTCGATTAAGGAATGTGTTTGTGTCGGGGGAGCGCGTAGTCCGTAGTTCGACAAAAGTGCGGTGGAACATAAAGAAAATAGGAGAGGAGAAGAAAAGGGAGAAAAGCAAAACCAAAATGAAACAAAAGTAAAAATAAGATAAAAATAAAAGGCAAAGAAAAGGAGGAGAGCATGCGCGCGAAAATGTTTGAGAATGGGGTGGCGAGGCTAGGACAAAATTGAAGTTCGCGGAAGGGATGACATTCGAAAATGTGTGTGTGTGTGTGAAACGTGTGTAGAGAGAACAAAACGCGCGAGATTCGCGATCGTATAAAAATATATAAATATATAAATATAAAAAGTGAGAGAGAAAAAAGAGTGAAGGAAAAAAATGACAAGTGAGAAAGAGAAAAAGGGTGGGCAGGGGGTGGAGGGTGGGTAGGAGAAACGAGGAGCGTTGGACAGTGACGAGAGGGTGGTTGGGGGGAGGGAGAGCCGCAAAATAAACTGTAACCACCCCGTTGCACCCCCGAAGCCCGGAGTCTCTCTCGTTCCAAGCATTTCGCCCTCCAACCCTGCTATGTATATTGTTTTTTTTACTTTTTCTTTACACACACACTCCAACATTTTCTCTTTTCTTCCCTCTCCCGGCCCCGAGCCGCGTATCTGGCGTTATATAGCGCGGCGATCCCGTTGCTTCTCCGCAACCTCCTCCTCTGCCCCCGGGAGCCTCTGCCAAATAAATTACAGCGCTTCGTGACGCGAAAAAAATCCAACGAGTGTGTTGCGAGAGATCGACCGAGGGGGAGGGTTGGGAGGAGGGGGGGGGGGGGGGAATGAAAAAAGATAGAAAAAGAATGAAAGAGAGGAAGCGAACGAAAAGGGAAAAAAGTAAAAGAAACAAAAGAGAGAGAGAGAGAGATAAAGATAGAAAGAGTTGAGGGTGAATCGCGAATAGAGAGATGAAGAAGCGGGAGGAGGAGGAGGAGGAGGAGGAGGAGAAGGGGGAGGGGCTTGGTTAGCGAAAGCGCGACAACAAGGGACGAAAGAGGAAAAAGAATCGTCCGGGATAAAGAACGAGCAAGAGCCAAAAGCGATGCGAACGAGCAAAAGAGATAAAGAGAAAAGAAAAACAGCGGGGACTAGGACGAAGATGAAAAAAGATGGAGGATCAGGGAACAAACTACGACTTTGAAGATCAGAATTTTTTATATATGTATATAAATATAATTAAGTATGTGTATGTGTCTCCGTATATATTCAAAAATAATAATAATAATAATAATAATAATAATAATAATATAAAAATAAAAATACGTATATGTGCGTTCACGTATTCCGTGAATAACGATGAAGAAAAAAAAGGGATGAAGGGAGACAAGTAAAGTGCATACTATTACGAATACACGGAATCCATATGCACAGCACCAAATAAAGGGAGCGAGAGAGAGAGAGAGAGAGAGAGAGAAAAGTTAACTTTGAGGGTAAAGAGAAAAAAAAGTTGGGGGGAGGGGGGGAGAAAGAGGGATGCTGATGGTTTGGGGGTGAAAGCGCCATGTACAGGTTCGCTTTAATTAGTTCGACGTGGTCAGATGAAAAATTCGAAGCTCTCACCCTTTTTTTTGTTTTTTTTTTCGTTTTTTTTTTCCCCATACTCCGAAAGAGCGAAATGTAAAGAGAGAAAACTTGCTTTTTTTTTGTTTTTTTTGGCCACATTCGACCACAACTTTGCTGTGCATCGACAAACTCCTTCTTTCTTTCCTTCTTTTTCGCTTTTCTCATTTCACTATCGTTATTTTATATTTTCCAATTTGATTCCTCGTTATATGTTTTTATAACGAAACAACAGCGAAAAAAGTACACGATAAAAACAATCGTTTCGATGTCCAAGAAAAATTGTAACATTTTTTCCTCAACTTTCTTCCTTCTTTCTTGTTTTTTTTTTTTTTTTTTTTTTTTTTTGCTATTAATTACTGGAAACACAAATCCCTATGTGGTCGCCAACTCGGTCGCGCGAATGGTCCAAGTCCCTTAACTCGAATGTTCAAATCCGTTGTTGTTGTAAAGTTGCCACGAGCAAATTACATACAAACGCCTAAGGGTCTCCTCTCTCGGAGAGAAGAGGACGAGAGAGTAAAATAGTTGGAGAATTTCGAAAAGCCTTGTGCATACATTTAAGTTTATATATATATATAAATAAACAAACGAGGACGTGGAGAATCCTTAAATATATAAATATATAAATATATGAAGGAAACAGTGTATCCTTTAGTTGACACAAGAACTGTCCACATCCTCGTTTGTTTCTCGTAAGTTAAACATTGCAACTATGAAACAATTGTTCTCGTTCAAAGCATCAGTTCCGGAATGAATTCACCGGTGTTTCAATTTCTCATAAGACGAGAAGATCAAATATTTTTCGGGGTCAAGATTAATAAAATAGAAGGAAAAAAATCTGATATGATTAATGATAAGAAATTTTGATCGAATTAGAAGTCGTAAGAAAATAGAACGATGATAATTTTCGATGGTTATTTATTTTTTCTGGGACCGAAGTACAATTCTTCGATACGAGAGAATCGTATGTCGTTTTTTTTTTTTGGTTTTTCTTTCGACTCGTTTACTCGATTCTATCTGAACGATAATCCGGGAGAATTTCATGACGAAGACGAATGAAGGTGCGGAAGGCGTTCTCGTGGAACGAGAAAAGCTCAAAGCTACGTGGCATGATAAGAGGAAAAAAAAACAAGGGGAAGGAATGAGAGAAAGAGAGAGAAAGAGAGAGAAAGAGAGAGAGAGAGAGAGAAAGAGAGAGAGAGAGAAAGGGTAGAAGAAAAATAATCCAATTTAGTATCCCCGTCCGTCTTAGAGACGAAGGGTTTCTGATGGTCACGTGAGGCGTTTCGAGGGAAGAGGCTGCGGCGAGAGCAGCGGTGAAAAAGTAGTTGAGAAAAACCAGGGCTTTACTGGTCCAGAGATGTGTCTATCTTTCTCTTTGTTTTTCCCTCCTCTTTTTTGTTTTTTTTTTATTTCTTTCTTTTTATCTTTCTCTTCGCTCCTTCTCCTATTTTCACAGTTTTAATTATCCTCAAGTATTCTCAGCCACAGACCTCGCGGCTTTACTTTTTCTGATGCTTCAACCATCACCTCTTTCTTATTCTCATTTTTTTTTTACATATTTTACCAAATTGACATCGTCGTTGACACACTGGGTCAATTTGACCCAGAACGTATGAAAATTCGACAAATTTCTGATTAAATTATTCAACAAAATCTTTGAAATAAAATAATATAAAGAAATATCTAAAAAAATAAATAATTCCATGACAAAATTTTCGAAAACGATGTTTCTTTCATAATTTAATTGAATTAATTATTTGAAATGTTTTAAAAATTCACATTTCTGGTGAAAAAGCGTCGAAAAATAAGTTCGGGTCAATATGACCCAATGTGTCAATAGAGACGATTAAAAAAATGTTTTATTGGAGAAGAAAAAGAAGAATTTAGTAAAAAAATTCAACAAGATTTTGTCTCGCAAAAATGTAGTTTAAGAGGAAGAAAAAAAAAAAAAGGTTGAACTTACGTGTCCGAGTTTTTCCTCTTTCCGGCGTTTCGGATCGCTCTCAACATCGGGGGTTCGTGATCGAAATTTCTCGGGTGGTGATACGGATCGTCTTAACCTGTCGTCGGCAAGAGAAATGGGTTTTCGATCTTCGGGAGTTTCGGCAGCGCTTCGATGTTGCTGAAGATCGGTTGGTTTTAGTAGCGATTGCGCTTGTACTTGGGCGGCCGCAGCGGCCGCTACGGGATGAGGGGGTGGGGCTAAATGGGGTGGAACACCGGCGGCGGCAACGGCAGCTCCGGCAAAACCGAGAAGTCCGGCTGGCGGTAAACCTCCGACAACTGCCCCGTGTGGTAATTGTTGTGCGTGAATTTGTTGCTAGACACAAAGGTAATTAAACGTTCAAAAGTTGAAAAAAAAACCTTTTTTTAATCGAAAAAACATGAAAAATTAAGGTAGTTCTATCGTTTTATCGTTTTCTTAAGATTTTCTTGAAAATTTGGACAAATCTTCTTTAATGTCAAATGCACGTGTGTAATTAATTTTAGAATGTTTCACCAAGCGGAACGTTCGGATATTTATTGCTAAAAATCAGAATTTTCGATAGTCTCTGATAAGAGCTCGTGTCAAAAGTTACATTTTCATCAATAAATATTTTGGCTCCTACACGGTGAAGCCTTCTTAAACTTTGCATACATTTTAATGCAACATCGAAGAAGCTACATCAAGTTTTTCAAAAAAATCTAAAGAAACAAAATGTTCGCAATTTTTGTAATTTTACAGCAAGTACATATGACCTTGGATGACCTTGAATATGGAGTATGTTGTTCTCTAGTCAATTTACAACAACTTTTCTTCATTAACTCATGCCCGCAAAGCATTTTGTATGTGAGAAAAAGTGAAAAACAATTTTTCGATATGAATGTCCTGATAGAACCACCTTAAACATCGTTTTTACAAACATTAGCACTCACCAGAAGTTGTTGCAATCCCTGTTGTTGCTGTTGCTGTAAGAGAAAATATATTCCCATAGTAAATAAACAAAAATTTTGTGAAATTGAGTTCCACAAAGCAGCGGAATCCAAAAATTCGACCAATTTTTCTAATTCTCGAAAAACCGCATGGAAGTTTTGTGGAAAAAGATTAATTTAGGCACATTTTGGAATTGCTCCACCGCAGACACTTGTGTGAATATAAAGTCTTAGAAAAATTGACAGAAAGAGAGAGAGAGAGAGAGAGAAAAAAACGTGTTGTTAATAAAAATGACTTACCCCGATAATGGCGTTGAGCTCGGTCATGGTGACTTGTTTGGCCCTCTCCACCGCATTGGCAACTTGCTGCTGATTCTGCAAAGCATGCTATTATTATCGCTTCGTCGTCGTCTTGGTCGTCTACCCTCCGTTATAAGGACGATAAGTACGCGCGTTAACGCGCGGCACATGTTGGCCGCGCTGATAACTAACGAATTTAAAGGGAATCAAATGTAAACTCACCTCTTGTGCGAGACAGGGTATCAACTGGGAAATAATAACGCTCAGCCGTTTAGCGATCTCCGTCTGTAATCATTCGAAAGAATAAAAACAAATTTTTTAAAAATAATGCAAAAAAATCCTTAAATTTGTTCAAAATTTCGTATAAAAATGACATGATTACTGAAAAATTGATCGTTTTCATTGACAAAAAAATGAATAATTAATAAACGATGTAGACGAATTATTTCATTTTCTGGTGGCATAATTTTTATGATATTTTCAGTGGTTTGACAGTTTTTTATAAACTTTTTAACATTTTTTCGTATTGTTTTCTGCACGTAACTGAAGTTTAGGGAAAGCGTAGGCACGTCTCTGTGTTAAAAAGTGACTTTTCATTTGAGAATTTTGTGGAAACGTTGTAGAAAATCGTTTTAAAAGTTGGAGGTCATATTGAGGATAAATCAAAGAACGTACTTTCGAAATTTGAATAAAATGGTTAAATTTCGTCACTCGTACCGAAACTCCTAAATACATATGGCAAAAAAACAAATTAAACTAAATGTAAGCTCGTTGGAAGGTACGCGTTACATCAATTTATTGCAAACGCTCTTGTATCTGTGGAGCACTCGGTTCCCCACGTGATCAAGGGTCACTGGTTCACGGGGGTACTTGGTTCTGTACAACGAAGTTCATTATAAAATTTCTCGTTCTCTTAACCGGTTTTACACCTATTTTGATAATGAGATCGGACTCGAATTTGATGCAGAGTTCAATTGATTATAAAATTTCATTTCGAATTCATCAATATTTGTCGTAAATGCGAAAAAAAAAAACCTCATTAATTTACTACATAAGACGCAATATTTTTATTTCCTTTCGTCATTTATTTCATCAAATCGATTTTTGCGATGATTCGATAGTCATACATATATACATACGAAGGCGTAAAATCGTTGGGTGCTCTATGCAAATTCAACGTTTTCTGTTCGAACTATCGGTCACATATGCATATACATATATATGAGATATTTCGACCAGAGTATGCGGTCTTTTCGTACGGGATTCTGCAGCTACCGAGTCCAGAGAGCAGTGTATACTCGGCCGCAGGATGTCCGGGGAGTTGAGCAAAAGAGAAAAAGAGAGAGAGAGAGAAAGAGAGAGAGAGAGAGAAAGAGAGAAAGAGAGATAAAGAGGAGAGACATAAAAAGGATTGAAAAGGGACGAGAGTAGAGTAACGGGTGAGGAGGAGGAGGAGGAGGAGGACGAGTTACAGAGGGCAAGGGCAAAGGCGCGGGTAGAGAAGAGAAAAAAAGATAACTAAAAAGAGCGAGAGAGAGAGAGAGGTAGATGAAAGAGGATGAAAGTGGAGAAGATAGGTGAAAAGGGAAAAAGGTATGAGAAAAAGGAAAAAAGAGGGGGGGGGGAAGAGGGGGGAGGGGGGGGGGGGGGGGGGGGGGGGTAACATTGAGATTAGCAACGGGTAAAAAAATCGATGTCATCGTTCCCCTCGGACTCCCCATTCTGCCACCCCATGAGACCGTTCCAACACACAGGCATTCTCTCTCTCTCTCTTTCTCTCTCTTTCTCTCTTTCTCACACACACGCACACGAAAAAATATATACAAAGACTCGTAACAGCGATACTCTCCTCCGAAGCTGGGCAGCCCCGGAGGACGAAAAAAAAAAGAATAAAAAAAAAATAAAAAATAAAATAAAACAACGCAGCGGGTGGTTTGAGGCAAGAAGGGAGGAAGGGTTGAGGTTCGTGTTTCGGGGAAGAGGAGTGAAACGGTGGTAGGAGAATGTATACGTTTTTCGCGTGGACCAGGTTACGTACGCGGGAGTATGGAGTAAGCAGAGAAGGCGCGGGGGGAGGGAGGAGGAGGACGGGAGGTTTGGATTCTATATTCGTGGATGGTAAAACGGAAGAGGGTGAGAGAAGAGTGAAAGAGGGTAAAAGGTGGAGAAGGATGACAAGGGTGAGGTGAGCTAGGAGGAAGCGGTAAAAGCGAGTGACTTTCAACCCTCTCTCTCTCTCTCTCTCTCTCTCTTTCTCTCTCTCGTAGAAAGCTCCATCGTTCTCCGAAACCCAGATGGATGGACGTGTGTACATCACGTTTATATATATTCGCCCACACTCACTCAGACTCACATCCAGAATTATATAGCATCCCAGAAACTACTCTGGATATAGCTATAGCCTATCGAATCTACACACAAACACACACATACACAGGAAAGGACATTTAACGTAAATAACACATGCGCCCATTTATACGCGTATATGGATCGAGTTTTGTTAAGTCCTATTTTTATATATATATGGATCCTTATATACTTATACACGATCTGTACATATAAAAACCTATATTGTATAGATATATGGAAAAATATACAATATATATAAATATAAATATATTTTTGTATGGGAGATGGTGGTAGGAAAACGAGAAAAGCTAGCAGGATGGAGAACGCGGACAAGCACACGTCATAGAAAGAATATACGTCGTTCGAGAATTTAAAGGGAAATAGAGAGAGAAAGAAAGAGAGAGAAAAAGAAAGAGAGATCGAGAGAGAGAGAGAGAGAAAGAGAGAAAGAAAGAGAGAGAAAGAGAAAGAGAGAAAGAGAGATCGAGAGAGAGAAAGAGAGATAGGGAGAGAGAGGGAAAGAGAGAGAGAGAGAGAGAGAAGGTTTGGAAGGAGGAGGAGGAGGAGAAGAATGATAGAGGATGCGAAGGGAGGATGATATATACAGTGGCTCTTAAGGGGTAGTAGGCGGTAGAAAAAAAAGTGGGAGAACGGACGACTGAGTTATATGCAATTGGGCAGGCCACACATTTTTTGTCGACCGCCGCAAAATCGAGGATGGAAAAAGAATATCGAAATAAAAAAGGGTTCGAGGAGAGAAAAAAAGGGGCGCGACATACCGATTGGTTTATGCACTGAAATTTGTAAGTTACGACCTTTTTCTTCGTAGTCCCCTCGATCTATGTATATAACGTCATACCCCAATATATATATTTATATATATATCGCTTTTCGATTCCCCAATCATTCCCAAGTCTCTTGCTATAGCTCTGGTCCATACCGAAACCATCCCCGAAACGTTACCCCCGGGTGCATACGATACATTTCATGTGCTTTTTTCCCTCCACTGCATCTTTCTTTATTTTTTTTCGTTACTTTTTTCCCCTCCCGACGAAACGGGAAATCGTTGCCAGACCGATGGCAACGAAACGTTATTTTTTATTCGCAAGAACTCTCTTTGAAAAAATAAATTAAAAAAAAAAGAAAAATAATAAGTTTCGTGAAATTTTGTTGGATTTTTAAGGTTTGCAGTATATTTTTTTTCTTTTTCTTCTCTTTTTTCAAACCAACCAGACTATTTCCCGTCTCACGAATCTTTTCTCGTTACGTTTTCATGCATGTCCATTTTATTCTCCTCCTTCTTTGGACAATGGCTTCGGACAATCTCGATTTTTTTATATTCCTCGTGATATTTCTATGGAATCATTGCAAATGCAACATTTCTAACCGTCCACGTGCGGAAAAATTACGCGAAACCATGACTCGATCGAATTTTTTAGTTTATTTTTTATTCATAAAATTCTTGACATTTTTCGTCATTTAATTGATCAGATGGCAAATAATTCTAAGGGAAATTCTAACTCGAATTTTTCAAAGTGACATTTCGAAAAATTGACACCGATTGATCGATGGGAATGTCAATTTTTTTATTCCGATCGGACCAACGTTTTGTAAAAATGTTTACATTCGAAATTGCAACGTTAACCCAAACATAATTTAATAATTTAATAATTTAATAATTTAATATAATTTAATAAAATATGATTGAATCGTATTTTTGATAAACCTTTTTTCTTTCAACTCACGTTTTTTTTTTTCTGGAATGTACGAACAATTGGTTGCTTTGTGCTACGCGAGACAAGTGTTTTCGTTGCTTATTTTATTATCAATTGAAACATCTGTGGTGACACATGTGAATTGGAATTTAGCCTTGAAATTAATTGAATTTATTTTCCCATTAGAAAACCATATGAAATATCAAAATATTTCGATATTGAGAGAGCGTAATAAAAAAATTGAAGAAAAAAAACTTGACTGATGTATTCCTCGGATTAGAAAAACTGACAAAAAACTAATGAGAACGAGACTTTTCTCGGGATTGATAGGAAAAAAAGCGAGTTTTCAATGGAAAAAATCCAATTTTATGATTCGCTTGTAAAAAAAAACTCTTGAAAAATCACATTCAAGTCCTATAAAGTGTTATGAGATTTGGAATAAAAAGCATAAAGCGTAGGTGTGAAAAGGGCATATGGAGGAGAAATAGAGGGAAAAATAGAAGAGCAGCGGTTTATTTAAAGTGTGGCAGGCGAAACTGGGACATTGCCAACAAATTCGAGTTGGTCGAGTAAGGAGTAGTAAAGTGGTGGTTGCAGAGGTTGTTGGTAAGGGGTGCGAGGCTTACAAAATCAGCGAATACGTATATTCGTGTACAAAAAACACATTTGGGCAGGTCGAGCAGGGTTACGGTTAAAAGAGATTTAGAGAAAAAGAAAGAAAAAGAGAGAGAGAGAGAGAGAGAGAGAGAGAGAGAGAGAGAGAGAGAAGAAGGAAAACTTGGAGACCGTTAAGAAATAGAGACAGAAAAAAAGAATAAAAAGAAAGAGAAAAAAAAATAAAGAGTAGAGAAAATGAGAAAAGAAAGAGTGAGTATAAGGAGACGAAAAATGTTGGAAACACACAAGAAAAATAAAGCAAAAGAAATGAAGAAGAAGAAAAATAAGATAAAAGAAATAAAGAAACGAGAAAAACGAGCTAAAAGTGAAAGAAGAAAATAGGTGGAAAAAAAGAAGGTAGAAGAGAAAGAGAAAGAGAAAGAGAAAGAAGAGACGAGAATACTGTTTTTATCAGAGAAAGAGAAAAAGAAGAAGACGAAGGAAGATGAAGCTTTTACGTTATCCTCAGTCTCTCTCTCTCTCTCTCTCTCTCTCTCTCTCTCTCTCTCTCTCTCTCTTTCTCTCTCTTCCTGGAATGAAGAAAGAAAGAAAGAAAGAAAGAAAGGAAAGAAATATGGTGGAAAGGCGTTGCCGAGGGCATACGGGGAAGCTATGTAGAAAACTGAGAGGCGAACCAACCCTGTAACGGTGGTGGCATTGGTGGTAAGCTGCGGAGGTGGCAGTGGTGACGTGAGCTTGGAGGGTTAAGCAAAAAGAAGGAGAAAAAAAGTTCACCAGAAAAAGGAGAGATGAAGAGGAGAAAGAAAGGAAAAAACGACGTGGCTGGTCTAACCTCGTAGGGGAAGATTGTTTTCATTCGGGGATTAAATTGAAAAGGATTATGGGGGAAGAGAAAAAAAAAAATGTGAGAAAATTTATATCTCCCTCGTGTTCTACCCTCAACTTGTGCAATTCCTTTTTTTTTTTTCAATTTTTTTTTTTACACTTGTCGTTAATAAAGTAAAAAAAGAAACGCACATCCAGAAAATTCCAGATTCGTTATGCAATCTTCATCCGATGAAACTACGAAACATTATTTATTTATTTATTTATTTATTTATTTAACGAATTTGGACTCAACTGCAAAATTGTGTTTGGCCGCTTTTCACGCGAAAACCACTGAACCAATTTTGACAAATCTTTGACAGGAACGAAGCCCATGAATCAGAATAGGTTGTGGGCCGTATTACATTCCGATAAATTATTTATTCAGGGAAGGCCAAGCGAAAAATTCAATTTTTCATCATTTTTTTGACTTTAAAATTTCTCATGTTATCAAAAAAAGACTATGAATGAAAAACACTAATTAGAAATTTGAAGATAATTCCACAATGAAGAGAACGAGCGGTGGCTGGGGTGGCAGCTTCGAATGGAAAAAAAGTGACAGTAATTTTCGTCAATTTGTTCAAATTTTGTAGATTTCAATTTTTTTCTCATTGCTCATCTCTATAAATATAAAAATCAACTTCAAAATTCCGAGAAAAAAAGCTATCGTACTCCTCAGCGCCAAAACTACGCGTGTCGCTAATATATTTATATATTTATATATCTCAATATAAATATACACACGATTACGTGTGTATTATCGATCGTTCGACCGAGTCTTGTTAATTAACAATCCCAGCTGTGTTGCCGGTCCGAATCCATGAGAAACTCTGATTACTTCGGTGTTGAGCTGCGAAATGAAATGAAAACTTGCTTTCCTTGTCTAATTCAAGACCGGCGGTAAAACCGAGAAAGAGTTAATTACGTGAGGGTATTTAAATTGAAATTCATACAAATGTCCGCTGCATTAAATTATTTTTCAAGTTTAAAATGTAAAAAATAAAAATAAAAACTCACTCCATTATCCAGCTAATTATCGTTTTCTACAATTTAAATATCCTTTCACCTGAAATTGAACTTTTTCTCTTCCTCGAAAATTCATCCCTGCTAATTGACTCGATAAATGCAAATAAAATTCATGTTGATGGATGACCTTTTAAGGATATTTAGAAAAGTCAATAATACATTTGTAAATGCTGAGGCAAAATAAATGGCGTATATTCTCTTAAGCAATTGTCGTGTTCTCGCTTTCTTTATTCTTAAGGAAATGAAGGGATGAAGCTACGGACGTCAGCAACCCTCCGGCGTTTCTCGCACCCCATTTAGCATGACGACGACCTTTCTGTGCAAAGAGAAAGGGATACCTTGATGGAAAGGGAGAAAAAGAACATAGAGAAGGATAAGAAGAAGAGGAGGAGGAGGAGGAGGAGGAGAAGGAGGAGAAAAGGGAGGAGGCGTATCATCCTCTCACTTAAATCCTTGTATAAACCCTCAAACCTCACTTTTCTCTTTCTTCTTCTTCTTCTTCTCCCTCCTTCTATTATCTTTCTTCTCTACATCTCTTTCCTCATCACCCTCGACGCAAGAGTGAGAAATTATCGGCCGCTAATGCTAATGAATATCGGGGGATGGTTGAAATAGGGTAAAACCATGTTCTTCAATTTCGAGGGTTGTTTGGAACTTAACTCTCATCCCCTTCCTTTACCCTCCCCTCCCTCCCTCCCTCTCTTACTTTCTGCCTCCCTATCAAGCACGATAAAACAGCCCATCAATTATTTCTTCTTATACTTCAACCTGTACAATCAATTCCCCACTAATTTATCATAATTACGAATTTATAAATCATCAACTATAATTACTATAGTTTTTTGACAGCAATTTATTCTGCAACCGGTCGCTCTCGATTTTTTTGTTATTTTCTATAAAACGATCGAAAATAATTACAAAATTTTCGTTTATTTCTTCATTTTTCGGGGTTTCGTTTCAACTATTTTGACATTTTAACTATTTTTACTACTATTTTTTTTAATTGATCCAATTTTGACGAAAAATAACATCCTGTTTAATAAACTGTTTTCGAAATAATAAATATAATAAATATATCGATTTCTCGAATTTATATTTTTATACAAAAACGCAATACACCAAATTGTTGCTCTCAACGACATTTATTATCGCAAACAAAAGACAAAAGTCCTACAAAGAGAAGCATAAATGGTTCGCCATCAAAATATCCACAAATTCGTAAGTTTTTACTGATTTTTGAAGAAAAAAAAATATGTCAGAACGTAAAAAATGTAATTTTTTTTAAATTTCAATAATTTACAAACATTTTAACAAAGTTTGTTGCTCACCTGTTTGTGCATCTCGACGTTCAGTCCATAAGCCATTTCGTAATACTGAAACACAATCCCATAGAAATATGAATCAAAATCGAAATTTCCCTCCAATTATATTAAATCAGTAATTCAACAAAATTTATAGTTTTTTCGTCCAAATAATAAAAAACAAAAAAAAACGCAGTCTCAAATAATTTTAAAAAAATGTCCGAGCACTCAATACTCAAGTAAAAGGTAAACATTGGGAAGAAAAATAAAAATAAACAATAAACAATAAAATACTCAATTGAATTCGACGATTTGTTATCACTTGAATAAACAATATCGAAGTTCGTTAAAAAAAGCAGACGATCATGGAGCGTCATTCCAGAGAGAATAAAAGAAAAAATTGAATAAAACGAGAAAGAGATTTAATGCACAAAATAAAGGGTGACAAAAAAAGATTCCGATTAAAAGTAAGAAATATTTAAAAAATTGACAAAATTCTGATTTAAAAAAAAGTGCAGTCGGTAGCGATTACGTTTAATCAACGAATCGATCAAGCGGAAAACGACAGTTTATTTACACAATTTGAAGATATAAAAATAAATAAATAAATAAATATTGAAAGTAATATTTCGGACACCATGTGTATAAAGTCAGAGAGATAAGGGGATGGCAGTTGTGCACTGTGCAAAGGCTATAGTAGTTAGGAAAGAGCTCTTGAGTCTTGGGTCGTGAGAGCAGACAAGCTCGGGGACGAGGGCAAAAGCGAGAAATGAGGAACAAACGAAACTACGGAGACACGATGCGAGAGAGACTGTAGAAAAGAAAGGCTGCTGCATTTTTATATGAAATCTAAAGAGATGCGAAGAGAGAGAGAGAGAGAGAGAGAGAGAGAGAGAGAGAGAGAAAAAGAGTAAAAAAAAAAAATATATGTATGTATTTAGTATTTATATTTAGTGATATGATGGTAGACGAACTACCCCGTCGACGACATCGTCGAAAAGAAGAAAAAGTGATGGGAGGCAAGAAACGCAAACAAGGGACAAGAGAAAATAACGCGCGGATTTACAGCGCTTTATCCTAATGAAAATCGTGAGAAACGAGAGATCGAGAAAGAGAGAGAGCAAAAGAGAGAGAGAGAGAGAGAGAGAGAGAGAAAGAGAGAGAGAGAGAGGGATTGAAATATGTTGTGGATAGGCGTTGGCGGAAGTGGAATGTCTATCGCGGGAGTGAAAAAACACGAATAGTGCGACATTACGAGGACAGACAGAGAAACGTGTATATGAAAACGGTAAACAGAATTTCCACACGTTCACGTACCAACAAATATGATGTAAAAACGTGCTTTACATTCTCATATCGTGTAAATATGTGAAAAAAAAAACAAAAACATAGGAAAAAATACAACGAAAAAAAGAAAAATCAATACCATCATCGTTCAAACGGAGCAAAAACTCTCTAAAAGATTTCATTTCTCACTCCACCCGCGAATAAAAACAGAAAGACCGAGAGAGAGGGACGTAAATTATTTTTATTTATACGCAGGGTGTCCGAATGCTGGAAATTTAAAAATTGTCATCATAATGACAACGAAATTCTGTCTGAAAAATGGATGATTTTTGATTTTTTCCAGAACCTTAAAAAAAGGTGAAAAAACGAGTCCAATATACTCTCAAGCATAAAAGCTTTCTCGTAGGCGATAATGACGTTTAATTATACACCGTTTTCTTCATTTTTCGATAACGAATACAACGGTGTACGATAAAGTCGTATCAAATGAACATTTGACCCTGAAAACTCCACAAAACTCCAGCATGAAGTTTAGTGTTGAAAAAAAATGATTAAATCTTAATAAAGTCTCGGTGCAGGGGTGAGTTTCTGACCCTCGAACGTTCATCGCGCTTCGCGGATCGCGAATTTTTCGCCCGGGCCTAAATTGATTCAATAATTAATATCTTGTATATAAAGAGATCGTCGGACAAAAAAAATATCCGAAGCCTTTTTTATATCCTTTCAATGAAATCCTGAATCAACTTAAAGATTTCTTATAGAGACTCGCAGTTTCACGACACATTGTATATACGGTTGAGAGACCGTGTATAAATGTGCCTGAGCGCGTACGGTATAATACTTGCCGGTGGCTGACAAACCCTCGACATCTATTTCCCACCCTCCAATTCTGTACTGCGCTGTACTCTCTCGCTACTGGCGCAACTTTCTCTCTCTCTCTCTCTCTCTCTGTCTCTCTTTCTCTCATTCTCTCTGTCTTTAACACCTAGACTCAATTTCTCTCACTTGCACCCCAAGAGGATCTCAATCTACTCCATTTCTCCCTCTAACTTACTCTCGTCACAGTATATACATTGCAAAGTGTCTATATATATTTATATATAGAACACAGATACACTCGTCGTTTCTCCTCGATGCTCACAGCAGTTTCTCGCTCTCCCACGCACTCGTCTATCACTCTTTCTCTCTCTCTCTCTCTCTCTCTCTCTCTCTC
>JACEOJ010000076.1:929393-941092 GCA_013761285.1 Campoletis sonorensis
TATTATTATTATTATTATTATTATTATTATTATTATTATTATTATTATTATTATTATTATTATTATTATTATTTTGTGTGTTGAGAAGGAAAAAAGCTCTTGGGAATTCCAAGACTATTCGAATTCGAGGCTCGTACTCCGGAGGTCTCGATCGTTGCTCGTGTAGCTACAGAGCCAAGGAGTTGGGCAAAAGAGAAGAAGAAGAGAAATATAGAGAATGTGAAAGAGAGAGAGAGAGAGAGAGAAAGAGAGAGAGAGAGAGAAGAGGAGACGAGGTAGGGAATGATAGACGATGCGAGGAACAAACTTGCGAATACAGAGTTAAGAGAGGAGGGGAAGGAGGAGGAGGAGGATGAGGAAAAGGAGGAATAGGAAAGATCTGTTGGGTGAGAGAAAGAGGAAGAGAAAGAGAAAGATGGAGGAGTGAGAAAAACGAGTTTACGTCTCGCGGTTACGTCGGAGGGTTGGAGAGGAAGAGATGGCGGGCGGGCGGGATGGTGAAGAGGAGGAGGAAGAGGGGGGCGGGGGGGTTTGGAGAGACGCGTCATGGAATGAAGGAAGGAGAGAAGAGACGAAGGGTGACGAGGAGATAGAAGAGAAGGCAGGCGGAAGGTGTTACGTGCGAGCAAGATTTCGTACAACGTGGTGAAGAGTAAGAGAGAGAGAGAGAGAGAAACAAAGATGAAGAGAAGAGAAAGAGAAAGATTGAGAGAGAGAGAGAGAGAGGAGAATAAATGAGGAAGGACAGAAAATGTCTCCTTTGTGTGATGTAAGAAGAGAGAGAGAGAGAGAGAGAGAAAATGAGCGAGGAGTAAAAGAGGTAGAGTGTGGGAACGAGAAAAAAAAGAGGGCGGGGGGGGAGAGAAACGTAAAGAATACGAGAGAATAGAAAAAAAAGAGGGAACGAGAAAAAGAAACAGAAGAAAAAAAGAATGAAGGACAAAGTAAGAAAAGAGAAGAGAGTGAACGCGAAAAAAAGAAAAACGATTGAAGAATCGTAAAAAAAAAGAACGAGGCGCAAAAATTCTTGAACGAAAAAGAATAAGAAAAGAAAGAAAAAAAGAGGTGCCAAAGAAGACGAGGAAAGATTGTGAGGGAGAGTTGGACAAGTTTCGGAAACAGGAAATATACAGAGAAAAGAACTAAATGCAACGGAGAAAGGAAAGACGAAGGAGAAGAGAGAGAGAAAGAAAAAGAGAGAGAGAGAGAGAGAGAGAGAGAGAGAGAGAGAAGATCTACTCACGAGTGGTACTGTTGCTGGATGTAATTGAATTCCTCTTTGATTCTCTCGCAAGTGTCAGCCACCGTGAACTTCAGACCGCCCGCAGCCCCGCTGCTTCCACCGCCACCCTGGAACGAGAAGAATTCGATTAGTAATGGGTGACGCGCGCCCTCTCCCTCCCTCCCTCCCTCCCTCCCCCTCCCTCGCGCCCTAACAGCAGCAGCTCCTTCCCCCATCGCTACAATAATGGATTGAGGGGTGGCGGGGGGGAGGGGGGGAGGAGAGATGAAGGCAAACTAGCGAGAATCAGATGGCAAAACTTTGTCTCTATACCGTTTCTAGCAAATTATATTTCTACCCAAGCTTCCAGCGCGCGCCACTGGATAATTATTATCCGCGCTCGCGCTCGCGCATTAATATGATTATTATAATCCTTGTTATTCCCTGTGAGGACATTATTGTTTTTTTTATTTATTTTTTGGCCACAAATTTATAAAATAAATTTGTAATCCATTCCAAACAGTTTGATGGTCAAGTGTCTTTCCTGTAAAGCAACTAAAGATTACAGAGCGGCGAGAAGCTTTACCGCAGAATAGATCGTAGCTTTATAATCACCTGGGCGCCCATCAGTGATACGGGGATGGAAATAACAAAAAAATAAAATAAAAGGAAAAACAAATCGGAGATCACAGGAATAAAGAGTGTAGGGGAGTGTTGAAAACAAATATAAAGAAAGAAAAATAGAAAAAGAATTGAGGGGTTGCCGCGCGTATGGAGAGCGGAGTGTGATAAAAGGCATGCGAAAGAGAGTGGGAGAGAGAGAGAGAAAGAGAGAGAGAGAGAGAGAGAGAGAGAAAGAGAGAGAGACGCAATTGAGTGCCCAGAGGCAGGAACTTGGCGAGAAGAGTCGCACGAGCCTTGGAGAATAAAGGGCCGCGAAGGCGTTCTTAATGAGACCCGTTCCACCTGAATATATACACGAGAGAGGAGAGAATAAGTAAAAAAAAAAAAAAAACAAAAAAAAAAGGAAGAAGAAGCCGAAAGGGGCAAGAAGAGAATGAGAAAAAGATTGCAAAGAGAGAAATATGAAGAAAAAAAAAGAAAGAGAATAAAATGTGTGTGTGTGTCGGGCAAAAGATCGTGACTCGAGCCCACACGCTTCTCCAACGTCTTTCCAACAAAATAACTCGCCGAGACAAAATCTCTCCCTCGTGAAACACTTTCTTTTTTAATTTTTTCAATTTTGTCCCCTGCTCGCATTGTCTTCACTTTTATTTCAAGAAAACCGCTCTTTTCGACCCATATTACGTTCCCATTTCTCTGCTCAAATTATAACTCGTTTAAATTGACTTAAAAAAAAAAGTGACATCACCATCGAACGATTATCCATTTTGTCAAATTTTCTTCCAATAAATTTATCATTCACGGATTCAAATAAATTAAGGAGTTTCGGTACAATTGACGAGTTTGTTCTTCGACTTATCCTGAATATGTCCTCCAAGTTTTAAAATCGATTGTCTACACCGTTTCCACAAAATTCTCAAATAAAAAGTCACTTTTTAACACAGAAACGTGCCTACGCTTTCCCTAAACTTCAGTCAAGTGCATTAAACAATACGAAAAAATGTAAAAAAAGTTATAAAAAACTGTCAAACCACTGAAAATATCATGACAATTATGCCACCAGAAAATGAAATAATTCGTCTACATCGTTTATTAATTATTCATTTTTTTGTCAATGAAAACGATCAATTTTTCAGTAATCATGTAATTTTAATCCGAAATTTTGTTGTGTCAAGTTAGCGCTTTGCTTGAAAACAATAGAATTTCTTTCCCTGATTCTCCTTAAAGATAAGCTGAACCATTAAATTGTACGACTTGTAGCAAAACTCCTTAAGCAACAGAGAAAATATGAAGAAGAAGAATGAACGAGAGCACGCGTCATATTTGTTGGATGAGGATCATTGGACAATAAAATACTACGAGCATTTAAGCACGGAGTGGGATGAAAAATAGAAGTCAATGGCGCTTTTGCTACGAATTGCTCGCACCACGCACGGGGTCAGAGCAGAATTTCAACATTCATTCGCGCGGGATGAAGCAAAGAGGGGAATGTATGTTTTTTTTCTCTTTTTTTTTCGTTTTTTTTTTTTTTTTTTTTTTTCGTTCGAGTCAGCGAAAGAGAGAATGATTTGGCCACTTGTTGAGCCCGACTATCGTGACGCAACGAACACACGAGAGGAGGCAACAGTGGTGAGCAATGACGAACACAGGCCTCCTCGCATCATATATAGACTCGGAACAAGAGACCGAATGATACACGCGTTCCCCTCTCTCACGCTCGCCCGTTAAGTGTGAATAAATGCTGCGGGCTTCAAACCCATACACCGCGTCCAAATCCAATATACATGGTGTCTTTTTATTCGAATCTTCAATTTACAATCCAAACAAGTCAAAATAGCAATTTTATAAAGAAAAAAAAACAATCCAAGTTGATGATTTTGACGTTTATCAGTTCTACACATTTAAATTATTTGGAAATTAATTTTAATATTAAGAAATTATTATTATTATTATTATTATTATTATTATTATTATTATTATTATTATTATTATTATTAATTAGATTGATAAAGAGAAATTAATTTTAATAATAAGGCTTTGGAAATTAATGGTGAATTTTTTTTGATTAAAAAGATTCATTTTTTTAATTGAACGCTTAGGACTCAATGTTTTTCGATAATTATAACATTTTTGGTATTTTGACAGTAAATTTGGTTGATTCAGAGACTCTGACAGCAAAATATAATGTTTAAATGTTCGAATTATCGTAAAATTCGATGTTCAATTAAATAATTGACTTTTTTGATAGTATTTTTTTTTTTTCATTGGCCCACGGTCTAATTATTCGAAAAAATTTCTTGAAGTTCATGGAAACACGATTAAAATGATGTCAAAATTTGATCAAATTCTAATTAACTCAAACCATCCAAAAAAAATGCCAAAGTTCCACCGAAAATGAGCTTCCTCGCGTGCGGTTTCCCCTCTTGAACCAATCAATCACCTTTTTTCTGGATCCATCGACCATCGTTTTTTAGACACACTTTGTATATTCGAAATCTATGGGATCGACGAATATATATGCAAAGAGGCATAGTGACAATATGAACCACACTTGTTGCAATCATCAAACGGAACAGTCATCGAACAGGTTGTTGTTGGGCTGGTTAACCCCGATTGTCGCTGACCGTCGAGCTTTTACAACGTACTCGTTGCCCCCCTCCCCCTCCTCCTCCTCCTTCTCTCGCTTTGCACCCTTTTAGTTCTCACTCTCAATCTGCTATCGGGAGTTTCGCGCGTCGGTGGAATATTCACGGGGAGCTCTTTTCCCGCTGCTTCCCTCGGACAATTTCCAACATTTTCAATTGAAATGCGCGAGGAGGGGCAAAAAAGGGGGATCATTCCACCCTCTCCTCCTCCTCCTTTTCTATCTTTCTCTTTCTCTTTCTCTATTTAGCTCATGCCTCACTCTATCCGCATTGTTCACACCACTCGCCCGCGGCTCAGTGAACCAACGATTAATTCACACCGGGGGAAGCAGCATGCAGAATAGCCAGGCGCGATCATTTCCGAAACTTTGATTTTACGAATTGTGTGTACACCAACGCGTTATTCTCTCGATCCTTCATTAATACATTTATGTATGGTAACTCAAGGGACGTATATATATTTTTTTAAGCTTCAACATCCTTTATTTATCCTCACGCCATCTTGACCTTCAACTTCGACACGACATTGAGATATATTCGTTAAGGAGTTTCGGTACAAGTGACGAAATGTAACCATTTTATTCAAATTTCTACAGTACGTTCTTCGAATTATCCTCAATATGTCCTCGAACTTTCAAAACGATTGTCTACACCGTTTCCACAAAATTCTCAAATGAAAAGTCACTTTTTAACACAGAAACGTGCCCACGCTATCCCTTAATTTCAGTTTTGTGCATTAAACAATACGAAAAAATGTAAAAAAGTTTATAAAAAGCTGTCAAACCACTGAAAATATCATGACAATTACGCGACCAGAAAATGAAATAATTCGTCTACATCGTTTATTAATTATTCATTTTTTTGTCAATGAAAACGATCAATTTTTCAGTAATCATGTAATTTTTGTACGAAATTTTGTTGTGTCAAGTTAGCACTTTGCTTGACAACAATAGAATTTCGTCCCTGATTCTCCCTAAAGATAAGCTGAACGATTTTGGAAAATTGATTCATTAATTACAGCGAATATGGGATAACGAAGGATCGGAGGTGCGAACGAATAAAAAAAAAGATATCGATCAAGACAATGGATATTATAATCACCGTTAACCAATTGAACGAATATAACCAGTTTCAAAAATGCTTTCTTCCAATTTATGATTAAAAAATTTTCATTGTCACATAACATTGAAAATATTGACGTTTAATTCAACTTTTATGAGCCTCCGGATCTAAGACCACCTGGAAAAATAATTTTCTAAACTTTTTTTTGTCCCTATAGTGCTTTACACTTTTTTTCTCATCTCGGCGGCGACTGAGCGTCACTGACACTGGATAACCTCGTTATATCTGCTCCGCGAACAGATTCTCTTTCCTACGATCGCGGGGGGGTAAGAGGAAAGAGAAAGAAAGGAGAAATGAGTGAAAAAAAAAGAAAGGTTGCAAGGATCGAAAGAGAAATGGAGACGAAGAGGAGGCGCGTGGGTTGCGAACAATCGTTTTCCGATAATCTCCAGAAGGAATCGATAGCTATAAGTATACACCGGGCTCTCGTCTGCGGAAGTTTTATAAAGTAACGTCAACCGTGCAGCCCTGGGTGTCTCAAAAGTCATGACCAATAATGACCCAAAAGCTAAGTAGGTCACGCGCCGAATATCGGATTAAAAAAAAACTTTTCATCTTTTTTTTCTCTCCTCCTGCTTTTCGCGATGAGCCACTGCTCGGATATTGATCAATTAATTAACGATACGTCAATCGAATATACGTCAAAAATGAGACAATTGCGAAGCCCGCGCGTTTTCTCGTGACCATCGTTTAATTTAGGCCTAAACGCGGTGTTTTATCAAAAAATATAGTTTACTCCGATGTTCGGCTCTACGGATCGACGGTTACAAATGAATGATTAATGTGTCAAATTTCTTTCTTTTCTCTTTTTCGCGATCTTTTCGTATTTTTAGATCTGGGACCTAACTTTTGAGACAGATTGTATGAATTAAGAGGAAAGAGAGTTGGAGAGGAACGAGCGAATTGAACTGAAGAAACGAAAAATGTCTTCATTCTTTATTTCTTACGTTTTTTGTACGAAGACGTTTTCGAGATGGTGTGAGAAAAGTACGAAAAAGTGAGACAAGAGAAAGAGAGAGAGAGAGAGAGAGAGAGAAATAGTTTCCTGACGTTGGATACTTTGGAGCAGGACAGTCCGGGAAAGAGTGAAGCATTCTTCTACTTGCTTCGGTTCTTTCTCAAGCTCGTAATCCTGCCTCTTCCTCCTCACTCATCAGTATCCAGGCGACGTTAAAACTAATTAATTTGCAAGATCGGCTGCGGAGAAGAGAAGAAAACGAGGAGGAGAGGCAATGAAGAAGTTAAAAGAAATAAAAGAAAAAGAAAAACTGAAAAAAAAAAAAAATCAGATGAAGAAAGCTGGACGGTATGGACGCAGCGGCGAATATAAATTTGCTTTGCCGCACAGTCTAGCTCCTCGCTGCTGTAATATCATCAGCCGCGCCTCCGAATCCAATGGCAAATTTGTTACTCCGCGATATTCCGGGGAAGGAGAAAACCTCGCCGCGGAAATGATCTCGTTCGTCAACGATCCCAGAGAAAAACAATAAAACTTGGTGACCAAAAAGTAAGAGGAGGACGACGACAATTTTCATTTTTTTTCGATACATTTATCTCGTGAAGGGTCCATCCATTTATCGTTAATCGTTGATTAATTATTTAACGGCAGTGTTAACAGAACGAAAAAAAAAAAAAAGTGAAATTAAAGATCTCGTGACTCGATAAATTTCTTGCACAGAACCATGTCGATTTTTTCGACCGTAAAACATCGTCCGCGTGTAAAAAAAAACGTCTTTAAACTACTGTCACATTCAACATTTACAAATAAATGCATTTCTAATAATGAAAAGAAAAAAAAAAAAGAAGAAAAGCAGAAAAAATAAAAGAAAAACAATCAGCAGGCGTTAGATTGGACTCTACTCGATCGTAGTTTCGAGACGAACAGCATGGCAGCTACAAAAGCATCAACGGAACGGAGAGATGCACTTGGATAAACGATGCATGTATACGACGTCGCAGTGCAGAGACAGTGGCGCCATCATCAACGAAGCTACAGTAAATACGCAACAGAATTCTGCGGTCTTTGGTTATACTCTCTCCTCTCTCTCTCTCTCTCTTTCTTCCCTTCTCGGTTTAATCTGCCTCCTCTCTCAACGAATGTGCAATACGCGTGGGAGTAGCGCATGTAGATGGATTTATGCGAAGTGCAACGTGGGACAATCTCCTGTATTTGTCTATATATACGAAAAGATGACAAACAAAAGGGCGTAACTCTCGATAACTTTGACTATTAAATTACATAGGTTGTGGCCTTTTGTCCACGAATATTTCAACATATATATATAAACATTATTTACACGTGTGTTTACGCAGTGGTATGCACTAACCTCCGAACCTCTTTCTCTCTCTCTCTCTCTCTCTCTCTCTCTCTCTCTCTCTCTCTCTCTTTCTGTCTCTCTCTTTCTCTCTCTCTCTTTCTCTCTCTCCAGATCCCTATAGTCTCATTCTCGCGCGTTATTTCGTCTAGAGCAGAGCTTTAGCCCATCAGCCATGCACAAGTTCCAGAGAGCTCCGCGACCTGTACAAATAAGCGAGACGCGAGACGCGCGCTACGACGACACGATCGAGCCACTGTAGGAAATAGATGACGGTATTTGTAAATTCATACGTTTATACATGGCGCCTACAAATGTGTGGATAGGTTTTCGAGCTTCTCGGTTATCTACGCGACCGTCGTTTTTCGCTACCGTTCAATTATGTTCTTACGATCGTGCGCGAGTTTATCTCTTATTTTTTAATATACAAACGTTGTATAAATAAATATTTGTCACCGATACACGACGTGTTTTTAACTCCTAAAACTCGAGAAGGAAACTCGAGAACGAAACTCGATTGAAAAAAAAGTATGAAATTTACGATAAAAAACGATGAAAAAAAGAATAAAGTTGGTGAGGATTTTTGGAAACGTCAAACTTTTGAAAGAAAATATTCTAGACTTTTTGAAATACACGAAAGAATATTCAAAGAAGTGAAGAAAAAAAAAAATTAGAGAGGGAATTGAGGGAAGAGCCGGTGAGAAACAGCAAAAGGTCGAGAGGGCGACGAAGGAGGAGAAGAGAAAATCGGCCCTTGTTTGACATGTAAATGTAAATGTTGGACCGGAGATACCTCAGCCTGGTTCTCAACCAAGTGCGGATGATGCTGGGGCGAAATAGAAAGAGCAAAAGAAGGAAAAAAAAATACATCGCTCTCTCCTTCTCTTTTTCATTGCCTCTGGCTGAGAATTGTTCATAGTTGCCGCGCGGCAATTCACTCGCACGAGACTTTGTCCTCGTGTTATACGAACGATAGAAAGAGAGAGAGAGAGAGAGAGAGAGAGAGAGAGAGAGAGAGAAGAAAGAGCGTGATAAAGATGAAGAAGTGCGGAGAACCGTTTAGACCGTAAGAGACGAAAATGCGCGGGGGATGATTGTGTCTGGTCGGGGGTAAACGAGACTTGCCAAACGAACCAGGATAGCCCGATATATACAACCTGGGGGTGTTGTCCACCAACCCAACAACACCCTCAGAGGCTTTCAACCTAAACAACAGAATCATCAAATTACCCCAAATGCCGGGGCTAAATATTTTTTTTTTTTTAATATTCGATTTTATCGAAATTTTATTTATTCTTCGAGTTACAATAATTTAACAATTGTAATAATTGATTCTTTCAACCTAAACAACAGAATCATCAAATTACCCCAAATACCAGGGTTGAATAATTTTTTTTTTTTTCCAATTTTATCGAAATTTTATTAATCCATCGAGTTCGTAAAATTCAATAATTCTAATAATTGATTCTTCGGACCTAAACAAAATCATCAAATTACCCCAAATGCCAGGGTTGAGTAATTTTTTTATTTTCAATTGTATCGAAATTTTATTTATTCAACAAGTTCCAAAAATTCAATAATTCTAATAATTGATTGTTAATTATTTAATCTTTTCCATTTATTTCGTTAAAGATTCGAAAAAAAATGAGTTGATTATTATTTTCGATCAAAATACCAAATGATAAAAAAGTAAAAGACAAGATTTCGAGCGATTGAATCAAAAGAAAAAATTGATCGAAAGATAAATTGAGTAATTTGTTTTTTTTTTTTTTTTTTTAGTGTGTGCTCATATTTTAGGAAAAATATGAGAGTCACTGCGAGTGAAGATTTCAGTGGGCGGTATTGGTCCCCTCATCAAATGCTTGTCATACCGTTCTTACCCTGAAACTCCCTCGACCTAGGCAGGGATCTCGCTAAAGCTCGCCGAGCCAGAGGCAGAATAACCTCTCCTCCCCCCCTCCCCTCCCCTCCCCGCCCCTCCGCAACCCTCAACCCATACCCTGCGTCCTTCTCACCCTCACTTTTACGTCTTTCATCTTTCTCTCTGATTGTTGCCACTACGAGAGAAAAACACAGCCAAAGAAATAAAGAGTGAGAAAAAGAGAGAGAGAAAGAGAGAAAGAGAGAGAGAGAGAGAGAGAAAAATTGCCGAATAAAATAAACTAAAAAGATATAAAAAATGAAGAAAAAACTAAAATGAGGTGTGAAAAGAATTTAATTGGAGAAAAAACGTGAAAAAAGGTGCAAAAATTGAAATGATTTAGAAGAGGAAAAGAAAAAAAAGCAATAAATTGAGAAAAAAGCGAAAAATCGAGTAAAATGCTAGAAAAATTGAAGTAAAATAAATGGATTGAAAAGATTTCAAAAGAATGAAGAAAATGTGGACACAATAAAGATTAAGAAAAATGTAGACACAAAAGAAAATAAAATGCGGAATAAAGGGACACGATGAAGTTTAATATTTATTCGTCGATTCCACTTTGTTGGAGAAAGACAGCAGAAGAAAGAATGGGAAAAACGAAATCAATAAGTGGTCGCGTGACACTGCGGTGTGAATTTATGTGACACTCTGGATTACCCAGAAGCCAAATGTACCGATGGATGAAAGTACAGCTTTCTTGTCAAATAATTGTGTTATTAATATTCGCTTATATGCTGTATAAAAAAAATATATATATATATAGTTTTCCGAACGATAAGAACAGAGTGCAGTAGACAATTTATTCGATCGAATGTCACAAATTGTTGTTTGTTAAAAAATTTATGGTTTTTTTTTTCTCGTAGTCAGTTTTTCCTACTGCTCGACGAACCAATCATTTTCTCGATGTTTTTTGCCACGTGCATTAAACAATTCATACGAATAAATTCGTTTCCGAAGACTGGAGAAAAAAAAAGTCGTAAATCAATGAAAAAAAAAGCCAGAATATTTGTCAGTCAATTTTTTGCAGTGCTTGTGGTTTAAGGAGCTTCGGTACAAGTGACGAAATGTTACCATTTTATTCAAATTTCTACAGTACGTTCTTCGACTTATCCTCAATATGGCCTCCAACTTTTAAAACGATTGTCTACACCGTTTCCACAAAATTCTCAAATGAAAAGTCACTTTTTAACACAGAGACGTGCCTACGCTTTCCCTAAACTTCAGTTAAGTGCATTAAACAATACAAAAAAATGGAAAAAAGTTTATAAAAAGCTGTCAAACCACTGAAAATATCATTAAAATTGTGCCACCAGAAAATGAAATAATTCGTCCACATCGTTTATTAATTATTCATTTTTTTGTCAATGAAAACGACCAATTTTTCAGTAATCACGTAATTTTTGTACGAAATTTTATTGTGTCAAGTTAACGCTTTGCTTGAGAACAATAGAATTTTGCTCCCTGATTTTCCCAAACAATAAGCTGAACCATTACATTGTATAACTTGTACCAAAACTCCTTCAAGTTCAATGACATTTTTTCTCTCTCTCTCTCTCGCGTTGCACTAAATTCTTTCGATCGTTTTATATTTTCCCATGGCGTCAATCGCGTTAATGGACGCGTGAATGCAAAGCCACACGTTTCTTTTTTTTTCTTTTTTTGCGTCCTCCTCCCTCTTAATTATCCGGCGAGTGGTAGAGAATTTGAATCGCGATGCACATCGAGAAAAAGTGAAGAAGAAAAATGAGCGTAGAGACCAAAAAAAAGATCGAGAGAGAGAGAGAGAAAGTGAAAGAAATAACAGGAGGAAAATAGAAAACGTAGGAGAACTGTGTAGAAAGGAGAGAAAA
>JACEOJ010000076.1:947419-994015 GCA_013761285.1 Campoletis sonorensis
CTCTCTCTCTCTCTCTCTCTCTCTCTCTCTCTCTCTCTCTCTCTCTCCCTTTCTCTTTCTCTCTTTCTCTCTTTGGTAGGGTAGCAAATATTCAGTTTGTTGAGTGGGGGGGTGAGTAAAATCAGGACGAGCTTTTCTTGCTGTCTCTCTCTCTCCTTTTCTCTGTATGAAGCAAGCCCCCCTGTTAGCGGTTTGCATGCGTAGTGAAAGAGAGACGAAGAGGAAGTGATGAGAGTTGGGACGAGTGGCGGGGGATTGGAAAGCAAGGGATGCTGCCGGTTTTTGAGATGATCTGGCCAATCTGCGCATCATTTTCTCATCCCCCTTCTCCCTCTTTTCCTTCTTTCTCTCTCTCTCTCTCTCTCTCTCTATCTCTTTCTCTCTTTCTCTCTCTTTACGCGTATTCCATCCCTACCGACACGACGACACATCCGCGAGCAGTACGACACCTACGTGAACCACAAAATCCCTCCCTAAACCCCCCCCCCCTCCCGCTGCCTGCCTCTCCTGCTCTATCCCAATCTCGTTGAACGAGCGGATGCGAATCCGCGCTTTCAGAAGAGAGAGAGAAAAACTAAGAGAGAGAGAAAGAGAGAGAGAGAGAGAGAATAGGACAAGCCCCTGTTGAATGCGACATTTCGAGGCAAACTACGAGAGCCTTCGCAAAAGAAGGAGGTTACAGAGAGATAAGAGCCAGGGATTCTTATATATATTTACATTTTATTGTTTTATATCCATTTACCAATTATTTTGACATTTGGAAAATATATTAAATTTTTTTTATTTTTTGGTTTCTTTTCCTCGGCACTTTTTCATTCGTAGACAAATTAATTGGTCGGAAATTGCAAAGTTTTCTTGAACGAAGAAAATTTTTTGAAATTGTTTACAAAAAAGATCGAATTATAAAAACGATGCATTATTAAAAATAACAATAAAAAAATAGTCGCATCTGTTGAATCTTTAACCAGGACAGGAAACTCGATTCGAGCAACTTGTCCAAATGCACTTTTTTTGCATCGTTCAAATGCGCTCTAAATGCACTTTTTTTTTTCTACTTCTGTCCCACAGTGCGGACTCAATTTTATTTTCAAGAATTTGTCGTCGAGCTCCAAACTTTATATTGCTACGGACGTTCCAGTTTGCCGAAACTTGACTGCGGTCCATTTGCAAGTTTTCACGTCACAGTAATACAGAGGAGCAAGGATATCGCGAGCCTGAGGCAAAGTCACAAGGGAATTTCAAACAGCAAAGATTCGTCACCACTTTTGTAGCGAACCACTTTTCTCGCTGCCTCTCTCTCTCTCTCTCTCTCTCTCTTTCTCTCTCTCTCTCTGGCTATTCGCGATTCTTCACGTTTTTACTCTTTTTCTTTTTCTTTGCGGTGTACAAGACCAGATTCTTCTTAGAGCGCATCGAATCTCTTATTCTTCCAGTGAATTGTTGCCCCTTCCCTCGCCCTCGTCATTCCAAGACGTTCATAAAGGTTTTTTCGTCCAAAATAACTCAATTTTTATTTTCTACCTTCTCCAAAAATTCAAAAATATTTTCACGTCACGGTGAATGTTATTTTTTAGTTTTTTAAATCATTTTTCGTTGATAAAATTTCGTTCAAGAAAAATGTTCTGTATTGGGAATTCCTTCGATTCGGTTTCCAACATAAATTTCGATACTACGTCATTTTATTTAATTCAACTTTGCCAAATCGATGAGAAAAATGTAATTTTTATTTTTCTTCAAATTTTTAGTCAAATATTTGGAAAAACTTTATGAAAACATGATTTGCAAAGTTTCTTTTGAAATGGCCCATATATTTTAGCCCCTTGGATCTCGTCACAGAAATCGCACCACCCACACTTCTCACATTTTCCTTCTACAGTTTTCCTCGCGGGCCAACCGCTAAATTACCATCTTCGCACACTTTGAGCTTTCGCTCATCGCACCCTTAGAAATATACACTTTTATCTTTCTCTCTCTCTCTCTCTCTCTCTCTCTCTCTCTCTCTCTCTCTCTCTCTCTCTTTCTCTTTTCTCTCTCTCTCTTTCTCCATCTGTTTCCACTTTGTCCCATTTCATCGACTCTCCGTTCAACAAAAAAAAGAAAAGAAAATTCTGAATATCTCAGAACAATCTTCTCGAGAAGCTTTTCATAAAATTATGCATATAAATATCTATATCATTGTCCATTAAGTTTCCAAAACCCAATAATAAAGATTGACATCCGAGAAAGAAAAAAAAAAATCCCCGACTCCGATTCTTCCGACACGGTGTCAAAAAAACGTCGCAAAACCGTCTTTCCGCGTCCATCAAAAAAGCCCAAAAAAAAAACAACTCTAAACTCCCCTAAATTTCGAACGATCAAAATATTCATCAAAACCTTTGATTTTCGCGCCAAAAGTCTCCGAGTAAATTTTATATCCCAACAAATTAGAGCATAGAGCACCAAAAGATTAGAGAAAATAGAAGAAACCGGATGCATAAGAAATGCAGATGCTACAAAAAAAAAAAAAAAAAAAACTACTTTCAACCCTCAGCCAAAAGGGGGGAAAAAGGGGGGGGGGGGGGGGGGGGGGGGGGGTGGTGGTGAATAAAAGCAACAGAATTGAGGGAAAGTATGAATATATATAGAGTTGTGATGGGACGAGTGCATCAAGCAAGATAAAAAAAAAAAGAAATGACGAAAAAAAAAAAAAAAAAAAAAGAAATCGTGGACAGGGGAAGTGGAAAGAGAAAAGAGAGAAATCTGCGACGACGATTCTCGCCATCAACTGGAAAGCCCTCGAAAACCGTTAGGTTCTTTTCTCGGTGTTCGGACCACCCTCTGACGCCTCGCCGAGTGTAATATTCCCGGGGAAGTAAAGCTCCCGAGAATTTTCGCCTCAATGTTATATACTCATACAAATGTACATAGAAAGAGAGAGAGAAAGAGAAAGAGAGAGAGAGAAAGAGAGAGAGAGAGAGAGAGAGAGAGAGAGAGAGAGAGAGAGAGAGATGTACTTGGTAGTAGTCCATCCCCCTCATCGCAAAGAGAGCTCGGAGCGTCGAGTCTCGTCACTGGTATACACGAGAGCGAAGGGATGCAAATAACTGCGGTGATAACAGAACAGATAGCTCGACGCGTTCTCGCGGAGAGAGAGAGAGAGAGAGAACGCGTCCCGGGAGTAGGGAGATCTCGATGCTTGAGAATAGATCGTACTTTCTCTCTCTCTCTCTCTCTCTCTCTGTCGCGCGCGATCTCTCCCGCTTTCTGCTCTTGTACACATCAACAGAGAAAGCAGAAAGAGGAATTGCTCGTCGTCGTCGAAAGAGAGGGAGAGAAGGAAGGAAGGAAGGGAGAGAGGGAAAAGGAGCTAGAGGATGGAGATATCGTTTCATGGAAGAGGGACTGAAGGGTGCTGCGGTTGTAAGTAGTGAATCTGTGGTGTGGGAGAACAGAAATCGCGACGGTTGAGGTTTCAATATATATATATATATATATATATATATATATATTTGTAGGATACGTTGAGTGTTGGTGCTAGAGGTGGTTTGGTGACAACAGTCAAGCTCGTAGTATAGAAAGCATATGAGAGCGAGAGAGGATGAGTGAAAAGATGCGATTCCTCGTAGCGTTGACTACCACAGATAGCAACACACTTGTTGGAGCGAGAGAGAAAGAGAGTTTTGTGTAGAAGATGAGGACAAAGGGGTGCGCCCTCTTGTGGAATACAAGAGAGCGAACGAGAGAGAGAGAGAGAGAAAGAGTTAGGGGGGAGAAAGATTTCAGAAGGATTGGTTGAGGAGTGTGGGTTGTTGGAAGCTCCAAGAGGATAGAAATGGAGAGAGAGAGAGAGAGAGAGAGAGAGAAAGTGAAGAGAAACGTCACTCTGTCGCATCGAGCGCGGGCGATGAGTGGCGCGCGCGCTCGTCTTTTGTTTGCGATGCGACTCCTGCCACGGCACAACTCCAGGCACCCACCCATTTTCCTCTCTCTCTCTCTCTCTCTTTCTCGTTCCACCAAAACTTTATCCCCCTTATTCTCATCACCACCAAACCAACGAGAAAGAAAGAGACCGAGAAATCTGTTTTTCTCCCACTTCCCTACTCTTTCGCTCCGCCGACGATGGCCTCGAGAAAAAAAATAAAAATTATTTCAAGCAGGGATAGAACTCGACCAATAGTGGGGGAAGAAACACCACGAGTACGAGACGAACCACCGAGCTTGACGGATCTCCACGCCTAACCAAGTGGAGAGAAAATACAGAATGGTGTTTCAATGATAAAACTTCGCTACACTTAACGCCACTCACACTACAACCATCGCCATTCCTTCATATACACACACATATTCGAACAACGTATTTTACTTTACATCCAAACTCTCAGAGCAAAGCTATTGCAGTCTTGTTGTCGCCAAATCCTGCTTGAAATACATTTCCTATGTGTACACGGGACACGACGCACTCACGTCTCTCCCTCTCTCTCTTTCTCTTCTCTCTATTCCCATAGCTCACTCGATTCTTGTCTGTCTACCCCTTTCTCTACGTTAGTATATCCACGTCTCCAACTATTGTGTATACGTCTAGATCTGTGCAACAGCAGTATCTGACATTGATGTTATATATGTACGTACCAATAAACCTCGAAACTGATATGTACATGCGAAATGGCTACGAGGCTCTCGTCATCGATTAATGTCATTGCTGTAAATACACACGAAGGACAGGACAAATGTCTAACAGTCTTTTGGGACGTGGGGGAAAGATTCATAGGGAATTTTTATGTTATTATTACGGAGTTGGAAAAAAATGTATTTTTGTCGTATCGCAATTATGTGTGGCAGTGTATTTATTATGAAAACTTGAGAGAAATTTGGTTTTGTGTGTTGTTGAATTTTGTTTTGTTTTTTATTCGTACTTTATTCGTATTTGGTGTCAAAAATAGTGAAAAATGGATTTTCTTCGAATATACAAATCTACTAGGGAAATAGTTTTCGTTGAGAAATAAATCTGCGAGTATACGAAATATATTACGCGTGGAATGTGAGACTCTATATACTCGTCTGCCTGAATTTCATCGCCCCAAGGGATATTCTCAACGACACGCGCACGTTTTCCAAATTCAATCGTTCCACCTTCGAAACATTCGTCTCCGTGACATTCTCTTTCACATGTTTCTGCGGAGAGCCTCAGTCGTGCCACAATCGAATAAATTATTAACGAGGGTACAATAAAATAAAATGAATCGTGACTTAAAAGATAACCAATGGATAAGCCTTTTTATTATCGAATAACATACTTCTTTTTTATTTTTAAGTTTTCGTAAGTTTTCTAGTCTTTTCACCTCGCACTTGCGATCCTTAAACAACAATTTGGGTTATTGAAGGTCAAAGGCGCGATCAAGAGATACACTTTTCGCAGTTTTTCAACAACATCCTAAGAAAAAATTGAAAATTAAATCGTCGTAATACTTGAACAGCTTGTACAGCGTGTAAACTCTCGAGATTTTTTAACCAAACTCCGGACAATTGTGCAAATCTCGTAGTATTTTTAACACGAGTCCTAAACGACCTTGAAACTATGGATTAAAAGAAAACCTTCACCATATCGTTCGTGTTTATGAAAAACCAGTTCGTCATATTCGATTTCGTCCGTTTTTACATTTTTTTTTGATTAACTTTTATATTTGATTCGATCGATATTTCTTTTATTCACCAAAATTATAAAATGATGAGTCTCGTGTATGTTAAATTTTCAAATTAGAGCTTATATTAAAGTCAAATAATTTGGAGATTAAATGTGAATGAGAAATGACAACACTGATGAATACAAAATATATCATTTGTATTCTCTGCCTCTCTCTCTCTCTCTCTCTCTTGCTCTTTCTATGTATCAGAAGAGAAATATATTAAGGGGATACAGATGCGACTGTGCGATTTGCGAATATGGCTTGACAAGAGACACACAAAACATATGTATCGATATATCGACAGATCTATCGAATGAATATGCTATTTGATATGACGTTGTTCGACGACGAGTGTTTCGTGATATACGTAGTAATAATACCCACCAGCAAAATTCACCCTTCACCAGACCATAAGCAACGATCCAACCATTTTATAAATTATCGACATTCGTTGACTGTGTTGATCCTGCTAACAGGACTCATAGTTTTTTTTTCAATCACGGCACACGCTCGAACGACCAATTAAAAAAAAATGGATAAAAATTTCGAAAAAACTAGATAAAAGTTTTATCTCGATACTTTTTTTGGCTCTAGCATTTTTTTTAGTGTACTTCAATTTATTTCTTGGCGATCTAAAGAGAACAATCTTTTAAAAAATGCTTTCACCATGTTCCAAAACAATTTTCAAGTCGAAATATTCAGTAGATCATTTTTTATAAAAAATTTCGTCACTGAGAAAAAAATCTGCCCCAGGCCTAAAGAGAAAAATAGTCATTATTCTAATTTTTTTGGCTCTAGCATTTTTTTTAGTGTAGTTAAACTTATTTCTTGGCGATCTAAAGTGAACAAACTTAAAAAAAAAGCTTCCACCATGTTCTAAAACAATTTTCAAGTCAAAATATTCAGTAGTTAATTTTTTATAAGAATTTTTGTCCCTGAGAAAAAAATCTACCCTAGGCCTAAAGAGAAAAATAGTCATTATTCTACTTTTTTTGGCTCTAGCATTTTTTTAGTGTACTAAAATTTATTTCTTGGCGATCTAAAGTGAACAAACTTTAAAAAAAAGCTTTCACCATGTTCCAAAACAATTTTCAAGTCGAAATATTCACTAGTTAATTTTTTATAAGAAATTTTGTCTCTGGGGTCCAAATCTACCCCACGGTGGCAAGTAATTCTACAAAGATGTGGCAAGCAAGGGTTAATAATTATTACGATATGTCAAAGACAGTGAAGTCAAAAAATGTCAAAATATATTTACTTTCGGGGAGATTTGTCGAGAGAATTTTGAAAAATAAAAAAATTAGAATTATTCATAATGTATAGCAGGAAATTTAGTTACAGGAACACAGCAAACACGGATACGGATATTAGTGCATTGGATTGTAGAGCTTAATATATATATACGAACAGGAGAGAATACGCAGGAACAAGTAAGTTCGAGATGACGGAGTGAGGTCAGAGGATAACACGGGTCTCGACCGAGAGGGTTCGTAGCCAACTCCCTTTGACACGAATACGTTTATGCGATCGCTTGGCCTCTCAGTTTTCTCACCCTCATCCTCCTTCCTCTGCTCTCACGGCTTTCTAACATTTTCCTCACAGCTCTGTATAAATCTTTCACATATTCCTTTCGATATAATATCCGGCATCGTTTTATTCTACGAACCAAAAACGTTTGAAAATTTATTTAATTTTACAAAATAAACAGAACTTTATGAATCTTTGTTTTTCGATATTATTCGGCAGATCATTTTTAATGATTTTTTTTTATTCAGTACGTTTGGTGGAAAAAATGATTTTCAGTTTAACTTCTTTTGGCCTGAAACAAAAAATTAAATATTTCGTCAACATGTAGAATTTGCTAAATTTGTAACTTTAGTTATTATTGTCGATTGCTTATGGCCACCCTAGAATTTTCGAAAAATCGTTTATCTCAAAATTGTCTTTTTTAAGTTGAAATTTTGAATATATCTTTGAAAATACTTTGTCTATGGAAGTTCGTAGGATTTTTTCTTTATATTGCATAGTCCATTTGTTATTGACACTTTTCTGACGATTTTTTAGGCAAATTTATCATTTTCCACTTTAGAAGTGCGCCATTCGGCCAAAAATCAATTTATCGCAAAAGTCCTACGTACTTCTGTAGCAATTATTATATATAATCGAAAAAAAATCATTGGCTCATTATAATTAAAAAATTGCGGGAGCTGTCAGTCCGGCCGTGGAGCCTGAAAAAACGGAGACGTCATCGCGAAAACGCTGCACAGCCGCCACTTTGAAATAAATGGCTTCAAAAAAATTATTGTAAACAGTCACTGACATGTATGATAAAATCCCATTTTTGTAATCTCGATTTATTTTGTAGTATCTCTGAAAAAAAATCGCCAAAAAGCCTATTTTTTTCGGCCTCTAAAGTGGCCCAAGGCCTTAATGCACTACGGAAGAAAAAATTAACTGATTGCTCGGAAGAATGAGAAAGGGAAGATTTTATGGGAAAGGAAATTGCGTGATGCAGTCTGTTTCCTCAAAGTCATCTAATTCTCTCGTAACTTTTGTTTTCGAGCTTTTCCAGTGAGAATTTCTCGTCACAGGCTGCGAGGGAGAGTCAGGAAGAAGGAGTGAGAGAGAGAGCACACAATTAAATGCCTCTGTAAGTTATCTCCAAAGTTTTGAAAGTCCCGATGCTGCTCTCGGGGAGGGATGCTCGGTCGTGAGGCCGAGCGGGCAAACAACTTTGATTAAATATCTCTTCTGGCGAAGAACGAAATGAATGTGGATAATCCTCGTTTGATTGTCTTTTCCCTTCTCGCTATATACCACCAAATCTAACGGAAGCAGCATTATTTTTTCTCTCTTTTATATTTATCGATCTTTATAAATATATTTTTGAAAAACTTGAAGTAGCTTCTTCGATGTTGCATAAAAATGTGTGCAAAGTTTTAGAAGGCTTCAGCATGTAGGAGCCAAAATATTTATCGATGAAAAAGTAACTTTTAACACGAGCTCTTACGAGAGACTACCGAAAATTGTGATTTTTGTCAATAAATATCTGAACGTTCCGCTCAGTGAAAGCTTCTAAAATTTATAACACACGTGCATATGACATTAAACAAGATTTTTCCAAATTTTCAACAAAATCTTAAGAAAACGATTTAACAACAGAACAGCCCCAAGATGAGAGAGAAATAAAAAAACAAAAAAATAGAGAACGCAGTCAAACTAAATTCGATAGTCCTATATTTTTGCACTCACAGATAGAACACAGAGCGCCTATATTTCTCTCGTTGAAGCGAGAGAGAGAGAGAGAGAGAAAGAGAGAGAGAGAGAAAGAGAGCTCACTCGCAAAGTGACTATGGAACAAAGGGTTGAGCCTTCTCTCTGCGGGCGCGCAGTAATTATTATGCTCTTTGACGATATTCCTCTCCCCTTTACCTCCTCCTTCTCTCCGCCGTCTGTCAACGCGGTTTATACGCGTTGTATATACCCAACCGACGTATCTACTCTAGAGAGCTCGCGGAGAATCGATACTTGTAAAATCTCGGTGAATCCGCAGCTCTCCCACAACGCTATGGATGCACACGCGGTTTCTAGCTCCTCTAAGCCCCGACCAATCCACCTGCTTTTTCCCCCTTCCAACCAAAAGAGCTCGTTTTTCCATTTCTTCATTTTTTTCCTCCTCCTCCTCCTCCTCCTCCTCCTCCCTCTCATTTCTTTCTCTCGCACACGATTTCCTACGGACACGATCTTCACATACGACGTCAACGATTATTCGTACCAATCGCTGTTGCTTCATACACCGACGTCGATTCCAATCACTTTCCGATCAACCAATTTCCAATCCGGTATCCTGTTTATAAATTTTAACCAAAATTCATTATTCTTCAATAAATTTACACAAAAGTTCATTAAAAATGATCAAAAAACATGAAAAACCTTACAAACTAATTTTCTTTGCCCTGCTCATTCGTAAACTGAGAAAAAACAAATTCGTTGAACGAATAAAATTCATTTTGTACGACGAAAATATAGTCTTCGACTATTTTTTTCTTCAATCGTGACACTAAATCATTTAATTCAACAAAAAATAGTTGAATTTTTGTTCGTTTGATCAAATTTTTTCCTCAGTGTAGGAAAAAAAAACAATTTGATGAACAAAATTTTAGTTGATCCAATTTTCATACAGAAATCTTGAAATATAATAATAAACGCATTCATAATATGAAGAATCAACGAGAAACTAAAGGCGTTCGACCGGAAGTTATGACGAGATACGAAAAGAAGAAGAAAAAAAACGTATAGTGCGTTATCTCGGGACTCTGTAATTGCGGACTATGTGCATGGAGAAGTCTTTCGTGTGAGACTCGAGTCGAGAGGGCGTTAATGATTTCACATATATAAATATCTATATATATTAATATGTATGTTCCCAAGCATACATTATATATCCACATAAAGTTGATGAATAACTTGGTAATGACGAGAGTCAGGCTTTGTACTCCTTGACAACACGTCCCCTTAATTTTCCTGCCTAATGTTTAAGATTAATTTTCCGTTTTGTTATTCGAGAGGTTCTATTGAAGCAGCAGCAATATCGCATCAAATATAAAAATAAAACTTTTATCTTCGCATTATTGTCGGTATAAATGAAATTTTGTTAAATTTTACTTTAAGCTATTTTTATAGTGACATATCGAAAAGTTGTTTTTCACTTTTTCTCACATACAAAATGGTTTGCGGGCAAAAGTTAATAAAGAAAAGTTGTTGCAAATTGACTAAAGAACAACATACTCCAAATTCAAGGCCATCCAAGCTAATTTGTACTTGCTGTCAAATTACAAAAATTGCGAACATTTTGTTTCTTTAGATTTTATTGAAAAACTTGATGTAGCTTCTTCGTTGTTGCATAAAAATGTGTGCAAAGTTTTAGAAGGCTTCAGCATGTAGGAGCCAAAATATTTATAGATGAAAATGTCACTTTTGACACGAGCTCTTACGAGAGACTACCGAAAATTGTGATTTTTAGCAATAAATATCTGAACGTTCCGCTTGGTGAAAGCTTCTAAAATTAATTACACACGTGCGTATGACGTTAAAGAAGATTTATCCAAATTTTCAACAAAATCCTAAGAAAACGATATAACGATTGAAAACTACTTTAAATAAATCTAGTTCGTCATCATTATCTTTGTTGTTCTTGGAAATAATAAATTTAGCATGGCTGTCAGGTACTCGTTATAAAAAAAAAACTTATTTAAAAAAAACGACGAAATCCTCACCGCTACGTAGAAATGAGTGAATATGAAATATGCACAAATATACATATGTATGTTATGTACATATGTAAATGTCAGTTATATACCGGAATACGTAAAATCTATTGATGTATACGAGGAGCAGACGAAGCGTGGATAGGATGCTGGTGGTCCACGGAACCGAGGGAAATCTCGAACCCGCAGGAATGACAATAGACTGTCAGATAATGAATCCTCAGTCACCCCGCTCCGTACTCGACCCACCCTCTAAAATCCACCTCCCGAGCTCGCTTTCAACCCTCTCCGTCCCCTGCCTCCTCCGCTTCTCTCGCCATCAGTAAAGTCTTTGAGCGTACTATCTGTAAATTTCAAACAATCCATTTTTTTTAAAACGAATTCAATAAATGTTTTATACGACAAAAAGAGACGAAATTCGAAAAATGTGTTGAAATAAAATGTAGTTTTAGATTTTTCTCGTAAAAATTCCATTTTTTTTCTCCATTTATTCATTTTTATCGTATTCGCGGTAAGGGATTACTGGCGTTCTGTGAGAGCAAAAATAAATATCATTCAAGGCCTTAGGCCAGTCTAGAGACCGAAAAAATAGGCTTTTAAGGGATTTTTTTTTCAGAGATCCTACAAAATCAATCGAGACTGCAAAAACGAGATTTTATCGTACGTATCAGTGACTGTTCACAATAATTTTTTTAAAGCCATTTATTTCAAAGTGGCGGCTGTGCAGCTTTTTCGCGATGACGTCTCCGTTTTTTCAGGCTCCACGGCCGGACTGACAGCTCCCGCAATTTTTTAATCATAATGAGCCAATGAATTTTTTTCGATTATATATAAGAACTGCTACAAAAGTACGTAGGATTTTTGTGATACATTGATTTTTGGCCAAATGGCGCACTTCTAAAGTGGAAAGTGATAAATTTGCCTAAAAAATCGTCAGATAATTGTTAATAACAAATGAACTATGCAATATAGAGAAAAAATCCTACGTACTTCCAGAGACAATGTATTTTCAAAGATATATTCAAAATTTCAAGTAAATCGGTTGAAAATTGTCCGAGTTATGAGTTCGGCCAACTTAAAAAATGGAGTTTTGAGCTGAACGCGTTTGAAGTCTCGAGTAGCTCGCTGCGGATCGGACGGCCTTGTACTAAAATTCGAAAACCGAGTACGGTTTACTTCGGGACATCATTTTTGAGGTCCTGAGAGACCATTTAAAATTTAAAAAAATGAAAAATCGATTTTTCGAAAATTCTAGGGTGGCCCAAGGCCTTAAATTCATGATATTTGATGGAGCCTGTTTATTCTATTAAAAAAAAAGATTGTACTCGAAATAGTGTCGGGATGAATGACGTGAGAATGTTGACAGCCTTCGCTGACAAACGACACCCTTATTCTTTCAACAGCACATCGACGTCGAGGCTGTCTCTTGTAGGAGATGGGGTTTGTAGATGAAGATTGAAAGGAGGGTGAAGAGAGAGAGAGAGAGAGAGAGAGAGAGAGAGAGAGAGAGAGAGAGAGGTAGGGCGGGGGTGACTGTGACCGAGTAGGCGAGGCGTCCACTTAGCGCTAATGCCCCTTTTATTGGTCAAGATCTCGATTCTCCATTGAATAGAACTGCTCCCGCCGCAGCCCCTCGAAGCCCTTTAAGCGGGTACAAATTTCGTCTCCCGCAGTGCGAATCCTCGATTTTTCGTTCGTCTACGTTTAAAGGATCTCCTTGAATGTATAATGAAAAAAAACGTCTCGGTGGTTCGTCATTCGTGCTCAATTTGTGAATTGACGAAATGTGTTCTTATCGATCGTCTAGCAGAGAAAAAAAAAAGAAAACATTACTAAATTTTTGTTTTAATTGAAACGAGCACTTTGGAATATTCGTCGTCCTGCTGAAACACACGAAAAAAAAAACTAAAAAACTAAAAGGAACAAGAACAAAAGGAATTGGACGCTTTTTCAGATTAAACTTTCAACGCACATTGCGAAGCGGGACGAAAAAATTTCTATTTAAAAAACGAGGGAAAAAAGATTTGTCTGTTCCGCGAATCGTATCGGTCTCTGTTCCCTCGCTCGATATAAAAAACCTCGAGATAAAAAAGTGAACGACAGAATGTTTTTTTTTTTCCTTTTTTTTTCATTTTTTTTTCTTCTTTTTTTTCATATAAAAATGGACGCGGGTGTATGTATAAGCCGGATGAAGCTTAGCGGTACTCGGCCAACAGGAGTGTATTCCCGACTGCCGCATGAGAGAGCTCGAAATCGTTGACGCAGAGAGAAGAGCCTTGGCGGCGACGTGGACGAGAACAAATTCGTGGAAAAGAAGAGCGCGAAAAAATCGCGATCGACGGGTCGTAGGATTTTTCTATTTTTTTAAAAACATATTCTATTTGAAAAAAAGAAAAAAGAGAAAAGAAGAACAAGAATTTTCATTGGTGCCATGGACCGCTCTGTTTATTCAAAATATATTCGTAATTATTCTCAAGCCACGCTCAGAATTATAAACGAATCGCCAAAGTCACTCAATCTTTTTTATTTTCCTCCGTATGTTTTTTTTCATTTGCACTTTTTGTTTTCTTTCAATCGAAGTGTTGGAATCACGGAGTATGGAAGAACAGAAAAATCGTAATTGTATCTTAAGAAATATTTAAACTATAAATGCCACTTTGAGGGGAAAAATGAAAAAAAATAATAATGAAAATGTTGATCAAACCTCACGATTATCGCTGCAGATCACATAAACTAAATAAATTAAGTCTTTCTTCGTGAAACTCTCAAGTTACCTCCCTCAACGCCTCTTTTGACGCACGGTTAAGCACGAATTATTATCAACGTTGCAATTTAACTTGCTTGCAACTATTCGCATATAAAAAACTTGGTGAGATCATCCTTTTTTCTTGTTTCTTCTTTGTTTTTTCGTTTCTTCGCTTCAAGAATGCCGAACGGAACGATTTTTTTAGGCGTTTTCCGTCCCCGGTCTCTTCTTGTTCTGCAACAATCGAATAATTTCATTCAACATTTACAACACCAGACATTATTTCGCATCTGCTGCGACGAATGCCAAAAAAACTCACGTTTTGTTTCGTAGTCTTAGCGTCTGTGCTCGAAGCTCTCGTTTTCGATCTTTCCTGCTCCAACTGAGCGTGCAGAGTCGTCACTTCGAGCGTTAATTCTTCCCGTATTTCTTGCAGTTTTGTTACTTCCGCAAGAACAGAAGCTTTGTCCTTCACTGTAAGAAGAAAACAAAAGAAAAAGCATGAGTTTTGTGCATCGATAAACAAAAAATCAAGAATTTTTGGTCAATATATTGTTAAAATTTTCCAATATTCACCGAATCAAATTTGGTAAATATTTGAAAGTGATCCTTTTACGAAAAACGGTCAAAAATTTTTTAACCTTGTGTCATATTGTTAAAAAATAATATTACGATTAAATTTTAAGAAGAAAAAAGATTAAAAAATGTATAAAAAAATAAATTTTAGGTAATTTTTTCCATTATTATTATTTTTTATACCTTCCCCCTCCTTGAAATCGATTGTGAAATGTTTGCTTATTGATAATAATGCTTAAAAAAACGAAATCGGCCCCGTTTTTTGCAAAAGAACTATTTGGAAATTTGGACCGTGATTTTTTCTCCAAATACGAATGAGAGTCCGATGAAAATCGATAAAATTTGCTATTTGTAAGATGGATTTTTCGGTTTTTAAGCCTGAAGTATGTTGAGGAATAAATACGTACTTTCTCCATGAGAGAGAATTTGATAGAGCTTTCGATTTCTGTTCTTGACCTGGGTAAGTTCATCCTTGAGAGATTCGACCTCGAGCCTCAACTGGGCGATTTGTTCGTCGCGTTTTTCGACCTCGACCTTTAATTGGGCAGACGTTATGTCGTCATCGAGTTGATTGAATCTTGACTTCAAAATATCTTTCTCTTTGCTCTTCGTAATCTCGTTTTTCGTTTCTCTATCGACTCTCTCGAAGAATTCTGTGTCCGATTCTGGAAAATAAGCGCCAATATTTAGTCAAAGTATGTTGAATATTTTTTTTCTAACTTTTGCCAAAACGCAGCAAAAATTGTTTCATCCAAAAATACCTTTTACTTTGGAATCTTTGCTCTCTGAGTTGACAGCTGCGTTGGCTTCCGTCATTGACGCACAAGTGCCCAAATTGTTGAATTCTTCCAAAGACATCGTTGCCTTTTTGGACTTTTTGTTGCCTTGCGCCTTTTTAGCATCTTCCTGCTCTTTGGACCCTCCGCCATTCTCGCCTTGAGCCTCGTAAGCCAGTTTTGACAGTAATATCGCCTGATGCAGTTCCTGCTCGTACGTCTCTTCTATCGCCTTCAAATTTCACCAAAATATCATTATTTTTTCATTCGCTTTGTTGCTTTCGCTAATAACTGACAAAAAAAACACTCGCAATTCACCATTGAGTCTTTTTGTTTCCATTGTTCCCACTGTTGAGTCTCATTGCCACCTTTCTTCTTCTTATTCTGTGAAAATAGTTCAATTATTTAAAAATAATATCGACTCTTGGCGCAACATTTATGGAGAATTTTGTGGAAACGGTGTAGACAATCGTTTCGAAAGTTGGAGGCCATTTTCAGGGTGAGTCAAAGAACGTATTGTAGAAATTCGAAGAAAATGATGACATTTCGTCACTTGTACCGAAACTCCGTAAACAGAATTGACTTTTCGATATTATTAAATAAATGCGAGAAAAGTTGAAAATTAAATGATGGATAAGAATCGAGATTTGAACGAGCAATTATTATGGCAGGAGGAATAAAGTTATGTGGATAGTAAATCAAGATTCGAAAACTCCCGCCATTATTCGTAGCGAGCGTTGACGTTTATTGGTCGAGAGAAAAAAAAACATACACACACACAAAGATCGACTTGCCTTATTGCTTTTTTTTTTGTCATCCTTTTTAGGCTGTTGCTTCGGTTTATCGTTTTTGTTGTTTTTTACATTAGATTTACCGGCGGTTGGTGGTTTTTGCACTTTTTTCGGCTTGAAATCATCGTCCTCGATGCTGAGCACCGCGAAACGTGAGGGTACAGCAGTCGCCATTATTTTTCGGCTATCGGAATATCGCACTCTGACGTATGGGCAGTGCAGCCAGATCGCGCGACAAATTTACCCCTTCCCTAGTCTCTCTCGCACCCATGACCCATCACCCCATCACACAATGACACTCGCTCGTGTCCGTGAGCAAGCGACGATCGTGTCGTTTCGGAAGAGAGCCGAGCGCGGTCGAAGATTCCCGACTGCACTTTCGGCAGCTTTACCAACACATGGAAGCTCAGCACGTTCATGTGCGGCCGAGCGGGCTGCACTGACGGTATGGGTCGTGTACGTGTGATAAACACACACTTGCTAGGACGAGACTTCCGGTCGGTGGGAGAAACTTGGCGTGTTTTTATTCTTGACGATTCCCTGCCAAATTTCGTGAATTCGATGCTAACGGTGTATCGCGAAAAAACAAACAATTAAGGCCTCTTGCTTCGTGTTACCAGCGGCTTTTCACCAAATAAGACAGTATCGGCTTCGTGAAACGATAAACGATATGATTCACCGGAAGTATACAATGAGATTGTGCTTCTGACCGTGGCGCCAGTAAAACTCGCGGCTTAAAATCGAACCTTTCAACTCGACAACACAGTTGTGCCAATCTAACAACAACGAACATAACAAAACACATCAAAAGCCTCTCATTCATTTGTTTTAATTTAAAACATAAAAACACCGAGTATTTTTGACTACTTTGGCTGTCAACGACGGTAAATCCTATTGGATTCGTTCATAAGGGCCCTGTTTCATATTCTTGTAGCAGAAGACGAATCATTCTCTTAATAAATCATTTTTTCAAATAGTTCTCACGAGTGGGTTATCAATTTTCCAGGGCCTCGAATGCCTAATCTTTATATATGCACGTCGGAACCTTATAATTAATAGAAAAATCACGATGCACTTTTCCTCTTTTTCCCGCGTGAATAATAAAAGAGAAAATGAATCGATTCGCAAGGATTTTTTTTCATGTCTTATCGTTCCTTGTTAAAAATTAAATTACGATGATCATGCGCCAGGCGAGATACCGTTCGCACACACGTGACCAATGTTTTTTTTTCGCTCGTTATTGTAATAATATACGAAAGGTTCAATGGCCGCCTCTGTGAGAGCGCGAAACTATCTCGAATAACTTTAAAAACGAGGTCTTGTAATTATTCGTAAAGAAATACGGGACAAGAGAGGAAATAGTAACAAAATTAAAGCGGGAAAGTTTGTAGACAGACACGATGATAAACGAGTGTCCAGCATTAGCGCGCGATGAAAAATTTGTTTGTTTCAATAATAATATTATTGTGTCGTCGCGCCGTCGCTTGTAAAGTTTGTTGCGCGCGTCATTCGAGGGTTGGTAAGACTGAACAATCGAAAATCGCGACGAGAGAGCGAGAGAGAGAGAGAGAGAGGGAGAAAAACAGCATAAATTTATTTGTATGGGTAGTACGGCGATGGCGGCGGAGAAGAAGGAAGCATTCTCATTCGCCATTACGAGTGGCCACAAATATACATATATAGAAGGATAATATAGAGTCCGTACGTATCTGTCCATTGGACAGGGGCCGAGATGCACGTCGGGTAAACGGGCGAATATGTACGTAAACGTACGTACGTAGTAAAGTGTGCGAGAGAAAGAGGAAAAACGGGGAACGAAAAGATAAATAAACGTGCGAAAAAAGTGAGAAAATGAAGGAGCCTAAATAAAAGCGTGTTGAGTTGTATGAAGTAGCCGATTTTTCGAGTGGTGAAGTGGGGAAAAAACGAGAGACTGTTCGTGTGTGTGTGTCTGTTTGTACGTGTGTTGAAGATTTTGCGGTAGACGTAAGAATCGCAGAGATCTCATAGTGCCGCGGGATTCTATCATCGAAACACGGTGATTAAGTATCGCGACTCTGTCGAAGAGTAACAATATTGTGAGGAAATAAAAGGAAGGGGAGTGGATTAAAGAGTGCGAACGTTAAGAGGTGTACGTCCTTCCTCCTGGGACGCTCGCCAACTTGGACGGGAGCGTCGAGAAAGAAAGAGAAAGAGAGAGAGAGAGCGAGAGCGAGAGCGAGAGAGAGAAAGATAGTTGAGTGCGTGTCTCTGTGTCAGTGTGTCCGCGTATACGTGCGTGGTGAGCGACTGACCGCCCGCGCTCTTGCTCGTCTGTACGTGTTGGTGCGCGCGTATCTCGGTATTTGTACGTGCGTGCAACGACGGCGGGCAACGGGAGAATAGTGCATCGGTGGCCTACCCGACCCTCTTGCGCTGTGCCTACACCAATACATATTCCTCCGGCTTATAAAATGCGTCTCGCGCATCCTCGGAATTTATTCCCAGAGTCAAAATAACGAGTGCGACGGACGAAAAAAATACGATCGCTCCTCTCGTTCGTACAGTGAAAGAATAAAAGGTGAAAAGAAAAAAAATCAACAGTGACTAACGCGTTGTGCGCTCATTCGTTTTTTTCCTTTTTTTTTTTTGTTTTTTTTTCTTTACTTTTATTTCACTTACCGCTGCTCGCGTACGATCCCCGGTGCTAAAAATCTCTTTCCAATCATTCAACGCTCAATCGTCCAGGGCTATTTGCGATACGACCACACGAGAAACCAACGAAATAAAAGGCGGAACAGAACTTTGACTCGAAACTTAATCTTAACCCTTAAATTTCGAGACTTCGCTCCTAAGACTCGCGTTTCTTTGCCTCGGGATTGGCGGGACTATCACTCGCGGAGATGCTTCTCCCTTTTCCACCTTTTTACTGAATCTCCGCTTTCGTTTATAAACTGGCTACCGACAGCCAGTATTTTTCCCACCCAGGTTCGTTCCCCGTCCGCCTTCATTCGTACTAACTTTCTCTAAATCCCATTTTACAATCTCATCTCTAACGTTTTTTACCCGCAGCCATTCTCCGGAGTCTCTGTCGGAGCTTGATGCATATTTTATGAACGAGTGACTTTCGACCTCTAAAAATCCAAAATGTGCGAACAAACGGAAATTAATTACCTGGACGGAGACATCGTCTGGGTCAAACTCGGCGCCTGCTGGTGGCCCGGCCAAGTAACCAGCTTTCACAATTTGCCGGAGGACATTCAAATCGAATTTCAGAAAAAACCACTCATCGCCGCCGTCAAATTCTTTCAAGAAGATACTTAGTAAGCAAAAAAATTCATTTCTTATAAAAAAATCATTATTATTTCACTGCAAATCAATTAGAATCGCTAATTTTCTTGTTAAATCTCTTTACAGCGAATTCGTGAAAAATCTTCACCAGATTTACAAATACAATTGTACCCAGAAAGATGATTTTATCAGAAAAGGCCTAGGTAAGTTTTTTCGCTTCAGTTACCGTTGCTGCTCCGCTAATTCAATGAAATCTGCTCGCCCAACATTTCGATGGATCCAAACTCTATGAAATGATGGAAGAAACATTTTTTAACTGTCCATCGTTTTTTTCTTCTTTCCTCCATTTACTTTCGTTCGTTTTTCAATCGTTAATCCAATATTCATTAAGAAATTACTTGAAAAAAAAACTTTCTGTCCAAACAGCCATAATTATTGTCTAAATTTTCAAATTATATTATCTCTGCTTCTTCATTACTTATCGTCATATTATTTTTTCTTTAACTCCAGGTATTTTATGAAGAACAGAAGAAAAACCTTGTCGTTTATTTGTAATTTTGTTCGTTATTGATCGAAGGCGCAAGAACTTTTATCAAGTCCTTGGCTCGGGTTTCCCTTCGTTCTCCATGAAATACTTGGTGTTTAAAAAAGAAAAACATGGCGATGACGATTAAAAAAGCTGAGATAATCTAATTCGAAGATTTGTTGTTTTTTTTTTGGGTTCCAAAGAATCCAGAAAACTGGTAACCTTAACGATAAAAGTTTGATGAATTGAAAACGTAAACGAGGCTGACGTGATTACAGACAAATATCGAACAAAGAGCAAGGACGGTTCGAGTTACATGGACAAGTTTCCTGGTGACGTGGAGATGGCCGAGAAGTTGACGGGAGGGGACCCCGACATATTGACGAGCGAGAAATTCGGTCGCGAGGAGAAGCCCGACATATCGGCGTTGTTCGGTGAGAAGAAGATTCCAAAGAAAAAGCGAGACCGGGAGGAGATGAACAGGCGAAGCAGCGAGGGTAATACGGCTATGAGAAAAATAACGCATCCGCGCTTTCTGCGCGAGAGCGACCACGAGATAAGGATTCGTCAGCAGCCGAGCAGTCTGGCGAGCACGCCAAAAGCGGCGAACACGGATTCGCCGCAATATTCGTGCCACTTGTGCAGCTTTACGTCGAGCCGAGTGAACGTAATAATTTGTCACAGAAAGAGTCACTGTTCGGAGGGTGGAGCGGCGGCGGAGAGTCCTTTGGGAAGAGCGAGAATAACGAGTTACACGGCGCCAAAAAGCGCGGGTCGAGCTTCGTTGTCGGCGGACACGCAGAAGAGAAAATACGTAAGAAAGACGAAGAGCCTGTCGAGCAAAGGAAAAATCGGAGAGAACGAGCCGGTGAAGAGAAAACTGAGCAAACAAGTGGAAAAAACGAGCGCGAAGAAAAAGAAAACCGATCCTGAACTGCGAGAAAAACTTTTGGCCGATTGGGACGACGAGAGTGACGAGGACATGGTCGACCTGGAGGTTAACAAATCAACCGACGCGCTCTCGACCGAAAGCCCATCGCTGGCTAATAATTCAACGCCAATGAACAACAGCTCCGAAGCAATGGACGATAAGGAAGACGACGACGGGGCTGAAATATTAAAAGCTTCGGAGAAGCTGCTCAGAGAGACTGAAAAATTTGCCGCTCTCCACACGAACGACTCGTCGGGCCGAACTTGTCGACAGACGAACAACAAACACCTCGAGGATCTCGATTCGGAAACTGAGACGACGAGCACGTCGAACGCGATGAAAGAAGATAAATCACCGGCTTACAAGAAACCAAAGAAGCTCATCGCTTCTGCCGAGGATCGAAAGAGCAGCACGAGCTCCGAAAAGGACGACAAACAGTCGAGGTTTTCGTGCTTCGATTTCGACGAGGAAGACTTACCCGAACCGACCATCACTCCGGTTAGAAAAATTCCTCGGATTTTTGGCGAAAAAAATACTTCGGTTAAAAAGGAAATACTGAAAAAATTCACATTGAGCCAAGCAATGAAGAGCGCTGGAAATAAAAACGAGGGAAAAGAGGAACGAGCGGGTGAGGACAAAATAGCGACGAGTACGCAGGATTTTTTTGACAACAAAGAGCCCACCGCGAAGGAGAAAAAAGCTGATGGTTTGTCCGAGGATATAAATACGATTGGCGATCGTTTCTCTGCCAAAGAATCAAAAAAACGTGATATCGAGGATAAAAACCGAGCGGCGGACGGGCCGACGAAGAGCGATGGCAACGTCGAGGCGCGGGACAAAAGTTCGAAACCGGTGACCGTGACGGAACTCGAGATTGTTGAGATATTCGAGGTGGAGGGTGAAAAAGACGAGCGCGAGGAGAACAGCGACGTTACGAAAAAACCGATGAATTACGAGGTCGAAACTTTGTCGGTCGAAACGCCCGAGAAAAAAATCAAGAACGAGGAGAAAATTGTGAGAACCGGGGAACCTGGGGATTCGAAAAACAATCAAACGAAAGAGGATTTTTTGGGCAAGGACAAAAATTGCCCTGCGGAAAAAGAAGAAACGATGTCCGAGGTGGCGACGACCGAAACCGAGGATGAAACGATATCGGAAGTGGCGGATTCCTTTCGTGGCAACAGCGAGAATTCCGACACGGATGGAAATCTGAATCAAGCGACCTGGGGCTCCGCCGCCTCGTCCGAGAGGGTCAAAAGTTCACTCGACGACGGTGGAAAAGCGTCGGAAAAACCGGTTCCCAGGCGACGCGGTCGTCCGCGAAAGAGTTTACTCGCCGTTGATTCCAGCGGAAATGGCAGCGGTGGCAACGATTCACCGAAACATGAAATAATCGGGAAAAAAGTAGCGGCTTTGGCGACTCGCGATGAACTAAAAACCTCGGAATCCGACTCGGAACGATCGCACAGCGGTCGGAGGCGCAAACCCAACAAGAAATATCTCCATTCGGAAGTTTATACGAGCAGCCCTGACAACAGAGCATCCAGAACCGACGACAGTCAATCGGAAACGGAAGAAAAAAGCCTCAAAGACCATAAGGGCAACAGAACACGTCGAGGAAAGAAAAAACCGTCGCTCGGCTCTGCCGAGAGCCACGTTGAATCGTTGGAGAATAAAAATACCGATCACGAATTTGAGTTTTCCAATAAAACTCTCGATTCCACCGATGAAGCGACGATCTCGTCGATAAATCGGGAACAAGCGTCTCGCGTCAACAAGATCTCTGAGGCTAAAAGTGAACGCATGGAAACTGAGGTCGAATCGGGCGCATCGTGCGTTACCGATTTCAACAAGAAATTCGACAGCGGAATTGGATCGCCGGTTCATATCGCGAAATTCATGTCACCCGGGGATTCCGAGTCAGGATCTTTGAAAAATATTCAAGATCAAGAGAGCAAGAATGAAAAATCAAACGAATCGAAAGATAAATGCGACAAAGTTATCGAAGTCGCGAAACTAATGTCCGACGATGTCGAAATGCACGCTAACGATACGAAGAGCGGTACAAAATTTGACGCAATCAAGTCCAGCGTGGACAAACTTCCGCCGAAAAAATCACAGATCAAAAAATTTGAGCTTTCGCAAATCGATTTGCTCGACGCTTGCGAGGAACAAGTTGCGGCGGAACAAGCGGCTGCTGAAAAACGATCGGCTGCTGACAAATTAGCTGCAGAGAAATTGGCCGCCGAGAAATTGGCTGCTGAGAAATTAGCCGCCGAGAAATTGGCCGCTGAGAAATTAGCCGCGGAGAAATTGGCCGCTGAAAAATTAGCCACCGAGAAATTGGCAGCTGAGAAATTAGCTGCAGAAAAATTAGCTGCCGAAAAATTAGCCGCCGAGAAATTGGCTGCTGAAAAATTAGCCGCCGAGAAATTGGCCGCTGAAAAATTAGCCGCCGAGAAATTAGCCGCTGAAAAATTAGCCGCCGAGAAATTGGCGGCTGAAAAACTGGCCGAAGAGAAAAAAGCTGCAGAAAAATTGGCCGCCGAGAAGTTAGCGATGGAGCGAGCGGCCGCGGAAAAAGCGGAAATTGAAAGACTAGCAAAAGAGAAGGAGGAGGCGGAGGAGGAGGAGAAAAAAATGGCTGCCCAGAAGAAGGCTGCGGAGGAAGCAGTGATCGCCAGTGAGAAATTAAAGGACGATGCGTGCATCACTAAAAATAAATTGGAAAACATAAATTCAATAGCCGATGCTTCATCGGATCAGAATGAAAAAATGGTAAACGAAAGTATAGCCACAACAAAAGAAAAAGACGTTTCGCCTTCGGTATCGACGTTGGAAAAAGTGAGCAACGACGCTCCTGGGACCGATTCAACGATGGAAACAATCGAGGCTGTTTTAGCGAGAATAACAAACGAGCCAGTGGTCGATGCGAGTCCAATCTCCGGGGAATGTAAAGCTCAAGAGAAAGCGAAAACGAGCGAGACTGGCAGCACAGATAAGAATGCAACGAAACCAGCGAGCCAAACCGTAGTTGACAACGAGGTACTGCAACGCTCGTCGCCGCAGTCTGCCCGTTTCAAAGGTAAATTGACAGCAGAAGCTTCAAAACTGAAGAAAAGTGTGCCCGTTGACGAGGAAATTCCGATAAATTCATTTCAAGAAGCATTTCTAAAGACTCTCCACATAGACAAGAAAGACGAGGAGAAAGATGGCGAATCAGCGGTGGAGGCTTCAGTGAGAAAATCGAAACAACAAACCGTTTCGTCAACGGATAACGCGGAGGCTCAGCAGACGATTGTCATAGCGATTGCAGCAGGCAACAACGAGAGTCTGGTCGCGGCAGCTTCGCACAGCAAAGAGACTGAAAAAGTTGAACCTTTGAACGCGATGACCGAGTTCGAGGGTGTAGAAATCCTGGTGCAGGAGAACATCGTGCAAGTGGAGACGAAAGTGGGGGAGGAAGAGAGTAGCCAGAACCAAATGGATTTGGCAGCGACGCTGGTTGGTACGGATTTAAAGAACGAAGGAACCAACGCGTTGTCATTGGATTTACAAAAAATTCAGGACACCCTGAGCGACCGGGTGTCGACACCGTCGCCCTCCCTGGAGACGAGTGTGCCCGTGAAAAAGCGTGAGAAGCCAAGAATCATCGAGAACGTTGCGTTGAAAGAACCAATGCAAATATTGAAGAACAAGTTGTTGGAGAAACTGCCGATGAAATCGACGAAGCACAAGCTCGACACGGAGGGCCAGAAAAAAGGCGGTGACGGGAAGGGGGGCGCGCCGAGAGCTAAAATAATGAAAATAGATTCAGCCTCGGGAAACAGCAAGGCGAGATCGCCGACGAAAAGCGGCGGATCCCACTTTACGATAACGAGAAAACTTCAGGTTTTAAAAGCCGAGGAAGCTGCTACCGCGGCTGCTATCGAGAAAGAAAAAGCAGCTGCTCAAGCTAAACTCGCTCAATCGATGACTCTGCCAACCGGTGGAGAAAAATTTATCCAACAAAGTTCTCAGGGCTTGGCCGATATGGAACTCGATATAAATTCAATGCCATTCGTCCTTAGCGAGGATGTCCTTACGCCTGAAAGCATCGAGCACATGCCCGTTGTTTTGTCCTCCATAATACCGTCCTCGTCGACATCTGTACAGCCGCCAACGACCTCTCTGGCGACAACCGCTCAAATGCAAACCTCAAGTTCGGAAGTTTTGTACAAAAGTACGAGCACGAGTATGAGCGAAACAACAACAACGACGGAAAGCACGCCACCTACGGGAAAAAAGAAAAGTGGTACGCCGGCCATTTTGAAGAACAAGGCAAAGGCAAAGCCGACGATAACGAGCATCAAAACTCTCGTGCCACCGTTCGCCGGCGGTGGTGTCAAGGGATTAAAATTCCAAAGCCAACAGTCCACTTCCGGCAAAGCAATGCCGTTGATGTCGCAGAAAAACGCGACTCCAGGAAAATACGTAATCGTCCAGACGGCTGGAGGTCAACAGATGCGCTACAGCGTTCAGGGCAAGGCCGGTTCGCAGCACAAGATCGCGATACCAGCTGGAAAAGCAACCGGAAGTGCGCAAATAGTTCAACAAGGTGGCAAAGTCGTGATCCTTACATCGGCACAATCCGGCCAAACAAAAATGTTACCACTTAATATATCGAAATCGATGAGCGGCAAAGTACAAAAAATCGTTAACAACAAAGGTCAGATTTATGCACCGATTAGTCCGCAGGGTATAATTGGACAAAAGACGATAATAGCGCCAAAAACAGACACGAACTCGCCGACGACCTCGAAACTTGGGCAGGGACAAAAAATCCTCAATGCACAAGGGATCATAACGTCGAAAGGGGTTTTGACGCCGATATCCACCTCGAAATCTGGCCTGCTGGGTACCCTGTCCCAGGGAATTATCACAAAAGGAGGCATTTACACGCCCATAAGCTCCGCTCAATTGGCAGGAAAAACGATAATCGGTAGTAAAACACTGGTGAACAAAACCGCAACGATTTTGTCGCCTCTTGGTACTCAAACGATCGGGACATCCAAAGGAACAATAATAGCTCCGATGTCCCATGCAATGGCAGGCAAAACGATAATAAATGCTCAAGGACTCGTAACGCCCAAAGGTACAGTGCTAACCCCGATAACGGGTCAACAAGTAAAGGCCATCGCTGCCAAAAGCCCGGCCAAAGGTGCCAAGATCCACTACCAACAGGTTCAACAAAAGTTGCAATTGCCTATGCTGCAAAAGTGTCAAAAAGTGCCAGTTTCTGCGAGCGCGCAGATGAGAGCCGCCGGTAGCGTCAAATCGCCGGGTGGCACGATCGTTTTTCAAAATACAGCAGCAGCGACTGGTGCACAAAAAACACCTAGTCCCGGGGGCAAAAAAATCGTCCGGCAGATTGCACAACAGACTATTCGGTCCCCGCAAACGACGACAATGACAACTCCAACGACTAACGCTTCGCTGCAGCAGCAAGTGCTCAGCCAGAGAGGAAAATCGCTTACACCGACCACCGTTCAGAGAGTAACTACTCAGAGGGCTACAGGTCGACAGACCAAGCCAAAAATAGTGGTTCAAAAAATAAGCGACGGAGCGCAAATGGATGGAAACTCGGGCGCGAGTCCGGTTACGAATGCGCAGAGCAAACCGATCATGAGCACGACGGTTGTTGGGAACGTGGTGAAAACTGCAACAGCTGTCAAACAAACCTCGAGAACTCCAAAATCCGGAAGAAACGCTCAAAAACATTTGCTGAATGTGACAAGCACCGTGAGTACATCGAGCCTTGGAAGCGAGACGTTGGTCGCGAGTTCAGCGCCTATACAAGCGCAAACAACGCCGTCTCAATCGCATCAAAATTTACCTATGCCTCCGCTCGTTATACCGGGCACAGAATTACCGATCAGCGAGGCCGAAGCCTCCGGGAAAAGCGAGAAACATGTCGGTGCCCTGGCAAAAGAAAGTTCGAACAAACAAGACACGGTTAAGCCGAGCGATCCAACGATCGAAGAACCTAAATTAGAGGCAGCCAAAGTGAGTGCCCAACCGCAAATAATGGCTTTGCCGACGGAGAGCAGCGACGGAACCCAGACTTACGTCCTCGTTACGATAGACGAACAAGGACAGATTCAACCGCTGGACAATAATACTCTCATGTCGCTGGAGGGAACGACCCAAAACGCGGATGGCACGAGAACCCTTTACATCGATCCGAGCTCTCTCGGAGAAGCGGGAACCCTCGACAATCTCGTTATACAATTCGACAACGCTGCTCTACCGAATCTCCAGGCTACCACGGGCGAAACGAGCCAAGCGGTCGTAGCCCCGGAAGCTTTTCCATCCACCGAGATCATACAAACATCGAATCAAGACATCCTCGCGGCTGCCTTGGCAAACACAGATTTCCAGCAGGAAATTGGCCTCCCGGACAACGCAACGAGCACCGTCATGACTACGGGACTCACGCAAACCAGTCTCATCAATCAAACGATCCTGCAGTCGACGATTATTCCACCCACGGAGCCCATATCCTCGCCCTCCGTCCTCGAAACTTCGCTGACTCTCAATCAACCGATAATGACGCCTCTCGAAGTTCCGAGTAGCTTACCCATCCAAATTGAAACGACACCGGCCTCCGTTGTCTCAACGATTCCCACCTCTCTCGACCTACCGATCACGATTACCGATCCAACGATTTCTTATATATCCGCCGCGGGAGCGCCACCGAGCGAACGTCACATTCAAATACCGGGCAACTCGATGCCCGACATCGGCGAAATAATGGAAAGCTCGGCAACCAGCGAAGTCGTACATACCGATATTCCAACGAGCACGCGATATTTGGTTCTGCCAACAATCGACGAAAGCATGACGACTATTCAGCCGCAGGAAAACGAGTCCGGGGAATCGTCCTCGGTCACCTACTCCGTTTCCATCCCCGACAACATCGTCATCGACAATTCAACGGCCCAAACCACACCATCGATGCCGATCATCGATGACGGCTTCGTCGAAGCGGCCGAGCAGAGATTCTCGGAAGTCACCATCAACGAGATGCTCGTCCCGAAAGCCCCGGAGACGAAAGAAATGGTGAATGCTACAAAAGTCGATTCGATCCCGAGGCAGCAATCAAGCATTGAGACGAGCATCGAATCTCAAGTGAAAATAAACCAAGAGCAAGAAAAAGAAGCCGCGGCAATTGTGCCCGAAGTAGATTCCTTCGTTTCCCAGGACGCGGCGACGCCTGTGCGGATGAACGTCGAAGAGGAAATAGTTTCTGAAACGTTAAACAAATCGGCGGTTGAGAAACACTGCGAATCTTCAGCAGCCATGGAAATCGATGAACAAAGCAATCAAACAATCACGGCGAGCTGCAGCAGCAGCCCAGTTATCGCAGAATCTTGCTCAACCGAGATGCAAGTGGAGACAGAATCATCGAAAAAAATTACGATCGAATCGACGGAGAAGCCCAGGGATTCAGCAGCTACGGTGGACAACTGTCACCAGGAAGAAATAGCTTCGAACACCATGGAATTGGGTTCTCTGATAAAAGCAAACCGTGCGAGCCTCGAGGAGACGTCTTTCGTTAGTAAACAACAACCTGAACAAGCAAATACTTCGAGCTTGGATTCCCCGAGTCAAAATTTGTCAGGATCAGCTGCATCCGCGACGATGAATCCGAACGAAGGTAGCAGCAGCAGCATGATCGTCGAGGAGGCGGTCGAGATGGAAATTTATCCGAGCGAGACGCCGGAAGCTCCGGACGGTGGTCAAGAAACGGTGGGAGCTTCCTCGCAGGCGGAAACGATGACTCCAGCGGCGAGTGAGGACGTCGAGCACAAGGAGAGCGTAACGGAGGCTAGTCAGCAAGAGGAAGCGCCCTCGCAGTCGTACGAACAGTTCAACGCTTCGGAACAGGTGACGAGCGACTCGACGGAAACGCCGAGTCAGTCGGCGGCAAAGTCCGAAAGCTCGAGGGAAGCGACGCAGTCGGTTGCGTACGAAGCGATGGAGGTTGACGAGAACACCGCGACGGGTGAGCCGCCGACGCAATCCTTCGAGGACACCAACAGAAACGAGGCTTCACAATCGTACGAGCCAAGCGTGGATTTGAACACGAACGCCCCGACGCAATCGTTCAACGAGATTCTGCAGTGTCAACAGCAGCAGCAACAGCAACAACAACAACAACAGCACCAGCAGCAACAACAGGAAGTGGAAGAGCCCTCTACCGCGGGAGACGCGATGGACGATCAAAGTTTTCCCACGCAGAGCTACGAGGTCGGCAAGATCGACAACCTCTCGGAGAATCTGGAGAGCGACGCCTCCTCGGCGATTGGTCAAGAGGGCAACATACCGTCGCAGTCGAACGACATCGGTAACGACGGGATCGGCACGTCCTCCGTATCGGTAAACAATTCCGGAATGAACGAGGACGAGACCGCAAGCTCCTCGTACGTTCCTGAGACACCGGAGAATCAGGAACGCGATCAGGATCAAGAAAGCGCGATAAGCACTTCCTCCTACGAGATTCCTCCTTGCGAGGAACTCAATATCGCCTCCTCCAGCGTCATTCCCGATACTTCGGTCCGCGGCGAACACATGAGCATCCACGACAACGGAGTACCCGAAATTCCAACCTCCTCGTACAATCTCAATCCCGACAGCAGTTCTACCTCCCACGTGGATACTTTGCCGACCTCGAGTTACGAGGAGGACCGGGTCATCGTCGAACAAAATGTTTCGACCTCGTACGAAGTCCCAATCTCGATGCCCGGCGGGGTCGAGGAAAATTCCTCACAAAATTTCGTCACCGAAAGCACCGATCATCGAAACGAACCTTCCAGCTATTACGCTCGTCATCCCGAAGTATCCGCCAGTTACTACGAAACCACGAATCAAGACTCCAACTCGAGACTCGAGGCCGATCCCCAGGAGGAAGTCACACCCAGTTATTACGAACAACCTCAGGACATCACCTCCGAAGCCAGTCAAAGTTACTTCAGACCCACCCCTCGTTATTCGAGTCAAAACGTTTCTCCCAGTTATTACGATCCAACACCCGAAACCGAGGCCAGCCAGAGCAGTTATTATTCCCACGAAATCGAAGCCACCGAACAGTCCTCCTCCAGAAACGTCGAAGCCTCTCAGAGCTTTTATCAAGAAACCACCGACGAACGGAGACTCAGACAACAGGGCGAAGCTACGCCAACATACACCGAGAGATATCCCTACGATTACGCCCTTGCTAACTCGCCCATCGAAAGGCACGACCTCGTTGAAAGCTCGGTACCGGCTACGAGGCCTACCGAAAGGTAATACATTTTTTTAAACACACTTATTCACAAATTGTTATCGATCCAGAGCTGAATTCTTACTCAAGATAGTTCCATCCTTACATCGTTTTCTTAAAATTTTGTTGAAAACTTGGATAAATCTTGGGTAAAACTTACATTTTCATCAATTAATATTTTGACATCAATTCAAAGAAGCTACATCAAGTTTTTCAAAAAAATCTAAAGAAACAAAATGTTCGCAATGTTTGTAATTTGACAGCAAGTACAAATTACCCTGGATGGCCTTGAATTCGTAGTATGTTGTTCTTTAGTCAATTTGCAACAACTTTTCTTCATTAACTTATGCCCGCAAACCATTTTGTATGTGAGAAAAACTGAAAAACAATTTTTCCATATGAATGTCACGATGGAACTACCGTAAGGCCGAAAGTATCTTTTCTTTCGAACAAAAATAAATCTACTAATTATCGAATACGGTTGAACAAGTAGAAAAAAAAACAAACTATGAAAATTTTTGTTAAAGGGACGATCGAGCGTGATCCCCGTCGATGGATGTTGGAGATCTCGAGATTACTTTCAAGTGTACATAGAAAAAGGAAGAAAAGAATGATAAAAAAACGATAAGAAAAGGATGTTCGTAAGTGGCTAGACTTAAGACTAAGATTAGATTCTTATAATTTATACCTATATAACTGAGTAACTGAAGATATATGTGTATATATATATATATGCAAATTATATATATATACATACATAAAAAAATATATAAATATATATACATATAAAATACTTTGTCGAGGACGGATTTAATCCGTTGACGCGAACTTCATCACACAACAAGCACTGTAGATTTTAAGCTGAAAAATTTGCGTGGCTTTTGTTGTAACAGTGACACTATATATTTTTCCTTTCTCGTATCGATGCTCCCCATTCGACTTTACTACAAAGAGAGCAGTGTGCTAATCGCGAACGACCTTAAAAGGGAAAGGGAGAGACTTTGAAGCAGTCTTTTCAACGCTTCAATCTGATGTCCGATAATATTTTTATTTTTTATTTTTATCGTCGTCAAAATTGTTCGAGCGAGAGCCTCTCGCCCTGGCCTTCTTGTTCGACGGGGCGAGGGGGGATTTCTCGTAAAATTCGAAATTTTCACATCCGTCGACCTAGATTGTAAAATAAATACGTCACGAGATTCTCGAGCACGATTCGCACAAAGCTATCGTTTTGGCAAAACAAGAGACAAAAGCGAAAGAACATTGACGCGTATCTCGAAAAAGGTCCCTGATTTTTGTAATAATCGTACGACGTCTTAATCGTTTGTTCGGAGGCGAGAATTTAATCGCGCGTAAATAGCATCGAGAATCAGCAACGATCAAATATTTGTACGTTTGAGTCAATCTACGTAATAATGGCGCAATTTGATAATACAGTACAACGCAATGTTTTTACTACAAAAAATATAATCTCGACGAAAAGCAGCGGTCTCTCGAGCCGCGGAAAAAAAAATGAAAAAAAAATTACGTCATTAAATGGCGAGAGCGAGAAAGGAAGCTTTGGCCATCGACGAATTTGTACGTATGCACGAATTTCGAATTCTTATTTCGCTCAATGCTGCGTTCCGACATATTTTTTGTTTCATTTTTCTCTTTTTTTTTTGTGTTTTTTTTTTTTTTTTTTCAATGTTAACCGGTGTAATCACGGATAATGAAAGGGCGGATTTATATTGAGCGAGGCAAGAATTGCTTTGATAGTTATAATAGTATTTACGTTGTAGGAAAAAAAAAATAGCGTATAAAACTTGATGAAAAAATATGCAAGAAAGAAAAAGAAAGATAAAGCATAAGAGAAGCCTATTTTATTTTAATTTTCACACTGTGTAATCTGGGTGTTACGAGATAATATAAGAGACGAAAATATTAAAAGGGGATTGTGTTTAACGTTTACGTTTTTTCTTTCGTTTATCTTCCTATTAGAAAAAGTGTCCTGTTCGATCGATCGGCTAATAAATCGCTCAAATAATCGGCTGTTCACAGCCAAACTTGAACATTCAGTTGTGTGTGCACATGGGAAAACAAGAAAATTTAATAATCTGCCCACTTTTTTAAATCTCGGCTCGAATAGACCAATTTTTACGGTGATAGATGAGCAATGAAAAAAATTAAAGTTATTGTCAGTAAAAAATAAAAATAAATCAATATAATGACGACTTTTAATGTCAGGCGTGATGATGATATTGCATGAATAATTCTCTCTCATCCCGTGCATATTTTCTATCGAGTATTTTCGAACACGACGAATTTTCTAATGATCCTAAAATCGATACATTATATTATATTCTTTATAGTCTCATGTTATTCAAAATACATATGTTTTTATTTTTCGTGGCATTGTTAAATCATGGTCACACGTGTAAATATTATGTTAATATTCGAAAGAGAGAGAGAGAGAGAGAGAGAAAGAGAGAGCGAGCGAGAATTATGTGTTCTATTCATACTTCGTCTCGCCAATGTTCAAGTGTAATAGAGTACGAATCTTTTTTTTTTTTTCATATATAAAATTTGAATTACGAATAATTGGATTGTTGATGTTCCCTGTCCCACTCCTGATCCCCCCCGGCCTCTGATTCCTAGCTTACAATCGACGTAAATAGTTTTCATTATTGCCGGACGAAAGATTTAAACTGCGTTCCTATGTTGCGAGTGAATCGTAGAATGAGGGATATACAAAAAAAAAACAAAAAACATAAAAATTGACGAAAAAAACCAAGTTGTTACGTTTTCTATGAAACTTTCTGGTAATGTCGGATCAAACGGAGTAGTGTCTGTGCTACGTCGAATAAATATATGGAACGTTGGATTAAACGAATAAAACAATGAAAAAAGAAAAGTAATATTACAACCGTATCGATTATACTTGATATTTTCAAACACTAACAATATTACTTTTTAATTTCTACAGTGTGCACCACATACGCAAATGTAAAACTATGAAATAAAAATAAATATACGGATATTTACGTAACAAATGATACGTTCGATAGACTATTTTTCTGTCATCACCAAACGTCAAATACAAATTGTCAACGAGTTTCGTTTGCCTCGCCTGCTCTTTGCATGGCAAACGTTTTCAATTAATTTCGTAATTGTCAAACGTAATTTAATAAAGAAATAATTGAAAAAGCTTTCGAAAAAGCTTTAAATTACTACTTTCGAATTATTTAAAAGTATAGAAAAACAAAAACATAATTTTATTTGTTTACGAAAGATATTTATTCGTCGAAAACAATCCCAAAACGGGGGATAAATAACATCTCATTTGAAAAGGCATTTATATATATATTTATATTTATATACAGACAGTGTTGATGTAAAAAAAACGTGGTCGCTTATTATTTTCGCCAATATTGTGCAAATTTGTGAAGCTGCTCGACCAGAGCGGCCATCACCGCGGTTACGGACAAGTCCAGCTGATTCTGCACGTAGTGAACGGCTTCTTCGTCGCTCAAATCGAGGCGCAATTTGTCTTGCACTTTTTTCACTGCCTTGTCAGGCTCCAGTGCAATGTCTGGTACACTCGCGTCAACCATCAGAGAAAACAAATTCAGCATCAAATTTGCGTGTCTTCGAAGATGCAAAAATGCTGTGTAACATTGTTTACGAAACTCGTGATAATGCTCCGACCCTACCCCGCCCATAGCTTCGACCATTTCTTTACTCAGCTTCATCGGCGGAGGCAATGGCTTTGGATCTCGACCCAATATGTAACCAAAATCAATGTGAAATAGTTTTCCCGACGTTGTCAAAAGCAAATTGTCCAAATGTCGGTCCCCGACCCCCAGAACGTACGTAATTATGCAATAACCGGCTGTAAAATGTTCAAAAAACAGTTTATTTTTGTCGAAGTCGGTTCCTTTTTGTTTTTCCAAGATAATTTTTTAAAATTTTGTCTAAATCTTCTTAAGCATCGTATTATAATTTGTAAAAAAATAGTGAAAGTTTCACCGTCTAGTAATCGAGATATTTACGGTTTAAAATCGCAACTTTAACACGAGGTCTTGTGAGAAATTGCTAAAAAAAAACGATTTTTGACAACAAATAACTCGATTTCTAGGCGTTAAGACTTTCTCAAATTTTACTCCACAGTTGAGTATTATTGTTAAGAAAATTTATACGAATTTTAAACAATTAAACTTGGAATTCGTCCAACGCATCGATAAACTTACCGCAGCTTCTCACGTACGTATCCATTACTTCCGAAGCAACCCCATAAGGACCAGTTTCCGATGGATGATGTTTACGGAAAAAATTCAATATCGAGCCTTCGCTAGCTAAAACTTCGGCAACCGTAACCGATTCGATGAATTGTAAAAATCCGTGTCTCGTGCTCGTTGCCAAAACTCTGAATTTTACAATTTAATTTTTTATCTTCATTCGTTAATATTATATCGCATAACAGCAAATTATTGAATGTTCAACGAAAAGTGTTCACTCACCGATAAGGTGTCAATTTCAAATCTAAATTCTCGCGCCTCAAGAGTTTGTCCATCAGCGCAATCGTTTGGAGAATGAGCTGATCTTGTCGAAGATCATCTCCGTGCTTGAATATCGCAATGTATTCAGTATTTTCTGTCGTCAAAAAAGTAAGCTTCGAAGGCATCAACGCTGACTTGAAGAGAGAGGCTCTGAGAAATTTAATTATATTTCATTTTACTAAAAAAAATTCAAAAACAACGATTGCGAAATATTTTATAGAGAATAATTTTAATTTTTTTATGGACAATTGCGAGACTAGAATATTTCGCAATCGTTGTTCTTGAATTTTTTTTCCCCATGACAAAATGTCAACAAACGATGTTTTCAAAATGAACAATTAAATCTGTCATTTTTCTTACTTTTCCGGTATGATTCCCTTGATCGATATTTCTGGATCCAACGGAAAAGGTATCGGTTCAAAATTGGAAAAATTAATCTTGAATACCGGATCCGGATCGGCGAGTAACGCTTTCATTCGATCAGTTTTTCTCTTGCGATTGCCGCTCTCCCGAGCAACAGCTTTCACGAGTGACACCAATTGATCGATGAAGATTTTTTGCCTGTTAAGGAAAGCCCGTCTCTTTTGCCAGACAAAGTTTCCTTGCGACAAAGCCATCGAAAACATTTTCATCACCGTTACGTACATCTCTCGAACCCTCGTGTCCTGTTTCACGGTTATTGCTGGGTCCGGTTGATCCTCGCACTCGATCGACAAGTACCAGTACAAATAATTGGCCAATGTCGAATTTTGACAAGCTCGGGTTATGAGAAAGGAAGCAAGATCCATGGGCGGCTCTTGGCTGCACGTCAATGCTCCCGTCTCCGATTCACTCGACTGTAAATTCAAAAATTATTAGAATAATAGAAAAAAATATTAGAAGAAAAATAGACGACCAATTAAAACAAACCAAGGCTTGCTAGGCTCAGTTTTGTATTCTCTTCTATTTGAACTAAAAAGATTGACGAGAAAAGATTTCTGAACAATTTTTTTGTCAAGTTGAAATGATTTTTTCGTTGCAAAAGATTTTTTTTTTCAAACCTGTAAAAATGTTTGAGTTTCACAAACTTTCGAGTTTTTCTTAGTTCGTGTAGAAGATTAATGTATAAAAATTCAAATACTTTTTGGTTTTCTTGTTTCATACGAAAATTAGGAGTTCCATTTTGCTCACCGTAGACATTGGCGTCGACGTTGAATGATCATTTATTTTCGAGTCCCTCTCAATTTTGTCGGCTCTGTCAGAGTCTTTGAACAATTTTTGATTAGCGATTTTGATGCTTTCAAAATCTTCGTATTTCAAAGCCTGTACAAGTTGAAGTAAATAAAGCATGAGATCGTCATCGGGTGCTTGATTGAGCCGGCCAATCGCGTATCTTCTGACAGCTGGATGAGTGAACGCTGGTCCGAGGAGTTCAAGGGCATCTTCGGGATCGGGTGGAGTCCAAAGTGCAAGCATTTCAAGTGCTTGACGTTCCTCACCAGCAACTTTCCAATTGACACATTTGACGAATTTGGTAAGAGCTTTTTTCTGATTCGACAGGTAAAATCTAAATTTCCAAATGAGATCCTGTTCCTCGGTGGAGAGACTCGTGGTCGGAGGATACGCGAGAATCGTGTTAAGAGCGTCTCTCACGCTCGACGTTGGCTTTACTTCCCTCGTGTTCCCTCCGCTTCGCAAGCTTCGTGCCAATTTGTGATGTTTCGCTTCTACCAGATTTTCCTGAAATTATAAAAACGTGAACAATATATTCCTTTTTTTCTACGAACAAAACGAATGAGCAACAAAAACTTTCATTCAGTCGAGAAAAATGCACTTGAAAAATAATTCTCGAATCCCTCTTTACCTCCCGACAGTCAAAGTTCTCCGACAATTTCGAATAATTGTACAAACTCTCTTTTGACAATTCCTCGAAACACATTGTCAACGTTTTCAAAAAAACTTTAGCTGCTCGGGCTATAAAGTTTTTCAAACATTTCAACCACTCAAGCATCTTACTAAAGACATACTGCACGCATAAGGCTTCGAATCACTAGTTTTACGGGTCAATCCGTGTTTCTCAAGCAATTTGCTCGTCTATCCCTCCCTTCTTCTCTTTCTCTCTCTCTCTCTCTTCGTTTTTCGCATTTTTTGCGCTTTTCTGTTTCTCTTTTCCGCGCTCACTGCATTTTTGTGTGTTTTATTTTATTTTATCTTATTTTATTTTATTTCATTCGATTTTATTTTATTTTATTTCATTTTATCTGATCTCATTTTCTATATTTCTTTTTCTCGTTTTTCTATATTTTTACCTGAAGAATTTCGTAATCTGGTAGGGTGACTACATCGGGCTGAGATCTGTGCTGAACAACCTCGTCTCCGTCCTTCTCGTAATATACGACTGAATACTATCAAAAAAGCGAAAAAAAAGTAATATAATTGTAAAAACATGTGTAACTTTTGAATCGACAAGTTTATGACAAAATATTACCGGAATTCCGTCCATCGTAACTTCCGGAAATTCGACCATAAGATAAAGATATTCCGAGGCTCTTTTTTCTCTCTCATTTATCAATTCGATTTCCCGGAACGTTAATCTGTCCAACCAATCGACACGACTCATCTGACCGTTGCGACGCTTTTTGGCCAGTTTGGCCAATCTTTGCATCTGCTCTTTTCCATGATCTCTCGCTTTTCCAGGAGTCGACGTAGGCACTGAACCATCAGCCTCAATTCCTGGCCACACTCGCAAGTCCAACATTCCTTGACGAAAAACTCCGTGCTTTCCAAACAGTGAAATGGTCGTTCCTCCCACTGGTATTTGAGTCCCGGGACCCGCACAATCGTACAGAGTTATGCAGAGTTGCGCGTCTCTTGGTAAATCCGAGTAAGATATCGGCAAAGTTACCCATTGATTCCAGCTTCAAATTAACATCGATTATTCATTTCTCTCATTTTTCATTTTGGTTGAAAATTAAACGCATCGAGATAAATGAAAATTTAGGGATTATTTATCTATTTTTCCGTCAAACGAAGCAATCCCATTTGGTTCTTCGACCAAATTGTGGATCGCATTGAAAAAAATTGTTACCAAGAGCAAAACTTACTTCCAGCGCGAAGTAAAGTGTTTGTACGCCGTGTAAACGGGCAAAGCAAGAGGTCGTCCGCCGCCCCAAACTTGTAACGATGCTGCCAAGTCACCTTTGTCTCCGCCGGAGCTGTACAGGCCTGAAAACTTGATCATAGGGTCCAAGAGTAGTTTATCGTACTCTGGTCTCTGTCTTTTGCCCTCCAAGGTTCCTCTGATTGGGAAGAATACTTTGTTAATGAGGTTATCCATGAAAAAATCATCTTCGGATCGTTTTTTTTCTTTCGAGTGTCTCACAAAAGTGTTTGATTTGTTTTTATAGTTTTTGTTCAATGGTGACAATTTTTGTGACGTTTTAATCTTTAAAAGACTACTTCTTGCTACTTTTCAAAGATTAAAAGACTCGAAGAGTCTTGTTGCTTTTTGGAAACGTCATTTCTCGATACGAGAATTTGATTTGACTGTACTCACATTTTTATTTGGATCCTGGTTTCGAGGGACGAGCTGTAAACGTAGAAAAACTTGTCACTGATGACCTCCATCGTGAATATTCTAATAAAAATCGGTTTTACAGCTCAGCTATAAAGAAACCAAGTCTCCGAAAATGTCTGCAAAATTGCGAGAAACTTCAACACTTGTCACATTATTAACTTATTGTTCATTTGCATTTTTATCCCCTATTCGAAGTCATCAAACGAGCCTCACTTTCTCGAGTAACTCAAGTCAGTAGTAAAAACATATGAATTATTTATATACGCATCAACAAAGTAGCTTTTATCCCTTTCCCCCGCCCCCGCACGTCTGTCGTTTATGTCAGTATGTCAATCGCGTTCATACCCACAAACCAACACAGAATCAGCTGTAAGCTGCGCTGAGATCATGCGGACCGCAAAACTATGTGGCAAACATCTACGAAAAAATCTAATCCGCCGATAATCCTCGACGTCATTCGCGTATTCGTGACGCTAGGTTATTAATAAAGTCCAGAGATGGCATTAACTCGTCTTCGATCATTAAAATTTTTATTTCTAATAATCGAACTGTCAACAATGCTGTTTTACCGACCGTTGGTATAATTGTTTTCTCGTTGAGCCCATACGATCGAGTGGATAACGCCATCTATTTGATCTTATTCACAACTTTTGGCCAAATCAGCAGTGCTCGCATGGTACGAAAACTGCAGCACGCTTGGCAAATGCAAAGATGAGTATCGGGTACAAAAAAAATCCGTTGATGGCGACACTTATCGGCCAAAGTCGTCGGCCGTACTTGATACGAAGTAGAAAATGCCTATGAGGCAGGTACAAAAGTTTTCAAGTTTAGACAGAAAGGAAAGTCCTTAGAAAATTTCACGCATAAATCATTATAGAAAATTGTATATTTTTTGAGCACATTCATAGGATCGAGAAGTTCGAAAGATTATATTTTCAATAAATTAAGTGATCGATTATAGCCCGGAAGGAATCGCCAACACAGTATTCCTTGAGACACTTTTTTCTGCTTTTCAACTTTTGTTTTTTGTCACCGGTTATGGGAGCAACGAAGTAAAAAGGTGCGGGGTAACGGAGAAATGTAAATAGATAAAGCGGAAGGAATTTTAAAAAATATGTATACATCGAACACTCCCAAGGATGCCGTAGATCCAATTGATATTTTTTTTTCCGTATAAACTTTCGAAGGAGATTAACACGCACGCGACACGTGTACTCTCGATCTCGTTCGCTCATTTTTCGGATTACTCCCTCGCCGATGATTCGCTCGAGTGTTAGTATAAAAGTGATTCATCCAGTAATCAATTGACTTCTTGTTAGCATTAATTTTCGAGAGAATACCGCGCGTTTTCGGGGTCTAATGAATTAAGCGAAATTTCTACGAATCACGCGTCGAAATAATCGATCGCACGCTCAAGTTATCCCTTTGAAAGGCTTTGAGTCTCTATATATATATCAAATCGCAAAAGTGCGTATATTTGCGTAGGTTCAAATGTATTTGGGCCGAGTCCGTTGAATTACGATTCGTTCGCGTCGACGACAGTCGGGTTAAAAAATGTAATGTATATTTTACGACGAAGGATCTCTGCGCTTCGGAAATGGACACAAAAAATAGATGACGATTGAATTTTTAGGTTGGACTGTACATCAACCTCGTGCCAACTGCAATGGAAATTTCCACTGTCGGTCGAGGCGCGCGGCGAGGTTCGTCGTCGCGGCCGCCACCGTCGTCGTCGTCGAAGGGCCTCGCATAATAAAGCCTTTTACCCGCGCGTACATGTCCTTTCGTTCCTCGGGGTAGGGGTTAAAAGGGCATTAATAGCTCCATCAGCGATAGCTCAAAAGTTGTATATAAAAAAGTCATAAAAAATAAATAAATAAAACTACAAATGGAAGGAAGCATAAGGAAGAAATGGAAATTCATGAGTCACGAGCCTGTTCATCGCCCGCCAATTCTTACGTAATGTGTCGTAAACGCACAACTACGAGGTCAAGTTACGCGGCGACATTAAATACGTAAATATTCTTTTCAACCAACACCTATTATGCTTTCTTTGAGCAGAAACTACAGCAACGACACGAGTGTGTTTTCATGCCACTTTGTATAATCGTTATTCCCGTTAATTATCGTTATTTCGATTGTTTCTCGTAAACCGCGATTCGTTCGATTCATCATCTCAGTCTACTTCCGTTGTTGCGTCTGTAAAAATGTAATCCGCGAACGAATATATACCAAAAGGATAAAAAAAAATGGAAAAAGATCATTTGTTCTGGCTGTTGGCCAACGGAGATACGAAAAGCCGCGTCTCTGGCTCATTTCATATAACTGCCGTTGGTCATCATCCCGTGCGCACCCACGAGATCGACGACGCCGGTCGAGACCCGTCCACATTGTGCGGTACACGAATCGTGTTCGCCCCCACAAATCTCTTGTGGGCGAAAGGGGGCGCGAGAGAGAGAGAGAGAAAGAGAAAGAAAGAAAGAAAAGACGCACATCTATTTCTGGACTCGTAAGGACTTTTGCGTGGTTGGTGGGAACGAGTAGCGGCGAGTCTACAACGTCGTTCTTTCATGTACACTTGGCTGGGCGTCAAAGACATCGGTCTCGGTTCTCTTATTATAGCGTTTTATGTACACGAATCGCGACGGCGACGAAGACGACGACGACGATTATACCCACGTGGCGCGCGCTTATCCTGCTTCGTCCCTTCAACCGGAAGATAAGAGGCGTCTTTTTTTAATAATCTCAGCCAAATCAAAGAAACAAAATTACCGTGTATAAAAGAGGAAGAATAAGAAACGTAGTGCGTTCGCTGCTTCAAATTTTATTTCGTATACATCAATAAAATTTAGAGACGAGATATATTTCTCGGAAAAAAAAAGAACGCCGAGACGTAGAGCGTATATTTGATTTAAACAGCCCTCATTCCGAGAATATTGTACGCTCTCGTGTGGTAATACATTTTTTACGATTAGCGCACACACACAAACGTTGTGTCGCTCTCGGATATCCGTTTGTGGCTTCGGCTCTCGAACGAGACCGCGATCGATAGGCGCCCAACAATGAGGATTGGAGTTTCGATGCCTTGGGCGATCGTTGTATTTTTCATGTTTTTAAATATCCATGAATTTGGTTATCATAGGGAGCGATATAAATAACCTTAAGCTCTTTAAGAACATCGTTCAACGCTCATTTGGCCCTGCCCCTAAACTTTCTCTAAAAACTGGAAAAATTCCTTACGTCGAGATTAGATTCTAAATACTTTTTTTTTCCTCGACAGCCTTTTTATATTTCTTTAAAGAACAGTTTTAAAAACACGATCTCGATTTTCATAGAAACTCCACGCAACGACCGATAATTTTTGACGTGTCTGTACGTGCTCGTCGTCGTCGTCGTCGTCGTCGCAGTAGTCGGTCCCCATGCAGCCACGAGCCGAAGCTATTTTCTCTTGTACTCGGTCGGGGCCTTCTCCGACGCCGTCTTTCCCTTCGCTACTCGACTCACATGCCCTATTCCTCTGTATAAACGCCTCAACGCACACTACCAAAGCGCAAACACACGCATAACGCGCTCCGAGCACACTCTCGAGAGCGCCTCGAACACTATATCCCTCATTCTCTTCCCCCATCTCCGCGAGCGCGTTATTTCTCGTACCAACTACGACGCAAAGATCGAGCCTCGTTCGCTTCCAAAGGCACAACTTTCGAGGAGAAAAACGCGAAGAAATATACCATATCGACGGAACTAATGTAGTTTCGCGCGCGTTTACCGCATTTCTTAGTTCAGACACACACACACACAATCATTCTCGGTTCTTATCGCTCGCTCATTTTTCATATCGCCTTTCAAAAGAACAAAAAGAAAAGAGAAAAATCGGTGTTTTTATTGTTTTTTTCTATACTCGAAATGTGAATCGTCGAATTGTCGAGAATGATAGCAATGTTTCGTATTAACGAGCAACGATGACGTACAGTATCGCGTCATTATCCGTAGAAAACGGTTGCTATATCATTTTTCTGATATGTCCCTTATCAGCCCCCGATATTTGATTACTTTTCATTTTCATTATCACCATTTCATATCGCTTTAACAATATCTCAACTTGTATCGTCCGGCAGCTATCTCGCGATATAACACATGTAAATAAAGTATATAGACGCTCGATGCGTGAAATACTAATCGTATTATTGCCGGTTCGTGCTCTCTTCGTGGCGCGTCTCTTATTCGCCCACTCGGTGCTTAGAGCCAAGCTTATTCACGTTTTCCTCCCCCACCCCGTCAAATTCGGTGGAGCATCGAGCATATCGAAAAGCGACGCTGTCAAGCCGAGAAAAATACTGTTTTTTGGTCCGAGAACACGCGAGCAAACCCATCCCTTTTTCCCGACCATATATTTTTGTTTTTTTGTTTATTTCTCCGGTGTTCGTCCTCGAGTCTCCTTGGAATGGGGAGGGCGGGAGAAAGACGTCATCGTTTCCATGCTTCGAGGAGGAGTCTCGCGGGAGAGGGCGGGGGGGAGGACAGAGGGAGGAAGTTGGCGTCGAGAGGTCTGGGTCGCTCGGAGATCGACATTTGGGGCAGCATCTCTCTCTCTCGGTCGCGGTCATTCATGGTCGCGATGTGTATATACACATGCAAGTGGCGCCGCCGCCGTGTATGTAGGCCGGCGTCGTCGTTGTCGCGGGAAAACGTGGGTGCGATTGCAACGAACGACGTTCCGTAACCTTGGAACGAGTCGCGATTCACGAACACGTTCGCGAACGGGCAATATATGGATATACGGAAAATACGTGGCGCCCCAACGTCCTCCTCTCACACGACGTTTCTCGCGCTCTCGCTTCAACGGAAAATCATCCATTGTTTTCCCTCCCGCTCGAAAAGTTTGACCGAGTTTAGTCAAGAGAAATGGCTTCAAGAGGCCACCCACTCTCGCACCAATTTTATCACGAGATTTCAACATGCTGACGCGAGTACATTCTTTATTTTTCGTTAAATCACTGAGATAGGATATTGGCCGAAATTGGGAGGCGTCTCGTGCACACGATTCTCTCGAGACCGCGAGTTCTCCTCGCAATTCTCTCCTCGTTCCCTTCGATCGATCGATCTTGTCTCGACGAAAGTACGTAGTACTTTCCTGAATCTAAAGAAAAACACCGACGCGGAAAGCTGTTTCGTTTTTATTGCCTTTTCATTTGATTTTATTCTTCGCAACTCTATTTATTTATCTTTTTTGAGGTTATAAACGCGTCTTTTTACAAAATTTACAAAAGAAAAGCCTGCGATGGCAAAAAATGGATCGCAATTTCGCGAGAGTGCATACGCGGCAAAACAATAAAATAAAACGTATATTCCGTAGACGATCGTGTCGCTCTCGTCGGCAACGCGATCGCACTCGTCGGTTTCGCATTTCACCTGGAATCCTCGAGGAACGTATTTCGCGCTGTTGATTTTTTCGTGTATGTGTGTCTGTTGTTTTTTTTTCTAATTCCTTTTTCGCTCGAGTAGCTCCGAACGTTTGTATGTGTGTTTCGAGGAATCTCAGTTCGCTCGAGTACGAAAGACGCGAATAACGCGCTCAGAGTAGATCCTCAAGAAAGAAGGGGGGGGGGCGAGGGATAGCGAAAATTTTCGCTCGCACTTTACATTCCAGAGTCTCGTGTCCAAAGGGATCGCGAGATACTGCAGCATCGTCCATAATATTACTCGGCGTCTATTATTCTCCGTCACATTTTATTATTGAACTTTTATTATTGAAACGAACGTTGATCCGTTCGAATAATTGAAAAATCGAACAAAGTCCCAAAATCTGAATATTCCGAGGCGGGAATAAATAGACTTTTACTTTGGGGAGTCGAACGTCCGCGACGTACGATGAAGAATCGATCGATCTCTGGCGCGGAAGCATTTTGACGAGGTGGCGTCGTAGCCGGTCGAAAATGATGAATCGGGTTGGCGGTGCCATGGCGAACGGGATAAAAGGGGAGAAAAAAAAGGTGTAAAAAGGAAGAAATAAGAAAAAGCTTACAAACACATGCAAATAGTTAAGTTGTTTGAGAATGGGTAAAAAAGCAGTGGGTGCGAGGGAGGGGGGAGGAGAAACGTGCACCGAGAAAGCCACAGCTCGGAGGGGAAAAGGAGGGGTTAAGAGATGGAGGGAGAAGGGGCTCGAGCGGTAGCGAGCTGAGCCGAGCCGATGGTGTTTTCGAGAGGGGTACCCGGCACCGGAGGCCTCCCACAACGAGCCTCATTCGCCTCATTCCTCGTTCAGACTCGAACGTGAGCGGACGTGAGTGTCCGCAAAGAGGATAAAAATAATAATACGACGAAAAGAAAAAAAACACACACACACACACACAAGTATCTGGAAGAGAAATACCGAAAAGAGACACGAGTTTCTCCGATCGTGCGCGCGTCCAAAGAACGAGGAAACTGTGTACAAACAAAATACGTAGTACACGTATTATTGCTACATTTTGTATATATTTATAAAGAAAAAAAAAGAAATATAAATATATTAAACCTTGGTGTTATATTGTAAATTTAGTCTACAGAATCGTTGAATAACGATTTGTTTGTTTTTTATCATTAATTTTGTGATTGTCGGTGGATATTTGGCGAGAAACGTCACTCGCTGTAAATAAAAAGGTGGGAGGAGGTCGATATAAATAAATACGTACAAATTGGTACAGGATCGAGAGTGAGAGTGTGAGGAAGATAAATAGAGGAGCTCGGAAGGATGTCTCACAAAGTTCCGAGCCCGGCGAGTCCGCCGAGTCACGGGGGTGACTTTAGAGTAAGTACAAATAAAACATTTATTTTTCTTGCGTACAATAATTCAAAATAAAGACGTTCGCGTTGAAAAAAAAATGGAGAATCCTTTTTTAAAGCCGCGACAAAGTTTCATTAGTTCGAAAGGTACAAAAAAAAAGCGAAGAATTAATCATCACCGTAAAATGTATTAACGAGCTTTTCTTATCTCGTCGCTTTCAAACAAATCCTATCTCGAGCGTGAATCATTTATCACTCGAGATTTTAACGACGGTGGCTGATGTCACGAGATTTAATGTTATCATCGCGAGACAATTCGAGAGAGAGTTTTATTATCGTTGATCCCCCCGAATAAAGGCTGTCGCGATCCAGAATATTGCACCAACGTGATTATTCGCCCGCGTTACCGATATATATACTTCGCGCGGATTTAAGTCGCTGGTGTATTTCGAGACGGTACGACGACGACGACGTCGTCGTCGACTAGCGATCGAAGGGTCAATGCATGCTCGCGTGACGCCCGACCGTTCCACCTCGAATATACCTGCCTATATACACAAGTCGGCGCCCTCGCGATGCATCGTAGACGCTCTATAGAACACTATAGACTTATTCGCGAACGGGGAGAGAGAGAGACGCGTCTGGCGACCGAGTTTTATAACGATGAGCTCACTCCCTCCCTTTCGCCGCGATCTTACCTCCGAGTAACGTCTTCCAAAGCGACGTTAATATGACGATTTTCCGGTACGAATGACATTTCGACTGGTGCGACTACTCTTTGCGAATAGTACATCCGCACCGATCATTACGTATCGCTCGCCACGTAATCGAATCCGTTACTTTGAGCCGTTGCGCCGCGACCTCGCGGCAACAATTTTTTTTTTTTACCCGTCATATATACGCGTCTGCATAATCTTCGTAAGAATTTGAAACCGATTTGAAAATACGAACAATTCTTAGCCTCGGTGCACTCTTTGCTATCGATGTTATTATTTTTTATCGCCATTAATACGTGCTTGAACGAGGTCTCGAGAAGGCGGAACGGCATTGCGACGTCCTTGAACGCTTACTCTACATTTCTCATGAAAAAAATGAACAATTATAGATTTTTTTTTCGATTTTTTCGATTTTTTCAATAGCTTTTTGCGTCTCGATCCTTCCACGACGATTTTTTCGCCTATTTTTGTCCCGTAAGAATAGTTTTTTTCGAGACGATTCGAGACTCAACTGTTTCCCCATAAAAAATGCAACTTTCGCTATTAAATAATTCCGAACGAGTAGCCGTTCGAAAATAATAGAGTTTGCGGAATGAAACAATTGGCGGGGCCCAGAGGGGGAAGAAGGAGCGAGTTATACGTCATGGAAATTTCCGCACCTCGGAGTCGTCTGTCTATTTCCCCTTCCCGGCAAGCAGGCCGGTTCAGGCTCGAGCTGGCCAGCTCGCACACGCGCTCACGCGCGCATTTCTTTCATTGCACGAGTGTCATTGTAATGCTCACCCGATTCTATTTGCGCCTATGTTCAAACCGCTCGAAACTCTTTCCCGCCTTTTTTTTCTTCGAAACCGTCACAAATCAGCTTTTTCGTTTTTTTTCGACCTTCATGACGTACGAGACAAAAATGCAATTACTCTCGTTGACATTATACTCTTCAACCTCGACAAAAGAGTCCGTTCCTTCTCCCCCCCCCGCCCCCCGATAATAAGCTCAAATCTCTCGTTAGCAGAGGGACGTTTCGGTTAACCACGCAACGGGAACAACGAGCCACTCATTGGCAGGATGTGACGCTATAAACTCACCGGATTTACTAATTTTTTTCTTATCCCCACTATTCCGAAGGAGAGAGAGAGAGAGAGAGAGAGAGAGAGAGAGAGAGAGAGAGAGAGAG
>JACEOJ010000076.1:994025-1052572 GCA_013761285.1 Campoletis sonorensis
GAGAGAGAGAGAGAGAGAGAGAGAGAGAGAGAGAGAGAGAGAGAGAGGGTGTCATTTGACAAACGCCTTGAAAAATGGTTTGATGACGATCGAGCTCGAATATAAATTGGTCCGATGTATCGTATATGCGCATAAAATAGGGTGTGTGTGATCGCGTTAACGCTCAAATCGTTTCGTCGAATTGTTTCGACCTTAAATTCGGAATATAAACGAACGATAATGCGCCCGATGCTTCTTGCCACGTATAGATCGATTAATATTCGCGCATAAGCGCGCGTATGTGACAAATTTATCGTCTGCGATATCAATTGTCCCAATTGAGCTGGATTCGTCCGAGTCAATTCGCGCCCAAAGGTCGGCCATGACACCCGTGTCACGCGCCTTATTTTCTTCCTCCTAATACGCGGCTACGTCGATTAGCGTTTTGACACATTCCCGCATCGTTTCTTCATACGCTTTACTTTCCTCTCGCCACAGCGCCATCTTTACTCTTGACAAATCCGTGTTTTTGTTTTTTTTTCTTTCTTCCTCTCCCCCCCCCCCCCGCCGCCATTTTCCTTCCGCGCGCTGACAAAACCGAAAATAACTCGCGGTCTCGATTCCTTCATTTTTAGACTCACCGAAATTCCAAATGCAATTCGTCACGAATACCTTCACTATAATGTATTTTTTATTTGCTTGAGATAATAGAGATAACATTCGGATTATATGGACGTTTCGAACGTGACAAATGAAAAGAACAAAAAAAAACGAATGTATTTTCTTCATCGCGAAACACAAAGTACGATGAAAGGTATTTTTTTTATTTATTATTATTTTGTTTGTCAATTGCAACGATAAGAATACGAGAGAGCTGGGTTGTGTTTTTTTTTTTTTTTTTCAACATCGTAAAACTGGGATTTTAGTGGTGGTCGTGATTCTCAAAAATAGATCTCGCGCGTCCGAGCAACCGGAAGTGCGGAGAAGAGCCGAAAGGCGCTTACATCCTCGCTACGAGATTTCGAATCACCGTCCGTCTCATTTATTCCAAAAATAAATGATTTTCAAGCTGCTCGATGAGGCGAGAGTGTTAGTCGCGAAGACGCTGGAATTTGCTGACTCCGAGGGGAATTAGCTGCAACGAGATATCGCGCGGAATTGTTGCTGCCGACGTTGCTTTTATCCGCGAAACACGTCGTAGCACTGAATTTGCGTATTTTTCGCGTTAGCACCGTACAATCGCGCGATTTTCCAACCTCGAGTCAACGAAAACACACACGGAAATAAAATAATTAAGGCAACTACTTTACTGCGTACTAGTCAAATGAGTGCTAAGTTCTCAACACACTTTTAGACCTAGTTTGACGTATCAATCAAACGTATTTTTAGTGGATTTATATTTGAACGTGTCTTATTGACGTGGAAAAATATTAAAAACGATAGTTTTGCAAAAGAATCAACCGACAAATGCAAATTTCCATGATAACACAATTTCACTGGGATTTTTCAAAGAATTATCTGTATTTTTTAACCGATCTTAACGCACCACGTCTCATTTTCTTCGTCAACTGATCCTCGAAGAATCCACCGCGTAGATTTTCTTTGAAACTTGATCGTTTCACTGTTGCAGTCAATTGTTTATTGAGCGAAAAAACTTTTTCATAAATAATTTCCGAACGAATGAACTCGAAGAAAAATTTACGTGGTGGGTTCGTAGAGGATCGGTAAAGGAACAAAATGAGACCAGGTGCATCAAAATCGGTTCAAAAATACAGGTTATCCTTTGAAAAATCCCAGTGAAAATGTGTCACCATCGAAATTTCCATTTATCAGTTCATGGTTTTGCAAAACTATCGTTTTTAATATTTTTCCACGTTAATAAGACACGCTGCAATATAAATTCACTAACAATACGTTCAATTGGTAGGTTAAACTTGGTCTAAAAGCGTATTGAATATTTAACACTCATTTGACTAGTATGCAATGCAGCAGTTACCTTAAATTGGAACGAGAAAACTCGACTCGTGACATTATTCGTTCGAAAAAGCATAAATCAACTGTTTCGCGTGGTTATTTCGAGCGCGGATATTATTGAATAGCGATGTTACGAATAAACAAAGTGGCTCGGACACGATTCTCGGTAAACACAAGGCAACGATGTATGCCGCCCCGGTAGCAAAGAAAACTCGTAGGATCGGCTTATAACCGGAAAATAAGGAAAACACTGTCAACCGAGAAAATTAGCGTTCTCGGGATATGTTGGTCGCGTATATCGAGCTTTTCTCGTCGTTGGCGCCTCTGTTGCGAAATATATCTTGGCTTTGACTCACGCGCGATGTCATCGTCTCGCTCTCGCTCTATTATACGATCAAGAATTCTGAGTATTATGCTTGGCCGTTAATAGTGTTACGCTCGCGGTTTTCCGTTTCGTAAAGCTTTATCAAGAGAACGAGTTTGCCACAAAATCTTCGATCTGTCCATTTACGAGCCAGTTTCTCAAGGTCACGAAGAAAAACCCTCGTAACTCAGTCTTGCGCGCGCGCGCGTACGTTCGTACAAGCCCGACATAGATAAAGAGAGAGAAAGAAAAATAGAGACCGAGTCCTCGTCTCGAAACATTCCGAAACGCGTGTTTTTTGGCAAGCAATTCTTCTTTACTGTTGTGCGTCGCGTGGGCTCGCATCATTCGCCAGAGTCAATCGTCCCCACGGCGAAGCTTTTTTCTTCTTCTTCGTCTTCTTCTTCTCCTCCTTCTTCTTCTTCTTTTTCTTCTTCTTCTTCTCTATTCAACTAACGTAGACGAAAAAAGTTCTATATCGTTTGCAATTTACGCGGCACAACCATATTTATGTTCAATTTTTAGTATATTCGTGTATTTACGTCCCTCGTTATTATTGTGTAGCGTTTAATACACACATCGCCAACGTTTGGCACCTGCCTAACACAACAACCCCCTCCGCGGCTTTTCCCCGCGCTCGCCGCCTCTACTATTTATCCCGCTCGCTCGCTGCTCCCTCACTTACACACAAACAAACATATAAACGAGATGAAAACACAACACACCTCGAAGCTCCTACGGACGTAGCGCCCGCGACGAAATCCCTCGCTACTTTGGCAAACTATCGAATCTCTTACAGTCCGCTCTGAATCGCGGCACCGCGCGCTCAGCTTATTTTTCTTTTTCTCTTTCTCTCTCTTTCTTTTTATATATTTCTCCTTCTGTTTTACTCGAGACGAAAAATCACCTCGACGATCGACTCTCTTTCCTCGGATTCTTCGCGATCGATCGAAATTGTTCGTTTTCAAAGTTTCTCTCGTGCTTTTGTGTTTGTGTTCGTGTGACGCGTGCCTCTTGACGACAGTTTGGCCCTCGATTTTTCGAAACAACCACCACCGGCGCCGACTACAACGTTTCGTTCACATTTTCGTCTTTCTTCGTAACCGATCAACCACTAACTTTGACTCGAACAAACTTTGTCCGTTGAAAACAAACACACCGACACCACGGTTAATACTACGACTTCAGCAATTTTTGTCCACCGCCCAGAGTAGCGCTGACCGCGATTCACCAACGCGTCGAAAAGCTGAATTTCGCGAGTGCCAACACGTTGTATCGGTCGGTCGAAGTAAATTCTTAAGCGTTCCGATCGTCGTTACGAAAAGAAATAAACAAATTAACAAATACATCGTGAGTGACTGGCGAACTCGAGGAAATACGATTTATCGAGAATAATTATAATGATCGGTTATCTCGAGTAGTTAAATTTGAGTGAAACTGTGCTTTTGTGAGTGATTAACGGATAACTTTCGAAACTAAGTAAAAAAATGGACACTTCCGATAGCGGCGATGACGTCGAGATGATCTCGTTCTCGCCGAGTGTATCTCGGGAGACGGGACGCGGACAGGTAGCTTTTTTTTTCGTTCTTTTCGTTTCATGTTTCCGCGATGTATACAAAATTGTCTTTGGCCGCTTTTCACGCGAAAACCACTGAACCAATTTTGATAAATCTTTCACAGGAATGAAGCCCGTGAATCGGAATAGGTTTTAGGCCGCATTATATTCCGATAAATTATTTATTCAGGGAAGGCCAAGCGAAAAATTCAATTTTTCATCATTTTTTTTACTTTAAAGTTCCTCACGTTATTAAAAAAAGACTGTAAATGAAAAACACTAATTACAAATTCGAAGATAATTCCACGACGAAGAGAATGAGCGGTGGCTGCCGTGGCAGCTTCGAATGGAAAAAAAGTTACAGTCATTTTCGTGAATTTGTTCAAATTTTGTCCATTTCTATTTTCCTGTCATTGCTCATCTCTTTATACGGAAAATTCAACTGCAAAATTCCGAGAGAAAAAAGCTCGTAAATGAATAAAATCGCTTCGTAACGAACAAATGGAATAATTTTTTTTTTTCGTTTTCTTTTTTCCAGAAAACACCCATGCGACCGATGATTGCCGAATACGATCCGAAGAAGCACGGAGTGAAAACCGAACTGTCGGATATGGTGCTGGTAAAGTAAGTGTCAAGAATTCTTTTTATTTATTTATCACGTTGAGAGGGCGGTTCGAAGGGAGAATTTTGGTTGAAAATAAAAAAAAAAGGTATACGAAACCCAAGAAAGGGATGGGGAGGAGGGGAAAAATGAATAAAAAAATGATTTTAAAGTCGAGGGCTCTTCAGAGCGATCGATGCTTTTAACGATGTGTTGTCATTCGTCAATCGCTGCATCCACGAACGTTCATCGCCGCCGCATTGCTTTCTATAGATGTGACATTTGTTATCATCAATAACGACGATGTAGAGCAAGGAAAAACAAAAAAAAAAAGAGCTTCGATAATCGATCGATACGCGAGTGACCTAATTTTAAACAATTTGCCAAATAAATTGATAAAAATGTCAAAAAAATTGATCTAATTAATCGAATCGATGATATCGAACGAAAAGTTTTGGTCACTCGCGTCGATCGATATCGCAGCCATGACTACCAACCACCGCCGCATACCGCTTCGCGATCGCTGCGCTCCCGGACATAATCATTTTTCGCACTCTTTATCATTCTCGTCCGTATTTTTCTCATCTTCTCAATCGTTATTTCTTTTTTTTTCTTTCTTTTTTTCGTCACAAGCAGAAGATTATTCGACGAAGCTCGCAAACTAATATCGTTGTAAGGCGCCGCTGCCGAATTCGAGACTAGAACGCGACATTGAAGCGCGCCAAATTTAGACTCTAGAGACACTTGCCCGAAAGCTTGCGCGCGACACAAAATTCTCCCGCTTTTCTCTCATGCCACGCGTCCAGTATTATTATTTACGTACCCGCGATCAATTTTTATCCGTCCGCCTTCTTTTTTCTTCCGTTCATTTAAGACTATCGACGAAAAAAAAAAAAAAAAAAATAGTTGAGCGAGTTCTATCGTGACATTCATATCGAAAAATTGTTTTTCAGTTTTTCTCACATACAAAATGGTTTGCGGGCATAAGTTAATGAAGAAAAGTTGTTGAAAATTGACTAAAGAACAACATACTCCAAATTCAAGGTCATCCAAGGTCATATGTACTTGCTGTCAAATTACAAAAATTGCGAACATTTTGTTTCTTTAGATTTTTTTGAAAAACTTGATGTAGCTTCTTCGATGTTTCATAAAAATGTTGCAAAGTTTTAGAAGGCTTCACCGTGTAGAAGCCAAAATATTAATTGATGAAAATGTCACTTTTGACACGAACTCTTACGAGAGACTTCCGAAAATTGTGATTTTTATCAATAAATATCTCAACGTTCCGCTTGGTGAAAGCTTCTAAAATTTATTATACATTGAAGTAAATTTATTCAAATCTTAAGAAAACGATAAAATGCTAGAACTGCCTTAAAAGCATTTTTAGAGAGGAATATATTTATAAAAACGTTGAAAAACAATAAAAATGATTAAACAAATAAAAAAAAAAGAACCGAGGGTGTCTTTGGTGATTTAGTTTCTCGGGATTGTTGATTTTTCTCCTCGATGAACATTCGAACAATATTGACCTTGAAGATAATTGTGTGACGCGGTCGAGTGCCGTGTTTGAATGATCGTAGCGGCGCGATAATGCGCGTACTTAGGCGAACCGAATGCGAGTATAAATCCGAGGGAATAACGCGTGCAAATAGCGAGCGAAGGATAAACGCGGAAGGTCGGAATTGTCGGGTGGCGCTACGAGCGCGGCGGGGTTCGCGCGCGGTATGCGGTTTTGGAGGGAGCGGGGCAAAAGGGGGGGGGGAGGGATCGGAGGGCGAAAAAGACAAAACTCATCGGGGAGAAAAGAGCGTGCGATACGGGGCAGAACGATCGACGGAATAAGCGAAAATTAGAAGAAAAACCAATCAGCTCAAAATAACATTTCGATGAAAAAAAAAAAAAATGTCGAGAAATGAGTTTGTGCGATGAAAATTCATTCGAAGAGTTATTGACTCTGTCTTTACCGTTTAATATGTTGATTTATATGATTCCAGACGTGCGTATAGAGTCCGGGCATTAAAATGATTCGGGCTCTATGAAAGTGCTCTGCGAAAGCAATTAAAACAAAAAAACAAACAAAAACCAAAAAACAAGCGAAAAAAAAAAAATGTTAAACGAAAGATAAAAAAACGAGACCGGAAATAGAGGGTAAAACGAGAAACAGAATCGCGCGAAAATGGGATCGGTAACGATCGCGCAAAAGAAAAAAAAAAAAAAATAGGAAAAAAAAAAGAAATGGGAGAGAAACTGAAGGACGAGCGGGGCGGAACGATGCGAGCATCAAACTTTTCTTTTCCCTCTTGTTTTTTTTTCTTCTCGATATACGATCGGGGGCTCGGCATGGAGCGTTTTATACGCGGCGTGTTATAGCCTCGTTTAAAGTTGAACGAAACGAACAAAAAAAAAAAAAAAATCGGCAATGCGGGGGAGAAACGCACATAAGCAAACGTTGAGAGAGAAGGAGGGCTCGTTAGTCGTCGTACTGCGTCGTAGGCGCTGCTGGGCGTCGGTGATGCAGTGCGGTGTCGGCAGCTACTGTCCCCCCGCAACGAGGCACCAAATAAAAATCTTGTCCAAAGCGCACCGGTGCGCGTGTGTCGTGTGCGAGCTAAATCGAACCAAAAAAAAACCAAAAAAACCAAAAAAAAACCAAAAACGAATACGAATAAAACGATATTCAAACCAAAAAAAAATGAATCAACTCGAAGCGCGATCCTGCGCGTGTACCTCGCGAACAAGCCGCGGGGACACGTGCGTGCGGAACCACGAAAAAAAAAACAAAAAAACAAAACAATATATATATATCGATATAAAAAAAAGGGCAAACACACGCGCACGTTCTCGGAGCCAAAAAAAAGCGAAAAAAAAGCTTGTATGTCTCGGCACACAGCTGTAAGGAGAGAAACCTACCGCACTTCAACGGGTACCTACACACCTTAACCATTTTTTTAAAAACATTTCTATTTAAATGTCTCTTTTATACGTATTTTAATGCTGCCTTGATTTATTATTATTATTGTTATTATTATTTTAAGTAAGATTATATTAATTAATTATTAGATTCATGGCGTGATAAAAATACAATATAATCGGTCAATAGTCTCGAATCTCTTCCATCGATCGGATATGGCTGTTTTTTTTTTTGTTATTAATGTTGTTGTTGTTTGTTTATTTATTTATTTGTTCTATCGTCATTCATACATTGTAAGCATACACATGAACACACATTACACATTGCATGAACATGATCATGGTGTCGAGTAGGCGCGAGCATAATCACCTAGAAAAAATATCTATTTGAATCAACTAGGATTATTTGTTGAATTTATTTATATTTGAATTAACAAAATTTCTAGTGGCTCCAACTAAAGAGCTCTGTTTGAATCAAATAAATAATGCTATTTGAGTACGTTTATTCGAGAACTTATGTTAAAGCCTCTCGCTCCGACCGCTACGTGGCGCAGAACTTCGAGATTTTTCTCCCATACGAATTGGAGCCTTGGTTTGCACAAATTGCAGGAACCAAAGTAGATTTATTATTACGACTGACAACTGACTGTGTCTAAGAACGAGCAGTAGGTCATGAGTTTTTATACCGGACAAATGGTTGCAGATTCATGCAAATATTATTGAATAATAATATTGAAAATATTGTTTTTCATTCAATTTTCATGCTCGTTAAATTTGTGGAAAATTGCTTTTACTATAATTCGGAAGAAAAGTGTTCTATTTCTTGGAAATCAAAAAAATAATCAAATCAAAGAAAACAATTTCTTAATGTTGAATAGAGTTCTATTAGGCCGTGAGACAAAGAGAAAAATTTATTTGATTGACTAGATCCTAGTTGAATCGGCCAGATGTCTTTTCTGGGTTTAGTATAAATGAGTCGACGCATGAAATACTGTAGCGTCGGGCATCGGTTTAAATCCTTTTGTAAATCGTATCAAGACCGGGGAACAAGCAGATTTTGTCATTTGTCACCTGCGGCCGTCCGGACACGTGCGTGAGTATAAAATTCAAAGAAAGACACGAAAAAAGAACAGAGAAAAAGAGAAAGAGAGAGAGAGAGAGAGAGAGAACGTTGATTTTTTTTGTTCTTTTTTTCTCGAGCTTAGAAAATAGACCGAGTCGAAACAAATGAATCGACGTATTTACCGCTTCCGCTTCAATTCGGACGAGATCATTTTCTTTTTTAATTCCCTTTCCCCGCCAACAACCCGATCCAACGATGCCACGATTTATAATTGATCATTACCGACTGATGGTAACAACGAAACAGTCGTTCGATCTTTTTCTTGTCCGTTCACTCTCGTTCGTCTCTAATTAAGGTCAGTCGATGACCGCGATTGTCGATGTTCCGAGTGGAGCGCGCGGGTCAATCTCGGGACGCCGTTTACTAAACGCTCCTCCTCCTCGTTTAACCCCCACACAACACTCCAGACCAGCTCTCGAGACTCGATCCTCGTGCGAAATCCGGTTTTCAACGAGACACGCGCGTGCGGGGCCGCCAAACTTGCCCTCCGATCATTCTTCCTATCGTCGTAATATCGCATTTTTACATCACCCGCCGTCTCTCTTTTTCAACATTTCGCTTTTATATCGCAACCCCCCCTCCCTTTACGCTTTCCTTACCGATCAAAAAGCTTTTTATTTCTTCAAGTCACGTTACTATTTATTTACTCTTTATTCATCATTCCAATCAAACGATCCTCGCTTTTTTTTATCATTTTTTTCCTCTCTCTCTCTCTCTCTCTCTCTCTCTCTCTCTCTCTCTCTCTCTCTTGCTCGACTCGACAAACTTGATTATTACAACGGTGTATCATGCATCAACACACTGGCACACTGACAGACACGCGAAAGCTCAACGAATACTGGAACATTGCGATCGGTATAAAGACACAGGCAAATTTTGACAACGTACAATTTATATATATAAATATTTATATATATTCGTTGTAGTTTATTCATAGATTTTATTTTATATTTCGAGATAGTTAATTAAGAAAGGAAAAAAAAAGGGTCGTCGATAAAAGTTTTGAGAGATCGATGTTTTGGAATAAATATATTTACAACGATAATCGATTTGCAGGTACAAGTGCGAGAAAAATGAAGTTCCTATTACCCTGACGAATGGATCGACTCTGCCGCTCGTTGAACGCGTCAACGACGAGGAAGCGGCCCTCTACGATCCCTTCGAACATCGAAAATTGTCTCATCCAACCTCCGACATCGATACCCTCATACATTTGCTCAAGGGCAGCCTCGGTACCGGAATCCTCGCTATGCCTTTCGCCTTCAAAAATGCTGGTCTTCTCTTTGGACTTTTGGCCACTTTTTTTATCGGCGCTACGTGTACCTACTGCGTTCACATACTCGTCAAATGCGCTCACAATCTTTGTCGACGCACCCAAACTCCGAGTCTTGGATTCGCTGATGTTGCCGAAGCCGCTTTTCTTGTTGGACCTGAACCGGTTCAAAAATACGCCAGATTAGCCAAGTAAGGAAAAGAATAATTCAATTTTTACTAATTCTTCTTTGAATCTAAAACAATGACAATAATGAACAATTATTCGAGTACAAATTTCACGAAAAACCGGTTTTTTTCCGGACCAAATATTCAAGGAACTTATTTCAGTGAGATTCAACTTTTTTTTTTGACGTCATATTACAATTTGCACTATTTTTTTGGTTTTTTGATAACGAAGAAAAAATGTAAAGAAGAAGGACATTTGAAATATTGTTTCAATGAATAATCTCGTTATGGGATTCAATAAAAATAATATAATTTTTGACACTTTACAGAGCCACGATTAACACGTTCCTCGTGATCGATTTGGTCGGTTGTTGCTGCGTATACGTTGTATTTGTATCAGGCAACGTTAAAGCCGTGGTTGATTATTATACGATGACGGATTATGATCTGAGGTTGTACATGGCAGCGTTATTGCCACTATTAGCGATGCTCTCGCTCGTGAGAAATCTCAAGTATCTCGCGCCCTTCTCGATGGTTGCCAATTGCCTGATGGCGGTTGGTATTGGAATTACGTTTTACTACATCTTTGATAGTCTACCAAGTACCGACAGTGTGCCAAACTTTTCGAGTTGGTCTCAGCTGCCCCTTTTCTTCGGTACTGCAATCTTCGCTCTCGAAGGAATCGGTGTTGTAAGTATTCTATTTATTTTTTATCTCCATCCAAATGGAATTTATCTCTTGACTATAATTTTTTTAATGTGACTTTGATTTTTTTTGACAGGTAATGCCGCTGGAAAACAACATGAAGACACCGACTCACTTCGTTGGCTGTCCGGGGGTGCTCAACATTGGAATGTTCTGCGTCGTCCTGCTGTACAGTACCGTCGGTTTCTTTGGATATTTGAGATTCGGTCCAGGAACGAAGGACAACATAACGCTTAATTTGAATTCGAAAGAGGTTCCGGCCCAGTGCGTCCAACTGATGATCGCAACCGCAATTTTTCTCACTTACGGTCTACAATTTTACGTTCCCATGGAAATCATCTGGAAAAACTTCAAACGTCACTTTGGCGCGAGGAGATTATGGGCCGAGTACACCGTTCGCCTTTCCCTCGTTTTGTTTACCGTTGGCGTCGCCATAGCCATACCGAATCTTGGTCCCTTCATATCCCTCGTCGGTGCGGTCTGCCTTTCGACCCTTGGTCTCATGTTGCCCTCGATCATCGAGCTCGTCACCGTCTGGGAACAGGAGGACGGTCTCGGACGTTTTTACTGGATACTTTGGAAAAATATCGCCATTATTTCGTTCGGTGTTCTCGGCTTCGTCACCGGAACGTATTCCAGTATTCATGACATATTAAACGCGCCGAGTATCGTCGCCTCCGACTGAGGCTCCGTGGTTCTGACGACCACGAGCTTCGCAATCCTCGATCGCGTCGCAGAATCGCGCGCGCGTGTCACCCTTCTGGGGCGTCATTCTCTCTCTCTCTCTCTCTCTCTCACTCTCTCTTTCTCTCTCCCGCTCTCATTTTTTTCCTTTCTTTTCTATCTCTCAACGCTCTCCCCGTCCTTTCTCTCATTATTTCTCCATCTCCCTCTGTACACCACCTCCGTAGAAAATCCGAATTATCGAGAAGAAGATGAAAAAGAAGAAGAAAGCACCTTTCGAGCCGATTTCAAATTAGCGGCGGTCGTATCGATGGAAAGGAGAAGAAGCGAGAGAAAAGTTAGCGAAATCACGTACGACGACGGGCCCAGAGCGGATTCCCTCAACGGGCGATTATGGAGCGATTGATTTTGGGGAGCGAGAGAGTTCTCGGGTATCGCCTCGTTCCGCGATCTCGAACTTCGACCCCTCGAACAGCCGTGTGTTGGGTGACGGAGGAACAACAACAAACAGATTCGAGCACCAAAGCGTTTTTTTTTGGAGAATCGTTATTATTACGCATTTTTCATTAAATACACCGAGGTTGCGAATATATTAATAACAATGAGTTGTACAGACGCTAGCGCCGCGTTCACGTTATAAATTCGAACAGGGAAATGATGATGCATTTTGCGCCAATTGTACACGGCGAGTATTTCCCACAATTTTATTGTTTTTTTTTTTTTTTTTTTCGTTTTTTACAAATTTTATTTACACAACGGACCCATTTGCGCGCGATTCGCTCAAATTGTCCAAACGACACCCACCCAGAGAGAGATTTGAGAAATATCCGCAACACGGGACTTTGTGGAGGAGGACGGAGAGAGGAACGCGAAGGAGAAACTTGAGGCAAATTCTGCACCGCACACTTGTCAAATGGGTGCTAAGTTTTCGACACGCTTTTAGACCAAGTTTGACGTAACAATTGAACGTATTTTTAGTGGATTTATATTACAACGTGTCTTATTAACGTGGACAAATATTAAAAACGATAGTTTTGCAAAAGCATCAACCGACAAATCCAAATTTCCATGATAACACAATTTCACTGGGATTTTTCAAAGAATTATCTGTATTTTTTAACCGATCTTAACGCACCACGTCTCATTTTCTTCCTCAACTGATCCTCGAAGAATCCACCGCGTAGATTTTCTTTGAAACTTGATCGTTTCACTGTTGCAGTCAATCGTTTATTGAGCGAAAAAACTTTTTCATAAATAATTTCCGAACGAATGAACTCGAAGAAAAATTTACGTGGTGGGTTCGTAGAGGATCGGTAAAGGAACAAAATGAGACCAGGTGCATTAAAATCGGTTCAAAAATACAGGTTATTCTTTGAAAAATCCCAGTGAAAATGTGTCACCATCGAAATTTGCATTTATCAGTTCATGGTTTTGCAAAACTATCGTTTTTAATATTTTTCCACGTTAATAAGACACGCTGTAATATAAATCCACCAACAATACGTTCAATTGGTAGGTTAAACTTGGTCTAAAAGCGTTTTAAATATTTAGCACTCATTTGACAAGTATTCAGTACAGTAGTTTTACCTTAATGACGATTCTCCACGAAACTGTCGATACTATCTCTCTTTCTTTCTCTCTCCATCACTCTCTCTCTCTCTCTCTCTCTCTCTTTCTCCTGACTACCGTCCAACGTTATATTGCGAAACGATATTATTGATATACGCCTACTATATACATATGTATATATAGATATACGAAGCAAGCCTTTCTTCCTATTAGTTTTCGTAGATACACGGAACCCCCTCGTTCGATCGTAGTCGGCGCCGAGTTATTCGCCACCGAGGAGAATATAGACTATAACGATTAAGTAGCGGTTATAAACACATAGGCCGTTAAACCTGTTGGTATTTTCGGAGATAATCGTCCGACCGTCGAGCTGTCATGCCCGTAGCCTCAAGTTCAAAAACGAGAAACTCTAAATGTTGTTTCTTGAAAAAAGACGATCCTTGAGGGAGGCAACGAACGGTGTGACAGCTGCGTCGGTTCGTTGTCAGTGAACGGGTGAGCGAACGTGGCGATATATATTTTTCATACAACAAAGAATGTGAAGCAAATGGTTGTTTATCGACGGAGCGAAAATCGCTCCGACGAACACCAATTTTATAGACAAAATGTATACAAGCTTTTTATCGCCCGAGACTAAAAATCATACTTTTATGAGAGAAAGAAAAAACAAACATATGTTTATATCGTGCTAAATTATTTGATACGTGCGTTTTTTGACAAATTTATATTCGATACAGCGACACTTTTGCACGACAATTAACGCTCGCCAGGCGACGCAATTCCCCCCCCCCTTCTTTTATTATTTTATTCTGCGGTGCTCGCTAGTCCCTAGTTTTTACTTTTGGGAACAACTAAAAATCATGGAAAATAAATTTATTTCGTTGCCAGTCAATTTTACCACATTTGTATACGAAATTTCCTCAAATCCCTGCCCTTTTTCGATCCAACTCGCGATTCTCTACAAACCAAGACAATAAACAATTCGTCGGTCCGAATATTCAAGCGAAGAAGGCTCGAGGAATGCAATTTGAAAAAAAAACTGGCCTTTTAGTATCGTTTTTTTAGTGAAATTTATTTTTCTTCTTTTTTTTTACACATTGTTACGAAAATCGACGCAACGACGCCGATTCCTCCTCTCCCTCCAGTTATAACGATCGTAAGCTCGTGTTTACGCAGCACCGCGATGAATCATTACAAAAATTTGACAGTTGCTCGTACACACATTTTTCATATACATATTTAGGTACCTGCTGTTTTTGTGTGCATACTGTTATCTATTTTTTTTTCTTTCTTTCTCATTGTAACGAGTTAATCTATGATGAAATACATGACCGATTTGCAGCAAAAAAAAAATATGTCTATTCGTTTTTTCTCCTCCTAATCTCCCATTTTTCTATCCCAGCTGTTTTGGAATGATTTACGTGAAAAATACGTCGACCTGCAACGATATAATCGTCGAGTTTTCAATATAGAGCTTAAAAGAGCAACGAGTCACAATCTATAAATAAACGACGATTAAAAAAGATATTTACTAGTCACTGTCATTAATAAATCACCGGAATAAAAGTACGTTCGAAATTCAATTCGACCTTCGGTTGATAATGAAACAGAAACGTCATTTTTTTTTCGTCCATTATATTATTGTTCGCAAATCCACGTTTTATGAATAAACGAAAATTCGTACGTGTACATTTGAATGAAAGATTCGGCAGCTAGTATTCATCGACTAATCAGGGTTAAAAATCCCGACAACGCACGTACACGGACGTTGAAAAAAAAAAAAACTTCGAAAGTTACAAAGCTCAAGATATGAACGTCAATCGTGTCCACGTGTGTAATGTTAGAAAACACTGTGATTTTCGTTTCCGTTCTTGGAGCCGACCGTTTTGTTTCAATTGTTTCGTGAGAATGGGAGATAAATTCTAGCCTAAAAAAATCCTTTACGATCAGGAAACACAAAAAAAAGATTATGCTAAAGAGCCAAGGGTTCTGCCCTTCACGCTCAACATTTTTCAATAGATCACGTAGTTAAAAAAAAAGACGAGAACGTTTATTCTGTCGGTTTTCCTCGACAAATTTACAGGAATTGCAGGTCTGCAAATTTCTATCATAATATCTTTGCGTGATTTATTTATTTATTTATTTACAATTAGTTTTGGTGTGTGTCAAATAAACTGACAGGATATCGTATGATCCGTTTGTTTGCGTTGACTTTTCGCTGACCAGACATCGCACACACAAGCGTCTTATAGATTTTTGCAGAGATCGCGTGAAAAGGAAGTAAATATTTTGAGGACTAAGGAGCGGGGGGGGGGGAGGGTCGTCGTACACGGGAACGTGACATATGAGAAAGGCGACTATAATAACAACAACGATATAGCTTACTTCTGGCGCCTCATTGACGTCTGGCAAGCGTTTCAAAACGTGCAATAGATTGCTTCGCCAGAATAGTATATATTTATAAAAAGGTCAGAAACTTTAAGATTCACGAAATAGTATACGTCAGAGCTTAAAAGATACAATATAAAAGAACCGCATACCGTGTGATGATTTGTAGCGATAAAGCATAGCTAGTCAGAATGCGTCTTTGTATTTATTTACGTAATATAAATCGGTACATAAATCATTGCTTTTCTACTGTAGCGCCACCGCCTGGTGGATGATATCGCTGCAATATCGTCCGCGTTCTGTTGTATCAACAATTTTGAGTTATCTGATTAATTGGCTCGTCGAGCCAGCACCTAGTGATCAAAATTCGAGTTAAAATTGTCAAACTACCTGAACTATCGAACGTAGGTAGTTGCCAACCGCGTATTTATAGTGAATTCGAGTGACTGTCGCACGCGCGAAACAAAGCTGTTTGTGTGAGGAATTAGATTGAAGCTATATCGTAAGCGTTATCGTGCATTTTATCGCGAAAGGCGCAACTGTCAGTGCAGTGGCGGGGGGCTATGCAGCAACGGTGCAGTCGATGCATACGGCGATGCATCCAATATGGCGAACGAATCAGTACGAATTCCATTGAGGCATCGATGAGGGGGGTGGTAAAATTGTCTCGTCGTCGGAATCTGTCGAAATAGCGTTCGCTCGTTCAGGCGTGTAACGGGTTACGCGTTCGTCGGATGCTTCTATAAAAACCACGTTGAGCGCGTTTAAATATTTCCATTGTGTTGATCGTTTCTGATCCTTTCTTTCGTGACCGAAAAAAATAAAATTAATTTATAAAAACCAGCCCAGTGAACGACTGTCGCGCTATAAAGTATCGAATTCCTAAGCTGCTGGCTATCGTGTTGTGTTTAATAAAAGAAGAATCACGGTAAAAGTGACTATTCGATCGCGGCATGCCCAATCCATGCCAGTGCAAAAGTGACAGTTGGTCGACTTCGCCCTCGGTTGAAAAAACTCTATTCGAGGCTACTATTTATAACCCAAGCGAGATATTGTCACAGTCCGTGGAACAATCGTAAAATAGTTCATAGAAAAAAAATAAAAAATTTCTTCGCTAGCGAGCTGCGATGTATCGCAATCGAGGACGGAGGCTGGGAGGCGCCGCGTGTTTTTCACGCAACGAACGAGGATCATCGATGCCATCAGTATCGCGAGTGAATCTCGGTTGAGATAAGATATAAAACAATAAATAAACAAATAGGTTGAAGCCATTTATGAAATGTCATCGATGACAATGAAATTGAGTATGCAGGACAAAAAGGATTTGGATAAATTCACGAAATTTCTGGCCCTCAAAGCGGCTCAGATTATCGTACAATCGAGAACTGGGGAAAAAGTTTCCACAAAGTGCAAGCCCGATTCGTCGGGAGCCGATTGGGTAAAGTTTCCTTCTGTACTTTATTAAATTTACTTTTCTCGGCAAAGAAAATAAGGAAAAAAGTATATCGCTTTGTTTTTCAGTTTAATCTGGCGATACACGACTTGCCAGATGTTTTGGGCGAAGCCAAAAGGGTACTGTCCGGCGAGCCCGTTGTCGGTTCTCCCGTACCTTTGTGCATCGAAATTTCCTTGAGAACGGTCGAAGGCGACAGCATGGTATTGGAAACTTGGAGTCTGGGAGTTTTGCCGGAACAGAGCGATCCGTCGATAAGAGTCACTTACACAGTTTACAACAGAATGGGAATTTTATTGAAAAGTTTACTTTCCGTATCGAGAGTAACGCCCGCTTACAAATTGAGCAGGAGGCAGGGACCGGATTCGTATCATCTCTGCTACAGAATATACATGGGCGAGCCGCAGCTTCATACTTTAGGCAAGTTTTTTTCATACTTTTTGGCCATTTTTTTCGTAAGGTCTGGTTACCGAAGCCTGGCGAGCGGCTGTCAGATTTTTGGTGATCATTGACGCGTGTTAGAGTTGAAATGAAAATAAAAGGTTTAAACGTGTGCGTTAAAGCTTCTCGAATGAGATTCACGCATTGAATAAGTGGAATATTCAAGATTTATTGATTTCATAATTGTTGTTGGAGAATTATATTCATGGCAGTCAAAACTTCGCAGCTTCTCGAGTGAGATTCATCCATTGAATAAGTGAAATATTCAAGATTTATTAATTTCATAATTGTTGTTGAAAAATTATATTCATGGCAGTGAAAACTTTGCAGCTTTTCGAATGAGATTCGCCCATTGAATAAGTGAAATATTCAAGATTTATTAATTTCATAATTGTTGTTGAAAAATTATATTCATGGCAGTCAAACCTTTGCAGCTTCTCGAATAAGATTCGCCCATTGAATAAGTGAAATATTCAAGATTTATTAATTTCATAATTGTAGTTGAAAAATTATATTCATGGCAGTGAAAACTTTGCTGTCGGGGCGACGGTCTGGGGCAGGGTCTGGGTCGTTTACCTTTGTAACTTTTTTTGTACTCCACAGGCGACAACTACAAGCACGTGAGAGTAGGCCAATTATGTACTCCTGTAGGAACGATACATTTGTCGGTTTCCTATCGTACAAAAATGACGATATCGCCGACTCACGCCAGTCGCGAATCGATAATGCTCAAGAGCGATCATTTTCATTCGGATCTGAGTCCTCGTCACGCCCGTTATCAACAGAGGTCAGTAATAAACGTTATTTTTTTTGCTTTGACCAGGATTTTTGTCGAACTTGAAAAATGTTGGTTTCGTTCTAGCGAGGAAAATTCAAAATCCCTGAGCGATACGATCAAACTGGGTGCTTTTGTTGTTAACAAGCCAGTGATCGTGAACGAGGAGGATCTTCCAATTCCGGATGTCCCTTTCAGTTCGTTACTTACTCCCCGACAGACTTCCCCGCCGCCGGGTTCGATCGTCGAACCTACGAGCACCAATCCACCGGCCACAACAACTGCGGCCGCTGTTTCCACCGCTGAATCCAACTTCGACAGGCCTGAGAATGCGACACCAAAGTGCAATTCACGCAGCGGTTCTAGACGAAGCAGCTGCTCTGTTACAAGCGCCAACGATGATTTCATTATGGTAGACTTGGTAATTATTCATTTATCCCCCAAATTTTCGATAAAACGGTCGCTATTCACGCTCCGGCCGAAACCCCAGCATTTTTTCATTCAAATATTTGGCTTCAATCGAGATTATAACGCGATCGAACCGTCATTTATTCCTCCAAAGAGTTACAACGCGTAATTAGTATCCCGAGACAAATTTGACTTGCCAGTGCGTTCCGTTCTTTCAAAATACACGGAGAAAACGGTTCTCTTTCGTCAAGTAATATGTAAAATGTTATTCCCGCGAGAATTATGACAATTTTGCAATTTTTTCACAAATTACTTTCAAAGATCCTTTTAATTTAGTACAAAATTTGAAAATTCAGGTACAATTTACGGTGAGACATAGTAATTTTTAGAATAATTGCAAAAATTACTATGCCTCAACGTAAATTGTCCCGAAATTTTCAAATTTTGTACAAAATTAAAAGAATAAATGACATTTTCAATTCTACTTGACAAAATAAATTCGTTTTGTCCGTGTACGAGTGGAATGGATGTGAAAGAAAAATGGTTTATATATCGTTGCAGAAAACTCCATTCGCTGGTACAAACACGAACAGCGATCTCGGGGCCTTTTATCGCGAATGTCAGAGTGCACCGCAGCTTCAGGCCTTCACGGAGGAGAGAACCCTCGCCGATCAAGTTGGCGACCTTACCAAGCAGCTCGAGACTTTCGAAACGAATATGCAACGATACGACGGCATACTCGCATCTCTGTGCCAAACTGACAACAGCAATTAGTCGTTTTGTCATGCGCAACATAAACAATTGGAACGTGGGTACGAGAGTTTCGGGCTGTTCTCTGTTTTTATACACGTGAAAAATTTCGATACAGTCACCTTGTTGGAATTGATTGTCGAAGATCGGCGAGCTGTAATCGTCGAAAAAAAAGACTTAAAAAAAAAAAAAAAAACTTGAAGCGCAGCTCTGATGTAAGTTTTCCCATTGAATCATTGTTTATTTATCGCTCAAACTGCGAATAAATTATACAACCAATTGTTACTTGTACATAGTGTAAATTGCACGTACGCGTACGTCGTTGTAACTTTTATTATTCATATATATTTAAGAAACATAAAAAAAAAAATACGAGTGTTTGCAACAACGTGTATGTGTTTTTATTCCATCGGAAAAATGTTTTATAAACAGCAGTTGTTTAGTTGCCAGTCAATGCAATCCTTGAATATGAAAAATGGGGAAAAAGAAACTTCATTTTTGAGACTATGCCGATTCGCCATAAGCGGGTCATCGATTATTTTATTTTTATTTATTTTATTTCGCGAATGGTTGAGTTTCATCGGAAAATAAAAAAGTCCCATCTTAATGTTTTTTTTTTCTTTGTTTTGAAACATCGAGCCAGTAAAATGGAAATCTGCTTAGTTGGCAAAGCGATCTGTAAAAAAAAAGCCATCTGTCGCTGGTACGTTGTACTTGAAACGAACATGACGTCGCTTTCCAACGGTTAGTATCTTTTTGCGGCACACGTTTGGAGTGTTTTGAAAAGAACGACGTGGACGGAGTTCGTGTATTTTTTACTGAGCCTCAGCAACCGTGGACACACGTTTTCTAGGATTAAGGTGATGGATCAGTCACGGAGCCTCACCTCGAATTTTCGAAATGAAAATTTTTCGACGTCGTTTGACTAATCACGAAATGGCTCTGTCAGCGGACGCGGAATGATGGCAAAAATACGCTGACAGGGGCTTTTTTTAATTGGTCAAACCGTGTCAACAATATTCAATTTCGAAAATAGCAGCTATCTCTCTCGCACTCACAGTGGCGAGATACCGACTGATCCTTCACCTTAAGTTTAATTAACAGTGAATAATGAGTTCGAAAAATGGTCGTGACGATGGCTCCGGGAGACTCGAGGATATTTTCCTTTCGATAATGAATAAAAATGACGACGTCCTGTCAAGACTACAATTGCTGGACCCCGATGTGCTTCCGATGCAGGACACCCCGGCGGAATGGCAAAAAGAGATCGAACGAATTCACAGAGGAATAGATAAACGGTCCTTTGCACCAGTAGAACTTACAGAAAGGGGTTATTTCGAGTGGATCATGGACAGAGATGACATATGGTGGGTATAAACATTGGTCTCGATTAATGAATTTCGGTACGAGTGACGATCTGTAACAATGTTATTCAAATTTCTACAGTACGTTCTTCCACTTATCCTGAATATCTCTCCAACTTTCAAAACGATTGTCTACACCGTTTCCACAAAATTCTCAAATGAAAAGTCACTTTTTAACACAGAGACGTGCCTACGCCATCCCTAAACTTCAGTTACGTGCATGAAACAATACGAAAAAATGTAAAAAAGGTTATAAAAAACTGTCAAACCACTGAAAATATCATAACAATCATGCCACCAGAAAATGAAATAATTTGTCTACATAGTTTATTAATTATTCATTTTTTTATCAACGAAAACGATCAATTTTTCAGTAACCACGTAATTTTCATACGAAATTTTGTTGTGCAAAGTTAGTGCTTTGCTTGAGAACAATAGAATTTCCCTTCCAGATTCTCCCGAAAGATAAACTGGTACCGAAACTCCTTAAAACCGAGTCGTTTGAGACTAAGTTCCAACGTTTTTCGGTTTACAGTGAAAAAGTGACGTCCTGGCTGGTTTTGACAAAAGAAAAAGGAAAACAATCGTTGAAAGATGCCGATAAAGCAAAATATTACAAGGAGCAGGGTAATGCATTCTTCAAAAAGCAGGCTTACTGTTCGAGCATCAAAAGTTATACGCAGAGCGCCAGATACGCCACTTTGGAGAATAACGATTTTCCCATTGCCATTGCCAACCGATCGGCAGCGTTTTGTCATTTGTACAGATACGAGGTAACTCTGAGGCTTCTGCCAATAAATTTTTTTTTGTCATTTGACAAAAATACAACATTATTTTATTCAGGAGAGTCTCCAGGACATAAAACTGGCCATTGACTGTGGTTACCCAGAAGCCGCTTTGTGGAAATTACATTTACGAGCGATCGAATGTCATCTCGGTTTGGGAGAACGGAAATTGGCGGAGGAAGAGTTTGACAAGTTGTCTAAATTATTCGACAAAAATGCCGATACAATGTCGTCAATAAAAAGTAACTTGCGGGAGTTTGAACTTTCTCCAAGTCGAATCATTCCCTCGGGTGTTAATACTTTTTTGTTTTTTAGCCTCGATTCTGAAGAAAGCCAAAGACCTGATGAACGCAGAGCCAAATAAAAATCAAGGGATCTTCAAGCGTTTGAATCCAGACGCGATTATAAATCCAGAATCAATGTTGCCAAAAAATGAAAAATTCCCATTCGCTTCGCCGTCCATGATCCTGAAAACTTGTCCAATCCGGGGGAGGCACGTTGTAGCTGGAAAAAGGATAAAAAAAGGAGAGCTTTTGTTTGTGGAAAAACCATTCGCGTGGGTTCCTGTGACTCACGGAAATGACGCTTCGATGTGCGCCCACTGTTGCGGACCCATGGACGATTCCAAGATTCCGTGAGTGTAATGAAAATTGAAAAAAACAAAGGTGTCGCGACGTGGGGGCGACTCTTAGCCGTGAAAAAAGGCTCTCGAAACTCCGTTCGAAATGCCCACAGTTGCAAAGGATGTCTGGAGGCTCTGTACTGCGGTCGTACCTGTTGGGAGGATTCTCGCTCGTATCACCAGTGGGAATGTCCCGGTTATCATATGAACCTCTGGCAACAGATCGGCATCTCCCATTTGGCTTTTAAAATATTTATCGTATCAACGACTACCCCGGACATCCGTTGGTTCAATGACGTCCATAAATTGATGACGAACTCTGATAAAACTACATCCGCTGATATGCTTGGACTCGCCATAGTTAGTACATTTTTATTTATTTTTCACTAGCTGACCCGGCGAACTTTGTTCCGCCAAACAGTCGCGATCGAGCAGATTTATCATTTGGAAAATTAATACAAAATGATTAAGATCAATTCTCTGTTAATTTAATAATTGAGAATCAAAGAATATATAAATTCAAAAATTAAAATCAATTTATTATTAATCAAATAAGTTAAACTTTAAGTTAACTTGAATTTATTTTATTTGCAACGTGTATTTCTAGGCCAGCCTCATGGTTATTACTTACATGGAGAAATACACCAATTTTTTCCAAGTGGTCAACATCAAAGAGTGTCTCGTTGATAAATTCGATGACAAAAGTTTGGGCCTCAGCGACATTGACGTATCAACGATCGAGGGGAAAAAGCTCTACGCCGGAACAATGGTCTATCGACACTCCCTGCAGATGCTCGCGAATGCTTACGCGGTGACGAGAATCGATGAATCCATCGAATCGATACCGTTGTCCGAACGTCTGATTCTTCTGACGGAGCAGCAGCGCATTGCAACAGGGGCTTATCCATCCTCGTCCATGTTGAATCATTCTTGCGATCCGACAGTTATAAACTCGTAATATTTTTCTCATATTCCATGCTCGATTATTTGATAAAGTGACGGATTATCTGTACAAAAAAATTATCTCGAATACGACAGGTTCTGGAAAAATTGGCTAATCGTTAAATCGTTGAAGGACGTTCCGGAAGGTCAAGAGATTTTCAATTGTTACGGTTCGTTGTGCATAAAATATTTTTCTATCGATTGGAAAAAAAACAAACTTTATTTCGCTAAACTAAAAAATGTTCATTTTCTCACCGAAGGACCTTACTTCAGACGAATGTCAAAATCCGAACGTTTGGCGGATCTGGCACAGCAATATTGTTTCAATTGTGAATGCGAGATTTGCGCAGATCCTCGTTTCGACTTTTATTCGGTAAGTCAATTGTTTAGAGAACGAGAAGAAGAATAAAAATTGAACCTGAATTTGACGAGATTCAATGACGAGCTTGATCAATCGATAGGAACGTTTCAAGGGACTCAAATGTCAACGGTGCTCAGGTTCATCGCAGTTACTGCCAAATTCCAATAAACAAAGATGTTACGATTGCGGTGCAACCAGCGTCGTCGATTTTCATGATGCTCTGGATAAAGCTGCAAGTTTCTTCGATCGCGGGACCGAACTTTCTGTACATGGACAACACGAAGCGGCAATATCGTGCTTCGAAAAGAGTTTGGCTATACGAGAGAAATACCTGTACAAGTCCAACGAAGATTTGGCAAGGACTGTAGATTCATTGGGCCAAAACCACGCTGCCGCTGGTCAGATATTTTTTGCTTAATCTATTGAAATTTCTACAATACGTTCTTTGACTCATTCTGAATATGTCCTCCAACTTTCAAAACGACTGTCTACACCGTTTCCACAAAATTCTCAAATGAAAAGTACGAAAAAATGTAAAAAGGGTTTCAAAAAACTGTCAAACCACTGAAAATATCATTACAATTGTGCCACCAGAAAATGAAATAATTCGTCTACATCGTTTATTAATTATTCATTTTTTTGTCAATGAAAACGATCAATTTTTCGGTAATCATGTAATTTTTATACGAAATTTTGTTGCGTCAAGTTGCACCGAAACTTCTCAAACTTTTTCATCGTGTCTGTAGCCCAAGTTTAATCGAATTATTTAATGTACCTGCAGGTCATTGGATCGTGTCGTTATCGTACCTCGAGAAGGGGCTCGTGGCGGTCGAAGAGCGATACGGTCCGGACAGCATCGAGGTTGCTAACGAGTTGAACGATCTGACCGACGTATGCATTCTTTATCTCGAAAGAACGTTCAACCGAACGACCAACGTGTACAGGTACCAAAATATACTTCAACATCGATCGCAACCCCGTTGCGCTAACAGTGAATAATTTCTTTTTTTTCGATTTAAGGGATACTTTCAAAAAAGGACAAAAATACGTAGATCGTATGGTAAAAATAATCAGTTTAACCGGCGGTCCTTGGTGCAACACTTATCAAGAGGCGAAAGAAAAGGAAAAACGAATCGACCGGATATTCCAGTGGCTCCGTCCTTGAGAACACCTAATTCTCCAGACGACTCTTCTCCTCTCTCTTTTTCTCGATCTTTGGCATTTAAAAGGCTCAGCTATAAAGCCATAATCATTATTTTTACCCGACCTTTTATTATTGCCACAAACATGTCCTTTTTTTATGCTGAAACAAGCAATTATTCGTCGGGGATGTTTGTTATTGAACTTTGCTCTTAAAACATTGTCCTCTCGGCGATCAATTGGAGTTGATAAATAAAATAATAAATATTTAGTAGATATATATGTATATATTTATAATTGCGTTCATCATAAAAGTACAATAATAGCATTATATCAAATCACAAGGAGAAATTCAATATTCACACGATAGGCGCAGATAGGATTAAGGTAGAGATTTTTTGTTTTTGCAGTAGCAGCAGCGAGCGATTGGGTTGTACATCGGAGTATAATCCGTTCCGTATCTGGCCTTTCGTTTTTCTTCATTCTCGGGGAACTATCGTCGTCGTTTTTTCATTTTTTTTTTATTTCGTCGTAGGAGCTACAAATTGTATCTCTTACGAACGAAATGGGGGGAAAATTGGGGGCTGGTACAATAATATATGACCCTCAAAGTGTCGTATGAAACAAATAAAAAGTAAAATAAAACACGTAGACAATAGAATAACAAATAATTACAAAACGCAACTTTCGACGGTCCCTGGGTAATCCGTACAGAGAGTGTCTTCGATGCGTCCAATAATTGGGCGATAACGCTAATTCATTTGTGTCGAGAAGACATTTGTTTTTCTTTTAAATATCGGCTAATTTTTTTCATTGTTTGTTTGTTTGTTTTTTTGTTTCTTTTTTTTTTTTACGGGCGATCAAACTAACGGTCGATCCTTGAAAATTCATTTCGAGGGACCTTACACATTGGCCCACAAATTTGCGTTCTTTTCACATTACATTTTTACTTGTTTCAATTCCTCAAAAAGTTTTTCTCCCCTCTCTCCGCCTCTTCGGTCTCGTCTTCATTATTTTTTTTATACGTGTATCTGTGTTTGTGTGTGTGTGTGTTTTTCATTTTTTTTTTTTACAAATGTACATTAAATACGGCAAGGAAATACCGATTACGTGTACGCGATGAATCGTTGTTTTTTTTTTGTTTTTTTCAAACCGAATCCATATACACATTTCCCATCGCACGGAAAGGTCAAGGGTTAACGGCATCTTTTAAAAATCCATCTATCTATTTACTCTCTCTCTCTCTCTATCCTCCAACATATATTTTGTTTGTCGCTTCGTCGAGAGATGGCATTTTTAATCCTTTTTTTTTCTTTTTCTTTTTTCGTTTGTTCATGGGATACGAGAGATACAGGGTTTACGGGTGTGACTAATCAGGCACTTAACAATATCCCTTGATTCATTGGTTGCTTACTCTCGCCTACCGATCGCTCGCTATATCAGTACCTCGAATAAATCTCGATGCATGTTTTACCTTTACTTTGTTTTGCTCGCGATTATCTCCACTGGCACACAGAAAAAGTGAGAGAGAGCGAGAGAGAGAGAGGGAGAAAGAGGGAAAGCGGGATCGCCGCAGATCAAATCGTAATAATTATTATTATCTAAAAAATGTTCGATTAATTCGAGTCACATTCACTCCCTCCCCACCGCTCACTTTATCTCTCTCTCTCTCTCTTTTTCATCTCACTTTTGGTACGTTCACTCACGAGCCACGCTAATACGCTCGCACGTAGGAAGAGCACTCGTTGGAAAAGAAAGTCACCTTCACTGCACAATTGGTTCGATCTCGTTTTGTTCTTACTGCTTCAGTTCCTCGTTCACTGTACGACGAGCATATTTTTTGTTTTTTTTTTTTTTTTTTTTGAGGAAATAAAGAAGAATGGATAGCGTGGATCGTCGTCGCATCCTCATCGACATTTGACAGCGGAAATCCGCGACGAACCCCCTCGCCAAGTTATAATCTTCATTTTTTATCGTACGTTTAGGTCATTAGTTCGCTGGTGTCGTCCGCGTCCGCGTCATCAGGAGGCTCCATTCTTACTGCTAGTTTCGTGTATCCGATCGTCGATTCTTTTCGCTTGGAGGCAGCCTGCGTGGATTAATAAAGATGAAGGTATTAAAACTTGTACAGAGAAGACAAAACATTTGTTTTTGCTGAAAATAATCAGTCGCAATAACAGCGAGGGTTTACCTGGAGCGCAACGAAAACTGCGGCAAAGAGAGCCACAGAAGCAAAACAAATGGCAACGGCCATGGCAGTTGCTGCGGTTGTTGCGAGGGTCGCTGAATCTTGAGAATTAGTATCAAATATTCCCGATACGCTGCCACCACCTCCCGCTCCGAAGTCTTCTTGCTGTTCCGAAAATTCTGATCCAGGTACTCTTCGTTTGCCAGCCGGTGAGCTGTTCCTGCAGCCACCTGTAAAACATGTTAATGTGTTGATGTTAATGACAGAACAATTAAGGAGTTTCGGTACAAGGCACACAAGGTAATGGTTCAGCTTATCTTTAGGGAGAATCTGGGAGGGAAATTCTATTGTTGTCAAGCAAAGTGTTAACTCCACACAACAAAATTGCGTATAAAAATTACATGATTGCTGAAAAATTGATCGTTTTCATTGACAAAAAAATGAATAATTAATAAACTATGTAGACGAATTATTTCATTTTCTGGTGGCACAATTGTAATGATATTTTCGGTGGTTTGACAGTTTTTTTTAACCTTTTTTACATTTTTTCGTATCATTTGATGCACGAAACTAAAGTTTGGGGATAGCTTAGGCACGTATCTTTGTTAAAAAGTGACTTTTGATTTGAGAATTTTGTGGAAACGGTGTAGACAATCGTTTTGAAAGTTGGAGGCCAAATTCGGGATAATTCGAAGAACGTACTTTAGAAATTTGAATAAAATGGTTACATTTCGTTACTTGTACCGAAACTTTGTTTTCTTTTTTCAGCCAGGCTTAGAAGAGAGTATAATTTACCAGTTTCCGGATCGCACGGACAGCACTCGTCGGTCTCGGATTTTTTGGTTCCACCGGGACAACAAGGGACGCACTGATTGTTGAGTTTATCGAGATGCAAAGGCGTGGTGCAGGCGGCGCAACTGAATTTACCAGGTCCGGAGCATCTTCTACAATCGGAGTGGCAGGTTTTGCACAATTGAGTAAGAGAATCATAATATTGGGCACCGAGGCATTCCATGCATAGACCACCATCGAGCATCGAATGGCTGGGGCACGAGGTGCATTCGAGAGGCCCCTCGCCTTTGCACGTTCGACAATAATGATGACACTTTTGGCAGCCGTAATTCGATTTGAAGAAACCTTCGGGACACTCGGGATGACATTCACCCGCTGCTAATTGCCAGCCTTGAGGACAAGTTACGCACTGATCGCGTCTCGGTCCTGAGCAAGTTTTGCACGACAAATAACACTTGGAGCACTGTCCTCGATCGCTGTAATACCTGGAAGAAGAAATAAATAAAAATTTAACGTATTTTATAGGATTCGAAGAGGAGGGACATCGACCAAGAGGTCGTAGAGCTCACCCTGGAGCACACGAGGATCTGCATTCGCCGCTCTGCAGTTCGAGTCCTTCTTGGCAAGAAGTGCAATTGAGACGAGAGACGCAGCTCTTACAAGTGTGTAAGCAAGGAGAGCAGACGGATCTGGAGGGTTGAGCGACCGAGTAGAATCCGTCGTCGCACTGGCTGACGCATTTTCTTCCCTGAAGTAGAAGGGAGCCTTGGCAGGAGACGCAATTTTCGTCGGTAGGTCCGGTGCAAGTTTCGCACGTCGAGTGACAAGGTTTGCAGTGTCCGTCCTCGTAGTACTCGGAAGTGTCGCAGCGAGACCGAGTCGCTGGAGCGCATAGACTTTTTTTGTTTAGACTCCATCCATCGACGCAGCTGGTACAAATGCCGGAGGAGCATCCCGAGCATCCGGGTGGACAGGGAACGCACTCCCGCCTCTTTTTGTCGGCGCTGTAACCAGCTGGACAGGAAGTTCGACAAGTGCCTGAAACACGAAGGACAACGGTGTACAAAGAGCCTCGAAGTGATGGATCGACGTGAATGCCTTCACTTTAGGATCCTTACCCGAGTGTGAAAATAATCCTGGACGACAACTTATGCAGCGTGTTTCGCTGGTGCCGTTACAAGTTTCGCAACTCGAGTGACAGGGGGCGCAGTTGTAATCCTGGGTCTCGTAAGTGTACGTTGGACAAGCGGCGTAACATCGATTTTCGTGCATAACGAGATGATGCTCGCAACTGGTGCAGTGGTCAGGTCGATCTTGGCAACTGGCGCAGTTCGCCTCGCACGGTATGCAAGTGTTGTTCTCCGAGTCTGTGTAACCAATGAAAAGCGATTGAAGTGCAAAGGTCGTTAAGGAACGAGGATGAAGGGAGAGTAAAAACCCTCGACTCACCCTCGTAGTAACCGTCGGGACACTGTTGCAGGCAAACGGCTAGATCGGTAACGCGAAGATGAGCGGGTGCGCATGAGAGACAGGAATCTTGACCAGCACCGGCGCAGGTTTCGCAGGATTCGTGGCACGGCCAGCAGACGCCTCCTTGGTTCGGGAAACTTCGAGGTGGACAGCGACTGACGCAGGTGCTGCGAGGAACGAGAAGCAAAAAGAAGGTTAAACAATGAAAAATATTGAACTTTGGAAGATTGATAAAAGAATGAAGTCGAGAACGAAGAGAACTTCGAACGAACTTGTCCAATCGATGAGTTTTACAAGCGACGCATTGGGTCGGTCCCTTTCCGTAGCAGCCCTGATGATCGCACTGGGGATCGCAGTCGTGGGATATTCTCCGGGAAGGATCGAGCGAGCCCTGGAGCGAGGAGGAAACAGCATCATCACCGGTGGCGGCTGCTGGGCTCGCCCGATCACCGGGCAACCGATTGGTCAGAATGGGAGCCGAAGATCCGTCCAGGGTTGCTACCGAGGCATCGAGGTTCGACGCCGAGCCGACGTAAGCGCCTTGATACGTCTGAAAGGTAGAGGGATTATACAAATCCAAAAAGCCTGGTGGCCGCTCGCTTATCGGAGGTCGACCACCGTTCAAATTCGAATATCCGCGGGAGTAATCAGGCTCCGAAAACGTCCGTACCGGGTTAAACTGTCGAGTTCTTATTCTGATGGGGTTTGTCGCTGTGCCGTAAAAGATGAGCTGCCACTTTTTCAGAATTCCTAAAACCAAGAAAAGTGCGGGTTTAAAAAAAAGAAAATGGTTGCGATTAATGCCCAGAGATCTCGTCGGATTTGACTTGCCTGGTGAATTGACTCTTCTGTTCCCAGCGTTGATGACTTGAAGGGTCCACCGACCGTCAGCTTTTTCTCCCCAAAAGTGAACGCTCAAGAAGGGCCAGTCGTCAAAGTTGGAGCTGAGAACGTCTCGTGGTCTCTCGAAGAGGAGCGTCGAGGTAGTGCCCATCGGGGAGGTCAGAAGCAGTCGGAGGTTGCCGCGTGGGAAGAATCTCAAAGAGACCTGCGTCAACGCGAGGACGGGGGCAAAAGTTTGATTAATTATAGAACGTGGGACAAGCGCGCTGGCGAAGGGGAGAGAAGATCATGCAGCGGTCGCGCGCGTGGCATTTTTATCGGGTGTGCGTCCTCGGTGCACGGCAAAGGGAATCGAATGAAGAAAAAAAGAAAATAAAAAGCAACAGCATTGACATTTTGTCTCCCCTCCAGGTCGACGTCGAGAATAATCTATATTCGTGAAACGATGTACGAACAATGAAGCGTCAAAAAAATTATCGAGGTTGGACGCTCTGGGGCGAGCGCCGCGGGGAAAAAAAAACGTGAACGTCATTGATCGTGTTTTTCTCTGTGCCCCTCGTCCCGAGAGGCTCGAGTATGCGCGTCGGGCGTTGTTAAAAACATCAACAAAACGACTATAAAATATTACCTTGCACTGGACATGCTCGAGAAATCGAACCTCGTTGAGTGTACCGGCACAACCGCTGACGTCCATGTAAGCACTGAGGGTGTAACCCGGAGTAGGATCGATCGATCTCTCCTCGTTGATCTCCTGGGACTTACAAATGTGCTGGGGCGGTACGTTGGTCCACTGTTCGGCCAGTCCGACCATGGCACCGGCGTCCATCAGACCGTAGCCGAATTTGTGGGAGACCTTCCTCTTGACACCGTTCAGTATCCAACCGGGTTCCTTCTCGAGGGGTCCCGAGCGCGAGGTCAAAACAACGAGGTATTGCATGTCGCGCCAGGTCAGGCTGGGATTCGCCTGAAGGGCAAGGGCGGCTATTCCAGCGGCGATGGGAGCCGAGGCTGAAGTTCCCGTGTGTTCGACCGTGCAGATGTGATCGGGACGTAGCTTCGCGTCCATGTCAACGGTCGCGACGCTCTTGTCGTTGCCGGGGGTACCCGACGAGTACGTCGAGGCCAGGGTCGAGCTGCATTCCTCCAGGTACCAAGGCTTGTAACCTCCCTGAGTCGCGCTCGATATCGAAAGGGTGAATATGCTGTTGGTATAACCGTCGCAGTTGCACGAATCGGTGTGTCGTCCACCGTTCCCCGAAGCCCACACGAAGATCGAGCCTTTTCCTCGGCGACCCTGCTCGCCGAATGGTTCTTTACTCGTCATTTTTCCTTTTTTTTATACTATTTCTCATTCCCCAACGACCTTCAATGACCTTGTGTACTTACGCTCGTAACCCCGTAGATAAAGGCCCTCCTGGCGAGTGGTCCAGGTCCGTCGACCGTCTTTCCATCATCCTCCGGTCCCCACGAAGCGCTGTAGATGTCTATGTGGTCCGGATTTAGTCCCAGGGCGCGAGCTTCCACCGCGTCGTTCACCGGACCATCCAACATTCTCACACCTGCGACCAGAAATCTCCCGTTAATCTCGTTGCCCAACCGAACGAATATTGTTCGCGAATCGATCGCTCTCGTTGTTGCTTCAGTTTTATTGGAACTCGGGGAAAAGAGGATTAAAAATAAAAAAACATACCTCCTATGCTCGAGTTGTAGGCAACCCCGACGCCGCAATACTGGTTGAAAGCGATTGCGGCAACCTCCCCGGCGCACCTCGTCCCATGCTTGTTGTCACCGTTGTCCCGGGGCATCGGATCATCGTCGTTGTCGTTTATGTCCGTGCTCGCCTCGTGGTCGTAATTCAACGCTAAATCGGGATGATTCGTCTGGATCCCATCATCCAGGATCGAAACTACGACTCCCTTCCCCGTGTAACCTTTTTGCCACGCGGGACCGATATTCATATCGAATCCATCCTTTGCCCCACCGTTCTATCGAATTACGAAAAAATGATTTATCGTTTCCCTCGGATCCAATTATTCGCGGGACGAAGCATCGATAAACATCCGGAAAAAACATCTAGTTTATTCAACTATTTAAAATGAACTCTATTTAACTTTAAAAAATTATTTTTCATTATTTTTCTCTATCTCTGAGAAATGGAACACTTATTTTTCCGAATTATAGTAAAAGCAATTTCTCAACAAATTTAACGAGCATGAAATTCAATGAAAAACAATATTTTTAATAGAATTATTCAATAATATTTGCATTAATCTGCAACCAATTGTCCGGTATAAAGATTCATGACCTGCTGCTCGTTCTTAGACACAGTCAGTTGGCAATCGTAATAATAAATCTACTTTGGTTCCTGCAATTTGTGCAAACCAAGGCTCCAATTCGTATGGGAGAAAAATCTCGATGTTCTGCGCCACGTGGCGATCGGAGCGAGAGGTTTTAACACGAGTTCTCGAATAAACGTACTCAAATAGCATTATTTATTTGATTCGAATGGAGCTCTTTAGTTGAAGCCAATAGAAATTTTGTTAATTCAATTATTAAAAAAATTAAAAAAATAATCCTAGTCGATTGGAATAGATCTTTTTTCTGGGTGATTAAACGAAGAGAGACGACGAAAAGAGAAAGAGAAAAAAGAAACTAACCAGATACCATTCTTCTTTAAAGAGAGGATCGGTAAATAAATTCTGTAGAGGTACACCGCGATTTCTTTGTCGATGAAAAGGCGACTGATGCTGCTGGTCGCCGGAGTAAACGTCAAACAACGAAGAATAATCTCCGTATCCGAACGGAGCACCATTCTCGTAATCTCGCTTTTTACGTTTACGTTCGTGTTGTTGCTGGAACCAGTGAACCTGGAGAAACAGATTAATCGCATCTTCGTTCAGGAGAAACGGAATAATGTTCCACTTGCTGGGATCGTGCAAATCGACGATTAATCTTACCTGCGATTCCTCGTTCAAAAGTCTGTGATGGTGGTCGCTCGTCTCGAGGGATCTTTTGTGTATTTTCGCGTGGCTGTACAGATAGTAACTTTTTAGGGAGCCAATCTGCAACAACAAGAAATTTCATCACGTTTTAAAAGAATTTCACGCAAAATAAATAATCAGGCGTCACAAAGTATTTTTTTCCATAAAAAATTCTTAAATTTTAATTGAATTGAAAATATATCGAGCCAAAAAGATCGATTCATAGAAAACCGATTTTTTTGAATTGTGCAAACTTGAAAAAAAAAGTGTTCAATAACTAGCGGGTATTAAATTATTATTTTTTTCATATTTTTATTATAAATCGATTAAATGAACGAAAGAGATCGATTCAATCTGTCGAATATTGCCACCGAAAAGATCGATCTTTCAATAACTCGATTCGCGCACGGCGGCGTCCCTAAAATGAAATTAGCTGAAAATGATTAAAATCCCTTCGACGAGGTAGTGCTACCGAGTGTGTCTCTGTAAAGTTTAAAAAATGCGAAAGCGTCGAGAGTCACTTTCTTAAATTGGCCGGTAATTGATCTGATCGTGGGAGAAAAAAAAGGGGGCCACTCTGGGCAAATAGGACGGTGTACTCTTGGCGCGACTGTTTTCACCCTCGACGAGGACGTTCGCACGAATAAACGTTTAAAGCGTTTTCCTCCTGCCGTTCTTCGGCCCTCCCCTCGTTCGGCGACCCGTCGCGGTTCGTTTTTTCTTCGCAGACGCTCCGGTTGGAGGCAACAAAAGTATAAAAAAAACAGCAGAAAAACAAAACTCTGTTTGCTTGCTCGCTCGCTTTCTTTATGCCTCGTTCTTCGTCGTCCAAAGGCACAAAAATAGTCGAGCAGGAGAATCGCGAATGAAAAAAAGCTTCAAACCCTGCTGCTTGCTCCTCCCGCCCTTCTCTCCTCTTATTTTCCGACTCGTTTCGCTATATCTATAAAACCTCGTGCAAAGAAAAAGTGTGCGAAAGACCCCGCGCCCTGGCTAAAGCTCGTGGGACTCGTCTACCCGTCCTCCAATTCCCCAAGATATTTCTCCGGCGTGATGGGGCATGCATCGTTGCTTTCACCGGCTACCAACCACCCCCTTCGAGCAGCCCCTTTTTCCCTGCCTTCTACGTATGAAAACCCACATAAATATATATATTTCCATAGGAAACTTGACAGAGATTGCTGGAAAGCCTTTTTTTGCTGGTATATATTTAACCGACAAGTTTCAACGGTAATTTTCCGTCCGACCTATTGCTCTCTGAAGGGCCAACCAGTCTGAACGACTAAAAATGTGACACCGTATTTATCGCGAGGCATTTTTTCCAAAAAAAAAAATGAAAAATAACGTTTTTATAGACGTTTTGCAGGGTTCCTCGAATTTCCACTCTAACTAACTCGGTTAAGGGAATCGAGGGAGTTGTTTTTTTTTTTTTTCAAAATAAAAACTCCAAGCAAGGCACTTCTGATGAAACAATTTTCCGGTTTCAAACTGTCCTTGTAGCTCGTCGTCATACATCGTTTTAATCGAATTACCTTGATTTTTTGTTTTCCTCTTTGACATCGAGTTAGAAGCCCTTTTATGGCTAATAAAATAGAATAATGATCAGGGCATGGGAGCGGAATCGATGTGTTTCATCGTGAAAGTGTGGAGGTCGCGGGATGTCTCGAGAAACTGCATGTTTCACCTTGCGATTTATATCCGTCAGCTTATCCGGCAACGAGTTCCGTAAGTGGTCGACGGAGGTATAAATCCAAGAAGAAAATCCTTGGAAAAAAAAAACGTATGAGGGTTTGAGACGAGGAGGAGAATGGGACGGCGAAAATCGCGAAAACTGGTAGCGAGGTAGAATTTATCGTCACCGTTGAAATCCTAGCGAGCGTTAAGAGGGGCTACGGGGGGTATACGACCGCTTGTGGTAGACGCGTACACCGGATATCCTCCGGAAAGAAACACAGAAATACGTTTGGTACGTGCGATCCGACAAGGTTACATAGTGTACGAATAAATATATATAAATATATAAACGCGATGTTGGAGGGCGTTGCGGGGGGGAGGGCAATGGTGCTTCCGGTCGACCTGGATCCCAACAGGGTGTTCGTGTTTCTTCTTTTTTTTTTTCGAGCTCGTTTTCGCATAATTATCCCTTGATGATGTAAAACAGTAATAGGTACATTTCGAATCAAAGGGATAAACAGCCTGCGGTTAAAGATTGACTTTTCTGACTCGCCTCGTGAAGAAAATTAATAAATTTGTAGTCTTTTATGTACACCCAGAAAAAAGATCTATTTGAATCGACTAGGATTATTCATTTAATTTGTTTATATTCGAATTAACAAAATTTCTATTGGCTTCAACTAAAGAGCTCTATTTGAATCAAATAAATAATGCTATTTGAGTACGTTTATTCGAGAACTCGTGTTAAAACCTCTCGCTCCGACCGCCACGTGGCGCAGAACATCGAGATTTTTCTCCCATACGAATTGGAGCCTTGGTTTGCACAAATTGCAGGAACCAAAGTAGATTTATTATTACGATTGACAACTGACTGTGTCTAAGAATGAGCAGCAGGTCATGAATTTTTATACCGGACAATTGGTTGCAGATTAATGCAAATATTATTGAATAATTCTATCAAAAATATTGTTTTCCATTCAATTTCATGCTCGATAAATTTGTTGAAAATTGCTTTTACAATAATTCGGAAAAATGAGTGTTCTATTTCTCGGAAATAAAAAAAATAATCAAATCAAAGATAATAATTTCTTAAAGTTAAATAGAGTTCTATTAGGTCGTGAAACGAAGAGAAAAATTGATTTGATTCGACCAGATCCTAGTTGACTGAACTAGATGTTTTTTTTTTTTTTTCTGGGTCTACATAAAAATGGATGAACTCGTGTGGTAAAGATACTACAAATAATGGCGAGTCGCGGTGCGGCGGTAGCCGCAAGGACGATGGATCTTGGTTCACGATAACTTTTGGTGCTTTAGAGGCAAACTGTATAGTTATGCACGTGGTCGAGACACCTCCGCGTCGGCCGCGCCGTAAGCTCTACCAAGTATCGCCTGGGAGAACTCCGAAATTCAACGAGCCCGCTGCGACCGCTTCAGCCCGTTTCCGCTTCTCTGTATCTCAGCAGCCACCCATGTACTCGTCGACTTCCCTCCTCGCCGTCAGAACTATACCGAGTTTCCGGAACAACCGGGACATATGTGTGTGTGTATATATATGTGCACATGTGATACATGCATACATCCTGGCGCACATCGTGACGCCCGATGGGCTTTACCTGAACCCTCGAGTAAATCAAAAGACGCCCTCTTCCGTCCAACTGAGGGAGGAACTCGCGGTGTTCTCCGTAGTCCGATAAGCCAGTTGGAAAACTCGCTTAGAGAGCGAGAGAGAGAGAAAGGAAACGATCGTAGTTGCAGTAGCGGTTGGGCTTAAAGCGATGGAAAGCTTTTTCAACATTTCGAATATCAGACGTTTTTTTTATTGGATTTTATTCGTTAAGTTAGTGAAAATATCGATTCCCAGAAAAAAAAAAATGCTTCTTGGGCTACAATTATTAAGGTAGTTCTATCGTTACATCGTTTTCTTAAGATTTTGTTGAAAATTTGGATAAATTTTCTTTAATGTCATACGCACGTATGTAATTAATTTTAGAAGCTTTCACCGAGCGGAACGTTCAGATATTTATTGATAAAAATCACAATTTTCGATAGTCTCTGATAAGAGCTCGTGTTAAAAGTGACATTTTCGTCAATAAATATTTTGGCTCCTACATGGTGAAGTCTTCTTAAACTTTGCATACATTTCTACGCAACATCGAAGAAGCTACATCAAGTTTTTCAAAAAAATCTAAAGAAAAAAATGTTCGCAATTTTTGTAATTTTCCAGCAAGTACATAAAACCTTGGATGAGCTTGAATTTGGAGTATGTTGTTCTTTAGTCAATTTACAACAACTTTTCTTCGTTAACTGATGCCCGGGAACCATTTTGTATGTGAGAAAAACTGAAAAACAATTTTCCGATATGAATGTCACGATCGAACTACTTTAAATGAACTCAAGTACGAATTCGAAATCTATGAGTAAACGAATGGTTTTTCTTATTGACATCGTGTCAACTGGACTATGATAACAGACTTTTACGTTTTGGAAGAGATTTTTTTTTCAAGTTTATTTAGCTGCTGGAATCTTAAAATGTTTTTTCAGAGATAACTCGCATATATATACGCTCCGTTGAGCTTTTGAGGTCCGCGAGAGATTTAACCCGCATTTAGTGCATTTTCTTGTTGTTTCGCTTTCCTTCGGATCCTTCTGCCTTCACTCGGTCGAGTTATTTATTTATTTGCCAGGAGTAAATAAACCCGAGGTCGTTCTGGTAGCTTTTATAACGTCGCACCGTTTTGGCAAACCCATTTATTTTAATATTTAATGTTAACACGAATAATTGAGCGCTATTTATGTCAATGAAAATGATCCTCGTTCTAATAATATCCACGCGACTATACAATTCTCCTCTGTTTTCATTCATTTTATCATTCAAGCGTATAAAGAGATACGCGGAACACAGTCGCGGACGTTTATCGCGCGCCAAGTGGTGCGGAGCTTTCGAGAGTTATTCGCGCGGGTGGAGAAGGGTCAGGTACGTTCTTCCTTGTAGCTTATCTCGCACTCGTTGCGCGAGATAGGATACAACGTCGCAGTCCCGTACTCGAAGGATATCGGCGATACGTGTGGCGAATACTTAAGATTGTAAGGATCCCATCGCGAGCAATGAAAATCATAGCCTTACGACCACATCCACCAACAATTCTTTTTGATCTTTAACTTCTTTCGAAAAGTCATTGGTAAAGGACTTCCGAGCATTAAGGACGTTGTATGGCGATGACGGTCAAATCTAAATTTTTGTTTTCAGTTTTTCTTACACACAAAATCGTTTGCGAGCCTAAGTTGATTGAAAAAAAGTTGTTACAAATTGACTGAAGAACGACGTACTCTAAATTCAAGATTTTCCGAGGTAATTTGTATTTGTTATTTAATAACAAGAATTTCGAAAAAATTTTACGAGGGATTTTTTCGAAAAACTAAATAAAGCTTCTTCGATGCTACGTAAAAGCGTATGCAAAGTTTTGAGAGGCTTTATCATTTAGAAATCGAAATATTGAATGTCGAAAATTGGAACTTTTGTCACGCGTTCTTATGAGGAACTGCTGAAAAATGTGATTTTTATAAATAAATATCTCGACTTCTCTTCATGGTGAATCCTCTTAAAATTGGACGAGCTATTAGACCTGACTGTTCTTTTTGTGTGGTGAAAATTTGAAGGAATTCTATCGCTAAAAAGTTTTGCATAAAGTGTCCTTAAAAAATAACGATGTTTAGAAAAATTGCTCGACTGCTCGTGGAACCCGACGACGGAGTGCAATTCGTCAAGAAAATGACGTTTAGTTTTTTGCTTTTCCCATAATCCCATGCTTAAAATTTCATGAATTACATTTAACTTCGTAAGCAAAATGGATCAACGTAAACGTTCACTCAAAAACGCGACGTTGAAAAAAACGCGCTCGATTCAATGCAAACTTTATATTTACACGGAATAAAGTATCCAAATGGCTACAGAAATATTTAAAGATGCGATGCAAAATTTACGAGGCTCTTTATTTTTCATTTTTACTCTATTTTTTTATTCAAGAAAACGGTCCATAATGTTTGTCCCGAATGGGTGGAGATTTAGCCCCTCGTTCCGCGATCTCCGTAAGAAAAAAGGGTCTCGGTAGAGGGAGTAACGGAGCTGGGGGTTTGAGCACGGAGCGGCGTTGGAGGAGAGATCGTAATGACGGGAAAAACATTTCCGCCACGACGTTCCGCCTCTTTTCTTTCCTTATTTACTATCGGTTTGCGCGGTCTCCGTTACTTTGGTATCCGTTCGATGCTTTTATATACAAAAACATATAGATATATAAAATAATATGTCGTTTCGTACGAGTTTGTGTGTCCGTGTGCACTCGCGACTTTAAACGCGAGATTGCGTGGCGCATTTACGCGGGGTGCTCGGTTCCGATTGTTAAAACCGGCCATGTTTCTGCTTTTACAACCTTTTCTTCAATTGCTCTGAAAATCCTAAAGATTGCGAAGGTGATTCCGCACCATGACTTCGAGACATTTCCCATCGCAGAAGGTTTGTACTCCGGGGAAACTGCAGGATACGCGCAAAAGAGATAGACATTTGACGACATTTTGAGCCCCGTTTCTTCGCGAGCTTTCGAATCCGTGTTCCGGAGTTGGAAAACTACGGGATAAATAGGAGATAATGTTTTTTTCGAATGTGGAGGAAGGGCAGTTTATAGAATTATTGATGGCGGAGATTTCTATTCATCGCTGGGCTCGTCTCCGTGGTTCAAAAGTTCGAAGGACGATCGACCGTTCATCGGTCTCTTGATGGTTTTGATGCAGTTTTGATAGGGAGTTTGATATAAGCGAGAACGCTACCGAATGCGAAGGTAAAGTTGGAAAATCGAAAGGTGAAAGGATACCGAGTTGGAGAAACATGCTGCAAAGGAGACAAGTCGAGGAGAGAGTATTACCAAGTCTTTGGACTTGGAGAGTACGCTTATAGCAGCTCGTGGACGACGCAGATTCGTCCTTTTTAGACTATTCACCAAGAGGAAAGGATCGAGAGAAAGAGAGAGAGGGAGAGAGAGAGAGAAAAGCAAAGGATAAAGTTTTAGAGTCGGTTTCGATCTCACCGCGCGTTGGCTTCGACCGAGGACTTGTGGTTTCAACTGGGTTCCTTCTTTAGATCGACCAACACACACATATTTATATATATATATATAAAATGGTGTATATTGGTGTTACCTCTCGATACGGAGGGCAACGGAGGAGCCGAGTTTCGAGGAGGTATCCAATATCCGAGGTCTCTCCCGTGTGTACGGTGATACCGTAAAGAAAAGAGCCACGAGGAAGAGCGGCGTGGTGGTGGTGTACCGTGGTCAGGATCGGTGAAAGCTTTTCGACGTGACTCTTCACCGCGGTGTACGGGTTAAAAGCTTCGAACCTGTGTGCTCGACCTTTCTCTCTCTCTCTCTCTCTCTCTCTCTTTTACTCGCCTTACGAAAACTCATACTTCCTCTCGAGATAAGCCCAGAAATGACATTGAAGCTGCTTTTTTATAATCTGCTCTTGGGAGAAACAAAAGTGTAAACCGAGCGCATTCGTGCTTGATAAAGTTTAGAGAATCTCCGGAGGGAACACGGCGCTGCTGTACATCGCGAAACTCCCTCTATACTTCGGACCAAGTCTGACCCACAATCGAGAAGAGCTTCGACTTGGGTTTCCTTGGCTTTATATTTGAGAAGATATCGCTTTAGTCCTGTGGGGCTTATTTCACTCGTTATTGACCCGCCAATTGTCGTGGTTTCTTGGGAACCAGAAACTCCGGCTCTCGGTACATTGACAATCGACAAAATTGTGTGTATTTTAAATTCGTTCTAAATCCAGAAATATTCATCATTTTAAAACAGCAGGTGAATTTGATTTATTGTCCCGATAAAAATGACTCGAAAGTAATCGTATTGACGTTTTTCAACCTTCAATAAACACTTCGCTTATTAACTTTCTCCCTCCAAATTAACAAGCCAGCCAGTCTCTTGTTCTTCGCGTTCTCGTCATTCCCAAAAGAACAATGACAATGAAGAAAAGTTTTGCGGGATAAAAGAGTTTCTTAAAACGGAAGGAATTATACGCTGAGCTGCATTAAGTATTAAAGTTACTCACTCTCTGTTCACCCGCCAAATGCGACAGCATATTTTTACGATCTACTTATAAAATCATACGATGATGGAAAAATTTGAATATGTCAGACTCGTGATTTTATATGCGTTAGTACGACCGAATGGATTAATATTTATTTATTTATTTAACTATTCATTTTTTTATCTATTTATTTATTGATTTATCGATTTTTTCACGATTTATTTATTCATTTATTTATTTATTTCACTTAAAACGGGCATTAAAGTATTGAAAGTGAATAAAAAAAATTTCAAGAAATAAATTTTCATGAATTATATTTTCAGTGAAATTGTATCGACTCGGGTGATTGTGATTGAAGAATTATATTCAGAGCCATGAGAATTCGAACGATGCGATACATTTTGAATTTGATGAGAAATAGTTACTTTATCGTCGAGGTTGAAAAGCGGGTTGACATTTTGTTCGATGCGGTAGTGGATGAGAAGCATGGAAAATACGAGGGAGAAAAGAGCGAGCTGTCGCGCGGTTATTCTTTTCGCGAGCGCCTCGGGGTAACGCCAAATTGAGGAAAGTAGCAAGTTTTCGAGGCGGCGTGTTCGATCCCTGCTTCGAAAGCCGGAAGCATGGATTTTCTATTCTCTTGACGTTTTTCTTGTTCGCATCGTTCCTCTGGTACATGCAGAAAAATAAAGTTTTCTTATCGGTAGAGAAGCATCCAATTTTAGGCGTTATCTCGAGGTCGACGACCAAGCTTATTTCAGCATATGAGTCGAGTATGACAAGAAAAAAGACAAAAATGTGAGCAAAAATGTGTAAAGGTGATTAGCGACATGTCAAAAAAGCTCGAGTGACACATTCTGCAAAATCTATGCGCGTCCGTCAGAATTTATGACCCACTTTTTCTTAATTCTCAATTAAAATCTTCACGGGGAAAAGATTTTCCTCGAGTTTATAAAAATATTAAAAAATAACGAAGACGTCATCGAGAAAACGCTTCAAAAAAAAAATTATCGTGTAGAGTCACTGAAATGTATGATAAAATCCCGTTTTTATAATCTCGATTTATTTTGTTTTATCTTTGAAAAAAAATCCCCAAAAAGCCTAATTTTTTCGGCCTCCAGAGTGGCCTGAGGCCTTAATTTTATTGGAAAAACGTATCCATTGAATGAACCAAATGAACCTTTTTGTCTTATATTTTGTGGAACAAAAGGGGAACATTCATTTCATAAAAATCAATATTTGGACCAACTGCATATTACATTTTAGATATTTAACTGCGCCATTTAATCGACTGAACAAAACCTGTTTTTCTTAGTGTTTGAGGCAAAAAGTCCATTCGTTCATTTCTGTTTTTTTTTTGCCGGACTATACTCATAATTAAATCGAGGAGTGCTGCTCAATGGAGAGTTTTTTGTAGCCTCAGAGAACTGCGCTGACTTTTCCTCGATATTGCAATTGAGATGAAGTTTTTTTTGAAATTGTATAAAATATTGATCCGAATGATTGGTGTTACGCAACTTGGGCAATGCCAAGGGCATGAAACAATCTCTTTACGACATAAAAACGTATTTTTTTCATTCGAGAAGCACTGAATCGATTTTCATGAATTTTTAACACGAATAAAAGCCATGAATCAGTATAAAATCTGAAAACTCCGATAAAGTCTTTTCCACGGTATAAAAATAGAACGAAAAAATCGATTTTTGTATTCGAGGTAAACTTTAAAGAATTCATCAGATCGAGTGCATAATCCTAATTACGAATTTAAGGATGAATTCGAAAAGGACGAGAATGGGCGGCAGGATTGAATTTCGAGTAGAAAAAAGTTGCAGCTATTTTTGTTGGGAATTGATATGAAAAATGGAACGTTCCGTCATTTAAATATTACATAAAACTCCTTTTTTTGGAATAGTGTAGTTTCGAGAGGAGGAGGGAGCCAAAAATAATGTTGAAAATCCCAAGGGAATGACAAAATCGATTGGAACATGAGAGTTGCATTAAAAACGTTGTTCGTTACCGCGGGCGAAGCCGTTGGGATATCGAGTCACGGATAAATCTCTGGCAGGAAAAAAGCTTCGGATTAAAATTAAACGTGTTGAAATGTTTGGCCAAAAAAAGCATCGTATCGAGGAAAAAACCAAAAAAAATCGATATTTCTCTGCGTAAATTTTGAAAAAACTCATGAAAGCAGATTTTCAGGAATACGAAATGAACAACCGTGTCAAATGGATAAGTTTGAGTGGGCAGAGAGGATGCACGTGCGCGTGGGACCAGCGGATACGCGGCGGCGGGCAACGAGTTATTCGTGCTTTGCGCGAAATGCTAATATATCAAGTCGTCCAGTTAAATTTGAGAAAAGAGTTGATGCGAGTGATCGTTAAATTTTGCCAACTCTCGGTTAAACTTTGCCACCTCGGTAACAGTGTGTTTCAGGAGGAGAGAAAAAAAAGAGACAGAAAGTCGGTTCCTCGTTCCAGTTTTCGTGAGTTTTCGCAACTCTCATTCGCTACCTCCACGACCGAGAGTTAGCCTCTTTGAATTACTTTTTATATTCATGTCCACGGAATATAACATTTTTTATTATTTTTTATATAATAACTTGTAGAATATGAAAAAGAAGAAAAAAGTTTCGTGATATTTTTGGTCGTTATCCGTTCTCGTCGTCGTTTCAAAGGGCTCGCCGCCGGTCGTTCCTAACACGCGTTTCCAAGTGCCAGCGATTCAGGGTTTATACTTTTTCTTCTTTCTTTCTTTTCCTTTCCTTTCTTCTTCTTCTTCTTCTTCCTCTTCACGGTTCATACAATAGCGTCAAAATCTCGGAATAGTTGTTCGAATTGCGGCGAATCGAAAGTTGGAGAGGGAAGCAACGTTTTCCGCGAATTCTCACGATCGTCGCGAATAATATGGATAACGGAGTGGAATTTCCAATTACATGATTTCGACATTTCGTGCCCATGGTATTGTCCTTGCCTCCCGGGACTTTTCATTTTTTATCGCAACGCCGTTGTCTCCGGGATTCTATAGTCCACTAAAATAAAGTTGAGCTCAACGCAAGGATAAAAGCGTTTTATTGGTTCTTTTTGGAATGCATTTACGCACGCACTGCTCGGGGCTGCATTGATGTTGGATTCGTTCATAGTCATTTATCCAAACAAGTATAAATTTTCCATTCAATTAATAAAAAAAAACGAATTAGCCACTTATTTACTTAAAAGCAAAGATTTGTGGTCAAAATACAATTATTTAATGCTGTAGAAACATTTGCGCTCTCGTTGATTAACGACACAATTTTTAATCCAATTGTCGCAATTAGAACATTGATCAAGAGACGGTGAGAATGATTGTCCTCTGTGATTCGACCATCGCGATTATAAAGTAGTGGATAAAACCTTAATCAGCTGACAGCTTTAGCAAAAGGACTCCGAAGGAACTCGAGTACATCGGTAATCTCTTTCGTTCAAAGAGATCACCGCGCGCCCCCTTCCCGAGCACAGTGCGAGCCTCGTTTCATCCTGTGCTCCAGCAGCAGTACGATTTTATGTTTTGTTTCTCTTCCTCTTTTGCTCTTCTTCGTCCGTCTGGCCCCGTTCATTGGCCGCTCAAACAGCGAGGTTACTGTTTGATCAGGCGCGCTCATTAACCTTCGCGCGATTACCTCTCACTTTTTATCCCCCCGTTCGTAGACCTCTCTGTGCATATATATTTCTCGATATAGGTGAAAGGAAATGGAGAAGGCTAACGAACGCTTCGATATACATATATACATCAATTTTATCTCATTTACAAGCCCATGCACCGGGACTGAGCGTTTTTGCACGCGAACCAACGTACAACTGTTCTTTGGTCGATCGCGGATGCCTCGCGAATATCATTGTCTTCTCTATTTTGTAATTTCATACTTTAGGCACGATTTTTCTCATTTTTTTTCGACCTTCCGGACGAATTTTTCAAAATTCGTGAAGTCATTTGACATTTATTTCATTGGAAGAGGGCGTTTGATTGATTTCTGAAATAAAAATTCCAGCGAATAATCATTTTTTTACTAATTGGGTTTGAATTTTTTTTTTTCTTCACTTTTTTCTCTTCTAGATTCAGTTTTTTTCTGGAATAAAAATGCTATAATTATCGCAGTCAACCTACATTTAAATTTTGAACTCAGTTGAAGAAAAAAAAAAAGATCGCACGACGACGAGGACGTCTTACGTAATTTCCTCATTCCTCGTCGCCTTTCCTCCTCCCACTTCTCTCTTTCGCTCCTTTTGTCTGCGAGAAAATCTACGACATAGCACTTTAACTCGTGCGTAAACACGTTCCTCCCTTTTCTGCTCACCCATCGACGTCCCTATTAAGGGGGCGAACAGCTGCGAGAACTCGCAGCTACAATTCTAATCGCGAACAATTGAATTTTGTAGAATGACTTTCGCTTCTTTTTGTCACTGAATTTTGCATTTATACGAGATTGAATTTTTCATCCTCATCCTCTAAAGGGTCGTTGGTTATTTTCATATCATTGATTATTTAAATCTTCGATTTTTCAATTATGCCACGATTCATCGTGTTGGCGAATAGATTCATACAAATTTCACGAGACCTTCTTACGTTTTATCGCGTTATTGATAATTCACTGCTTCATCGATCACTCGATAAAGTGTTTTCTCAAAAAAAATCGAAACCGTCGAATACCCAGAGCCGCAGAGAGTTGAATAAATCGCTCGGAGTTCAGCAAAAGTCTGTGTGGCAAAATTTTCTATTTTTGTCTAACCGCAACCTGAAATATTGGTTGAAGGTATGTTTCATAAAATACGCAGGTGGTACACCCAGAAAAAAAAATATCTAGTTGATTCAACTGGTCAAATCAAATAAATTTTTCTCTTCGTCTCACGACCTAATAGAACTCTATTCAACTTTAAGAAATTATTTTCTTTGATTTGATTATTTTTTTTATTTCCGAGGAATAGAACACTCATTTTTTCGAATTATAGTAAAAGCAATTTTCAACAAATTTAACGAGCATGAAATTGAATGAAAAACAATATTTTAAATATTATTATTCAATAATATTTGCATGAATCTGCAACCATTTGTCCGGTATAAAAATTCATGACCTACTGCTCGTTCTTAGACACAGTCAGTTGTCAATCGTAATAATAAATCTACTTTGGTTCCTGCAATTTGTGCAAACCAAGGCTCCAATTCGTATGGGAGAAAAATCTCGATGTTCTGCGCCACGTAGCGGTCGGAGCGAGAGGTTTTAACACGAGTTCTCGAATAAAGGTACTCAAAGAGCATTATTCATTTGATTCAAAAAGAGCTCTTTAGTTGGAGCCAATAGAAATTTTGTTAATTCAAATATAAACAAATTAAATAAATAATCCTAGTCGATTGAAATAGATCTTTTTTTCTGGGTGTAACTAGAGAGAAAGATCGTTGCACGGTAGCAGCTAGCGTAAGAACAGAAATTTTCCTCATTCTTTAACATCAGAGCTAGTCAAATGGTATATATTTCCCAGGAATTCCGTGCCGAATCGATGATTTAAGCAGAGAATGTTTTAGCGTCTCGAATTTATCGCTTTCCGTTGACGATATTACGAAACGAAAAAGAAAGAGAGAGAGAAAGAGAGGAAAGAGGTAGTCGAGTGAAGGAGAATATCTCCGGGGCTGAGAAAAGACTTGGACCAAGAAAATGTGAAATGAAATATTTTCTCCAATATTCTTTAGATCCGTTAGGTCTTTGTGTTACTCCCGAGTCGCTGTTAATTGGATTTAAAAAGATTTAATTAACGCGGATTTTCTGTCTTTTTGCCTAGTTCTTCGAATGCCAACATTGACGGGTGCGCGAGCGGCAGGAGAGGAGGCCGATTGCCAGGCGGGTTGAGATCGAAAGGTATTCGCGGTAAATCGAGCGCGTTAATTACACGCGGTGTCTCTCATTCGGATCTTCTGGTCGAAAGGTGAAGAGCAGTCGAGCGAAATCGACGGGCAACCACGGGGAGCATCGATGGAGGTAGAAATTTAGAAGCGTTCGCCGTTCAATCATCAAAGTAAAAATAGAAAGAAAAAAAAATCTCTATATCTATAGCGTCAGGTGTGTAAGAAACGTGATTCTTGTGAAAAAACATGGCTCGTGTCCGCGAATATCCGTCGAGGAAAGTGCAGAGAAGAGAAAAGAACGTATTCGAGCTGTTTCACTCGCTGTCATCAGTCACGGGGATCGAGTTGCTCCGTTTTTCAATCGTACACGCGTACGTAAGTATATGAATCGAATGCCTCGAGGAAGAAAGACGCGGAGGCTCCGTCCATTGTCTTCTTACCCTGGCGTTCCCTCTTTCTTTCTCGGTTACGTGATGCAACGTTCAATTAAATCGATCGAACGAATGGAATTCCGTTTGGCTCCCTTTTCTCTCCTTTTTCTCGGATTTCAGCCGCATCGAACGCGATTGCTGGGGCCGCGCAGAACCATAGCAACGTCGCAGACGTCTTGTGAAGCAACTGCGAGAAGATCGCGTACAGCAAAATACCTTGGGTGTCGAGAAGAGGTAGTTGCGGGGGTGGCTTGTCACTTGGGAGGATATCGGAAATTTCGTACTCGTGGAATGTGACACACTCTCGCGAGCTCACTATGCAGCCTATCAGAGTACATAAAAGAGCTCTTTTAACACCCGGTGCAGGTATGGCTTTGAGGGTAAATACATTTTGCGTACCAGGTGCGCTGCTCGCGCCCCGATACCTTGAATTTCTCCTCGAGTCAAACCGCGTTGTATGGATTAAAAGGATAGGAATCTATAATCCGGACGAGGGTGTATTTGCTTCTGACAAATTTAATCAGAATTCCTTTTTATTCTCGGGATTTCATGCGGAATACGAAGGTGCTAAGGCTCTAGAACTTGAAACTGTGTGACCCCGAATGGGAAACTGTCTTTTCGTTGACTAAAGTTTAGTGTTTTTAGTCAATTGACGTATGTAGACACTGCAAATGCTCGTACGACAGGACAAATGAGATGGACGGTAGTTCCAAACCGCTCGAATAAAATACAAAGAACTTATTTCTCATCTCGTCCAAAAGAGAGAGATAAACGTACAGAAAGATACAAGCGTCTCGATTGTTTTCCGTGGCCGTCCCGGTTACGGAGCCCTGACTCGAGCCACCCGTTTCTCTTTCTTCCTCGTTCCCTTTCTTCCGTGGTCTAGCCGCGGGGACGAGTCGAAGCGAAACCGCGCCTTTGGACCATTATGAACAAAAGCAAGCACCCTGCAGTCACTTCGCATCGCGAAAAACTTTGTGTCCAACCGGCCGTTCGTGAGTCCATTGTCGAAAACGGCGCTTGGTACGAGCCGGGCGACCAAGTCTTTTCTTTCTTTTCCAGATTTCTCGTTTTTTTCTTCTCTCTCTTTTTTTTCCCCATCCCGAACCAACTCTCTCACCCTTTTCCTCGGTTCATCTTCTCAGAAACATTGTCACAAAATACAGTCAAAGGAAGGAAGTCGCGGAGAGAAATAAAAAAGCTGCCGCGTATACTCCTCGTTACGGAATAGTGCATGCACACGTCATATCCTCGTCCCAAAAGTAGTAAACAACCTTGTTCACTTTTTTATATAAAAAAGAATGGCTTCCAAGGATTTTCAGGGGATTCCGTGGAAACATCTTTCCCTTTTTATCATTATTCTCCGACGTATCCAACATCTTTTTCATAAAATAATAATAATAAATTCCGAAATCGGCTAAAAACAGAAGACTTCATCTTCTTTTCTTCTCGGGCGAAGGAGGCTCCGGTGAGTGCTCTCGTGTTACCGGGAATAACTCGAACGAGGCAGCGGCGGGGTAGCTTTCAGCTGCGAGCAAGTGGTGATGGTTGTTGAAAGGGAGCTTTCAACGAGGAAGCCCAATTTCAAAGCCACACCGGAAACCGTTAGCTCTTTGGACGATGGTTGTTGGGCCACCGCGTTAACTGCACTATTTGTGCGCGCGTATCGCCAACTATTGTCCAGAGAAATACTCAGAACGAATATACAAGTGAAATAATTCTCATTGTTTCGTTGTAACGGTTTTGCCTCCTTAAGGTAGCCAGACTTTCAAGGATTTGTCCATAGCAGCAGAGCAGGGCGAGTTTTTGCGCGAACGATTTTCTTCCCGCAGCGAATTTGCATCTTCCCCAAAAGCCCTAGAACGGACGTTGAATATCTTCCTCTTGAAGATTGTTCGAAAATGAGTTTATCGCAGACGAGGGGGCTGATGGTCCGGACGAAAGTTTAGCCTCTAAAGTACAGCGATTCCAGTCACGAAAGCCTGGCGCCAGCAGCTCCCTCGCCCTGTTCGCTGCTTCGTGGATCCCCGTTAATTAGCGGTGAAAATTCGATCGATACAGGCTCCCGGATAAGAGCGCCAAAAAGGGAGGACAAGCCTCGATCCTTCCAGCGGCGATGCTTGTCATTCGGAACCCGTGCCCCAGAGTCTCAAACTTTTTGACCGAACACTAGATTGGCCCTTCCCTAACTACTGCCTTTTTCTGCCTTAACTTTCAACCCTTTATCATCATTCTCCTGCGGCGCTGCGGTGCTCAGTCGTTGAATCAATCGCCTCTGGATAAAAGCGCGAGACACGTGGCTCAACTTTTCATCATTTTCCATCAATTTCCGTCGTATCTGCACTCGGATCCTATTCCAACCTATTCCAAGATCCTCTTTTCACAGCCAGACTAAAAATCTATTCAATAACGCCAGGATCGTTGATACGATTTTGAAAAAATTTCAATTAACAATATTTCTATGTGCTTCAACTTGAAAACCGCGGATTCACGTTACACTCAATCATTCTGACCACTACGTGGCCCACAGCCTCGAGGCATTTCACATCAAGGAATTTCGCTTTGGATGTGCATAAATTGAGAGAATCGAATTAGGTTTATTATTCTGACTGACTACTGAACAAGAATTCGCTCCTGTAATTCCAGACACATGGGAATATTACTATTTAATAATATAATCGAACACGGTATGAATAAAGTAATTAACGTTTTAATTAGTTCGCCTTTATTCTCGTTAAACTTGTTGAAATTTAGTTTAAATTGAAAAAACGAAACCTAGGCTTTCCAATGGTTGAGAAAATAAAAAATTTCTCAAATTTAATGGAGCTCCACCATAAAAAATGATGTTTTAATGAGGTTTTTTCTTCCTGCTGTTAAAGTAATCAGAAATAACGCTCTCGATTGTCTCGTACTTTCGTATTATTGAGAATACACGTAGCTGTAGATAAAACACGTTGTTGGCTGGGTGTTGATAGAACTTGGACTCCATCTGCGTTCAGCTTTGCCTGAGGAACGACGATAGAATTTTGGAGCGGAAGTGGTGGTGGCGTGGTCGTCGCTGAAAGACTTTGGAACGACGCCTGTGGCACATACGTGATATCGAAGGCTGGCCACCAGCCAAAACTAATTACATCTCATCGAGAGCCTCACTTAACGTTGCCGTCTCTAGGGTACGTGGATACATATTTTCCTATAAAGGAACATGCGGTAGAATGCTCCGATTTCGTCATCTATCTTTCGCAGCAGAGCATTATTTAAATTCACATGGAAAATGGCAGCTCTGCGAATGTATATTTATCTTAAAAGAACATTCGGAACATTAAAATCATGGTATTTTCAACATTTCTCATTATTTACAGCTCAAAAGTAAAATAAATGACTCGCGACATAGCTGAATTGAAAATAAAAAGTTTAAACGCGTGCGTTAAAGCTTCCCGAATGAGATTCATCCATTAAATCAGTGAAATATTTAAGATTCATTAATTTAATAATTGTTTTAATATCGCTCCTCTGCTGCCGGGGTTCCTGACACTAAAGAACACCCATTTCGTAGTTTGTGACCTCTACATAAACCCGATTTATGACCTCCTTCGATTCAAGGCAAGTCGAGGGTCAACAACAGCAACATAACCTCAATTATGTGTCGTAGTTATTGTCACCACCGATTTAACTAAATATCTGACGAAAAGTTGAATTATTTTTTATCTCAGCGAGAGTCTGGTTCCTGCTGAAGGTGTCGATACCATTTTTATGTCGTTTGATACTTGCATTACGAACAAAATTCCTGTTTATGTCGATCGTCACACTCTTCACTAGTCAATTTCTATTCTAAAATATTTCATCCAAACAAATGTGTTTGTCGAAGAATTTTAAGTGAAAAATGCTCTTTAACCAGCCTGTAATTAAATTATTATTTGACAAAAATGATATTTTGTCAGTCAAAACTTTCCCGTCGGGGTCACAATCTGGGAAAGGGTCAGTAAGAGGGCCGTTTAGCTTAAGTATGCTTCCATAGAGGATTTACGTACTCGGGGTAGCACAGACCACAGGTTTATTGCAGCGGAAGAGCGACCAGGGGTCAAGTTATTGTTGAATCAGAAGTACCATGCAGCAGCAGATCCTCGCGGACAAGGGAGGCGGTATATGTTTTTTAGTTCGGAGGAGAATAAAGGCGAGAGGAGGAGCTTCGGCGGAGCAAAAGATTCGTATATATCGCGGGTATCCAAGGACTGAGAGAGAGAGTCAAGGAAGAGTTGGGATGTTGGAAGGAGAGAAGGAAGAGCGGTAGGAGGCTCTTCTTATGCCTCTTTTCTCATTACGAAAGTTGGAGAATGTACAATGACTGGGTGGTCTCGTTTCATTTTGGAGTTTGTGCGCGGTTGAGCGCAACTACTTGTCGGTCGAAAAGTTCTTCAAAGAGCTCTCTCGTTATCTGCGCGTCAGCCAATGGAACACCTGAGAGTTGCTTGAATGGAGGATGGTTAACAAGACGCATTAACCAGTCTCCCGTAAAGGATCCTTGACCCGTAATATTTCGAATAACAATTAGCTCTGAGTATAAAACAGTTGGTGGCTATTGCATTCCTGGTTGTATCCACGCAGGCATTGCTTTTCATTATTCAACCTAATCCATTTCTTTTAGAAACAAATACACGATGTGGAAGATGATTAAATCAATGGCGATGAACTATGTGCAAACGAATGTCATCCGTCAAGACAGCGGATTAGTGAGAGCTACGTTTTTAATTGGTTGATGGTTTATATGGGTTTGGGTGCATGGGTATACGTGAGCCATCGTGGCTCGAGTTAGACCAAAGTGGATTAGCGCGGGTCGTCGCGATGTTCCATCGACCCGGGCGGTTTACCATCTTTCCATAAACCCAACGAAGCCGCCATCATCAGCGGTTTACGTTACGTTGATACCTCGATGTTCGATATAAACCTTTTCCGCAGACTGCCCCTTTTGGTTTTCCACTATCGGCTTCAATCAGTCGCGTGGTACGAGTCGTTTATTTCGTTGGATATGTCGAGTATTTACAAATTGATCCTTCACTGTCTGCTGCGGGGATAGTTTCCTGGTACGAATTTAGCAAAGTGTGCTTTTTTGACACTCGCAGAAGCTTTTCAGCCGCGCAGGATCATGACTTCTTGTCACTATTCTTCTTTCTTCCGGAATTCTATATGAAATTGCAGTTATCTACTGCCGTCTCATCGAAATTCCAGGAATGTTCACTCCTCATCGTTTCATTCGACTTCGGAGGCATGTCGTGGCCCATGCATCATACGAGAGTCGATTATTTGGTAAAAGGTTGAGAGTATCGACGTAGTTATCCTCTGTCCCGCATTTATGAAGAGGAGGAACGTGTGTAGGATGAAAACGGGGTCCATAGGTGGAGTAGTTTACACGAAGAGGGGCCGAGGCTAGGTTCGAGTAGCCAAACGCAGCAGCACGGTAACTCGCGGTGACCTATTCTCGAGTTACGATCAAGAACACTAGCGGCACATGTCACGGATGTCCGTGAACGTGCTTTTGGTACTGTCGGCAAAGTACGAGGTTTCCGAGCACCCTCATAGGCCGCAATCTTGTACAGACCGTTATATAATGTACAACCCATAAGGTCCACACAGGCTGGACGCACACTCGATATTACAAATTCACACGTGTACACCAGGTGTATCGCGTGTGTTGCACGATTTCAGTAGACCCAAGAGTATCAACGCGTTTTGCCAGCTTCTCTCAGGGAATTCACTTGACATTAGTTTTATCAAATTCATGTAAATTTTGGATTTAGTTAATTGCTGGAGACTGCTCCGGCAAAATGAATCCGTAATATCTAAACATTTGCGGAAAGGGATATAATGGACATTCGTAACACAATGAGAATATCGTAGCGGACGAGGAGGGTCTCTCTGATGGGTTTACCCGCGAGAGAACAAGAGAGTCTCATCCGCAAACGTAGATAACGACATTTTCCAAGCGTATATATACTTGGAGGAGACTTGCTCTCGTATAACCGGGATCGTTTTTGAAGGAGAGCGTTCCCGCGGGGCCTCACCTCCGGTAAAACGAGCAAATAGAGACCGTGCGGAAAGGAAAGGAAAGGAAAGGAAAGGAAAGCGAGAGCTAGGCCGAAAGCGGGCCACGCGTCTCGGGTGCTATAACCGCGCGGTGGCTACACGGCCATTCGCATCGGAGGATGAGTATGCGCGGCGCAACGACAGGAGAACTCGTCGTCGAGTGTCGCTTAACGATGCTAATTCGAGTACTACCCGACACTGGAATAAGAGCGGTGTTCAAAAGAGCACAAGATGAGCTCGAGAGGACTGTGTCCTAAGAGGACCCGGCAGTTACCAAAGTAGGTAAATACGAGGATGCCCAAGATTATACCTTCGTATCATGTTTCCTTCATCTTTTTACAGAAAGCATTTAATTTAAGACGCCAACTGGGGACGGAAACTAGAGCGAAAAAGGTCGAGTTCGAATCGGTCGTTGGTTTGCATCGAAAATGAATCAAAAATTTCAATGCGACACGTAACCATCAACGTTTTGAATGGTCGCGGTGTCAAAAACTGTCTCACATGGAATTGCGCCTCGAGCAAGCGCGCAATTGAAATACAGTCCGAAGGAAATTCGATCCAAGTCAATTTATCTTCTCTTCTTATTCGTTCTACGTCGTCATACCCTCGCGGAATCACTTGGAGGTGCGATTTAATTATCAGAACAAATCTTGGCTCTTCCACCAGTTTCGTTTCCGTTTATTCATCTTGGTGAACGTTTAAATGTATTTGAACCTAAATCCTTACAATGGGATCAACAATGACTACAATTTTTGACCTACAAGACTTTTTTTTGGCATTTTTTTTTCTCCATGATTTGTGCCGGAAATAAGATGCGTTCGGAAAATGGATTCTATAGGAGTTTAGGGTTAAATAAATACAGATATTTATTACATCGAGTCTCCCGACGAAAATCAATATTTCGTCGGGAGTGCTTCAGCGGAAATCGTAGTATGAGGCCAAAATATAGAAAATATCTAGGAAGAGAGCTTGAATTTCGATTATTCAGAGCATCAGGTCGCATTTTCAGATTTCCCATGAGAATCGCGTAGAAAAATAATTAGTTTGAAAAATGTAGCTGCACATCTCCCGAGAAGCAAAAATTTTACGGATATTCTGCGCTGATGTATTTTTCTGCCAAAGTTATTGCAGTCATCGCTGTTTTATGTTTTGTCTATTTAAATAATTCACTACAGATTGTTATACACATTTATTCGAACAATCGGGCGAAGCCGAATAACAAAGTCAATGAAAGGATCATTGCACACGCATCGGAATAACAATAAGGACATAAAAGACAATAAAGCATGAAAGCATTGGAGGCTGACATGTCGAAAATTAATGAGCAATTATACATTTGCAAAAAAAAAAAAAAAAAAACAAAAAAAGCCTTCAATGAATATTCCGTCGAGAACTTTCTGCTTTACAACAATAGCCTCAACAGAATTGTTCTGAATTTATTCGTTTCCCAATTACGCACGAGTGTTAAATGTTGATTTATGAAAATATCAAATGTAAATTGTTCTCTGCCGATAAAATTTCCATCTTTTTGCATATTATTTGGAAATTTTGTAATTTTATAGTAACGATTAGATTCGAGTTGTGCGTTTCACTGCAATCGGTCGATGGCGGACATTTTTTTGTAGCGTAAGTTATCTCTGAAAGTGTCAGACGTCGGTAGAAAAACGAGCTTCGTCATAACTCAGGCGTTAGCATCAGTGCTTTTTTAATTAACTCGGATTTCAAGTCAAATACGAATTTCCGTGATATTCTGGCAAAAATTCCTCATTTTTCTCTTCCATTCTATCTCCTGTCATTTATTTCATGGCATTCCAAATATGTTGCACTTCCTCCATTACGATTCCGAGATACCGCAGCCCGAATCGCGGCAAATAGAGTTAAAAAAGTGCGGAATTTCTTGGCCGTAATTGTACGCCTACCCTCTTAGGACTGAGAAGAAGCGAAGGAAGCGGGGAATGATGGAGGCGTTACTGGTCGAAGGTCGATGTAGAAGGATGGTGGTTAACGCAGCCAGCACACAATAGCAACGTGCCGGTCACAGCCATCGGGCATAATTTATCCGGTGCGGTTCTTGGCACACTGCCCTCTTTCCTTTCGCGTATATATTTCCCGGATAAAATGATGCCCGTATATCCACGAGGCTGTGCTGATTCTTATGATTCTGATGCCTCGGTCTCTTCTTCCATTGGTTGCAAAATTCCAGCGATGCAGCCTTGATTTGGCCTGCAACGCGATGAGGAGGAAAAGAAATTCTCTGTCGCTGGGGGCGTGACAGCGACGATAATGATTCTCGGTTGGGGGATGATGACAGATTGAAAAGAATTTGGCAGAGTGTAAACATAGCAATGGCAAGTGTTTTCAAACTCTTGGACCTCTAATCACGGAAGGATCACACGCGACCTACTAATTTGCTATTTCGAAATATGTCATTGAGCGCGCGGTATCAATGTCGCAATCGTAGGGAAGAGGACCGACGCGCCGCCCGGCTCTCTCGTAACGAAGCTGTGGAACGAGGATAACGAGTCGTGGTAGCGGTGGCAGCGGCTCGTGATTACCTACTACGTTGCTTGTGGAAGATCAATAAAATGAAAACTGGAGGATGAAGGGGGAGCTGATGAGCGGACGGAGCTTTGATGAGTGATGGAAGACGATGAACTGCTGCTGCGGAGCGAAAGAGCTCTTCTTCTGAATGAGCTGATAGAGGCAGAAGCGGGACTTGACGGAAGCTACGTTTTCTATGAGGGAATGTGATGCACTGAAAAACCTTTGTATCTTCTGTTTCGTTCTGCTATCAAAGTCGCCAACCAAAAGCGATTGTCATGTTGATTAACGTTGAATTTTAAAGTCTTCGTTTTGTTGCAGACCCGCACAAATATCTGGGGATTTCATGGGCTTCTATTTGTATCCATAGAAGTTTGGATGGATTCACGAGTGATGCCGTTGGAGGCACTCGCACGAAAGGCACAGAACAACTGTCGACGTAGCACGAACGAAAAAAAGTAAAATTTGAATTCGCGGGAATGCGGATGCGCAAAATGCGGTGAGGTTCAACGACAATATTTCAGCTGGTATGAAAATACAGTGCACGGATATCCAACATTCTTTGTACGCTGCATGCCGAGGGCATTTATTTCGTAAGAAAGAGACAAAACAATAAAAAACAAACAGTTGAAAACGCTCGCATACCCAACGAACCTAAAATAACTAGCCTCCGAATATCCTTCGAGCAAATATACATTTTCGAAAAAATGTATGAATCCTGACAATATTCGTATTTATCAAAGCCATAAAGCACAACAAAAATAGTTCCTCATTTGACAGGATTCAGCGGATGCGATATAATTTATGAGATTGAAAAAACGTGAATGCCATCGGTAAAATTTCGACCGACGGATAAGCGGACTGTGAACAAATAAAAACATGCGATTAAGTATTTTTTTAATGAACAGTTAGAAACCACAGCATGAAAGAGTAGCTGAATAATTTGATAAAATTTTTGTTGTTGTGTTTTATCGTTATTATTGATAACCGGCAGCGACGGGAGTGCGCGCTCCAGCGATCTTGAAAGTTAAGCAGCCTCGGGCGCCCGGTTGATAGTTGGTTAGGTGAATGTTTGGTCGTGCATCGGTTCGCGTATAGATCGCTGAGTGACAGGCAGTTTTTTCAGACTTTTTTTTGGCTGTTAAGCAATTGGAATGGAACAAATGTACAGTCGTTTCTATCGTCGGGGTTTTCTGCAGTTTCCCTGAGCCCTCGTACAAATATCATCGGGATTCCTTCCAAGCCCGCGAATAACAAAAAAATTAGAGCTATTTTTTTTATTACTAAAACAAACGAAGAGGAGCTCGTTTTTGATGAGATATCCGCCAGATTCTAATGATATAATGAGACCAGAGGTTGAAAGGCCGCGTAGATGCGAGAAATAATTCATCACATATCTAAACACCGGAGTGAAACGTCAGTTACAAATTCGATGTCACAGTGTGTCGTCTTTCACCGATTATAAGGTTGAGGTATGTGCGGCGTAAACGCTGCGCGGTGTATTATTCACCATCATATCTCGAGGCGAGGTCGGATCCCGTGAAGCAAACCGGATGAGAATCGACGTCTTCTCATTAGCGAAACTCGAGCGGAGAGATGAGCCTGCTCATTAGGGAGAAACGAGACTCTATTCCCAAGGCTCTGTGTGGCTCCCGTAGTAGCTCCCACTCGCCTCCCTTCCTACAGAGCAGCGGATCATCCAGTTCTCTCCATTATTATTTCACTCGTATGTACTACCGAGAGGACGTATATTGGGCAAGAAATTAAATGGAGAACCAAAACCGAGTCGTGGATGATTGATCAAGAGACTCGAGACTCTTTTGGACCAAGAACCGCGGTTCCCAAACTCTTTTCAAAAACGTTCAAATCTGGTTTCCGTAAAATTTATCAAATTGTAGGACTTTGGGAAATATTATTAGTTCACGTATTTTTTCATTTTATCTCTTCTTTCGATCGTGAATATCGAGATTTCTGTAGCTTGAAAAGTATGGAGATATTTATTTTTCATGATTTAAGATGCACTCAAAATTTGTGCAGTTTTTTCGCACACATTTTTGATCCTCGGACGTTTTTTTCGCAATCGGGGTTCTAGTGACACTAGTAATATTGGTAAAAATTTCTGGTGATATTCGATCGATGAATTTGACAGCTGACCACTTTAAGGACCAGTTTTTTTTAGATTTGACTTCGCGATTTGGTTTTTTGGAGTTCAATGATTTGATAATTACTACCAATAAAAAAATCGTTCAGAATGTTTAACAATAGAAAAAGGTTTGAACGGTTCGGGCATGGATCCTTAAATATTTTTCTACTTTTTCCTTTGAACGTTCTTATCGTCGATGTTTTGCGTGATTTTCTGTCGTTGCTTTTGATGTTGAATTCCATATGGTCAAACGAGTTCAGAATTGACTGATGCGAGTAAAATCCTTGAGATTCAGCATCACGTTTTGGAATAGAACTTGGATTATAACGGATTTCGTATTTTTGAGCCGACTTCGCGTTACGAAGGGAGGGAGGGAAGAATAAGTTGAGAGTTGGAAAGTGGTCTTAAAATCTGCGGTTTCTCGAACCTGTTGCTCTCGAGCTGTGCGCGGTGTTTGGCAACAACCGAAAGGGTAACCCAACGGAAGGAAATTGGGAAAGAGAAGTGAACCGTTCGATTGGAATATTAGGATCGATCGTTTAGCGGGAATAAGCGGCGGATTGTTCGAGCGAATTAAGCGATGGGCAGAGATAACGGGTTGAGGGTTCCGACGAAGAGGGACTTTTGCAAAATGGACGAAGGAACAGAGAGGCCCCGAATGAATTGAAGGGTGAATTCTGAGTTTGCGGACTTGTTGGGGAAGCAGCGATGTAAAAATAACGACGAGAGGCTGTGTTCGACCGAGAATAGTCAAAACAAGGCGGGATGCGAGTGCAGATGGTTTTTCTTGTACTATTTTCCACGTTTATTCCATTGGATATGGTTATACGCCAAAAGGCTTTTTTGCGGTGGAAAACAAAAACTTGGAACCATTGGTAAACTTTTTATTCTTCGTTATCTCCATTTCCTTGCAGCGCGTACACACTTTTTTGTCACCAAAAGCCCGTGAAACAGGTCGTCTGAATAGTGGACTGAATATAGCTATGGTTAAATCGCTGCTATCTCGTTAAAGCGTGGCAACGTTTTTCTTTCGAGTTTGAGGCAAAATACAGCTGGTCCAGCAGTATAGGGGGGGGGGGGGGGGGGGGGGGGGGGGGGGGGGGTAGGGGGGGGGG